>JAMZEH010000020.1:8155000-8755000 GCA_024699665.1 Ostrea denselamellosa | reverse complement strand
TGTTCCTTTTAATTCGCATTTGAAAATTGATATTCGACCTGTACAAAATGCTGTGTAAATTAAGAAAACACTTATTGTTGATATGTCTGTGAAATATCAAGACATGATATTTTTTTTTCTATATAGCGAAAGACAATTTTGTTGTTTTTGTTTTTCAGATATACATTATGCATTGATAATTTTTTTTTTAAATTTTAAATCATTAAGAAAAAAATGTATTGGTAATTCTTTCTTTCTTTATTTCCTTCGAAGGGAGATTGTATGAACAAAGAAATTCAATTATTAGAACATTTCACATGTAGATATTTAAATACCTGTTAAAGTAGGAAATGAGCAAAGAGGAAAAGGAGGCTTAGTGTGTACATAAATTACAGAAAATGAGAACGAGGTTGCTGACTAGAGCGTTGTACAGTTGATACGTAGCTAATTAGATTAAAGACGTAGTTTACTATAATAAGAGATGACGCAACTGTCTGTTATACCATGCTGCTGCATCCCTTAGGAAGTTAGGAAGCGAAATTTAAGAATATGCAAGCTGGAGCCGTTATAATGGAAAATAGTGTTTGTGAACACTCTAGCACTTAATAGAAAAAGGTAAAGATCCCGAGGACATAGACCGCTAGGTTCGGCACTTAGTACAATATCGTGGCCTATCACAGTATTCCACCAAGCATCTCGGATAGCGACTGTTCCTAGGTGGTTGAATGTCCGTGAAATTTTTACCACATGTGAGGCAAGATGTCGGAGGAGAGTAAAGTCCATAGTTTGGTAATAAATTTACAAATTATTATTTCATGGATGTTAGAAGAAATTGTCCAGATCGCTTGCTGAAGTCTTCCTGTTTTGATTGTATTGAATTGGAGAATTAGAGGAAGGATCTGGTATCATCCGTGGACGTTCTGAGTCTGTGATTGCTGCTTTGACGCTTCTTTTCCACAGGCATTCTGGAGGAAAGTAACCATCTTGTAGATAGAGTAAGAGGTGCTGGTGGAGGTTATACTTGAATAATAGAGTGATTCCATCATGGATAAAATCGAAATGTTTGAGTTTCAGAGACTGCATGTAAGAAAGAGTCGGTGTAGAAATATCATTTTGTAAGGGTTTTGATGTCCAACTCGCATAACCAATAAAAAAAAATTGGAAGTTTTCTTTTGTCTATTTCAGATGAGATCGGAAGAAGTCCTAGTAGGGATTCACAAATGTCGGATCGAGTACCTTGTGGTTGCTCATTGCATGTTTGCGAATGAAGTGTTGAAAAGCATTAAAGGCTTGGAAATCTTGTTGATGTAAATCGCATCAGAGTTCACATTCGTATAGGGTGGAAGGGAGAACAATTTTGTTGTACAACTGCGATACAGTATCTGGGTTAAGGTGTTCTAGTACTTTGAGATCAAAGTAAGGTTGTCGACCTTTCCTGCACGCGTTGGTAATTTTCTCGGTATGGACAAGTTTGGATTGAAGAAGAATTCCTAGATGGTTATATGTTTTAGATAAATAGACAGGTTTAATGCCGAGAAACCATATGTATCAATCATCTTTTTGGCAGATGACGGAGTAAATCGAAAAAGACTATTTTGTCTGCGTTAAATTCAAATCTCCAGTTTTTGGAACAGACAAATGCTGTAGTAAGAATCTTCTGTACAGCAGATGGAGATAAAACAATGCAGGAGATGTCGCAGGAGAGCAGGACTAGAGCTAGCAATGTTTTAAATACATATATTGGGACACTGGTTTTGAATTTCGTGAAGCACCAAAATAAACACCAAATAAAGGAATGTTGAAAGTAATCCTCCTTGATGAAATCCTTGAGAAACAGGAAACCAATCGGAACTTGTGTGGTTTACTACGACGGAACAGGAAGTATTAGTATGGCAGTCGTCAATTGGAGTCCAAAGACGACCAGAAACTACAAAGCGGTTAAGTTTGTACACAAGACCATCTCTCACACCGTACCGCATGCTCTCTGTGTATCTATGAAAGCAACATTTACAGGACTACCAAGTTCTATATTATGGTCTTTAGTTTCTTAAAAGTTAAATGATGCAGTGAGAAAGCCGAGTTTCTGTTGGAATCCCTGTTGATGAATGTTTGGGAATTCTATATTTGAAAGAACATGAGATTTTATTCTGCGTAGTAGCAATTTCTCGAAAATCTTTAAAAGGCATGAGAGTCAGGCTATTGGTCTATAACTGTCGGGTGATTTCTTTGGTTTGTTGTTTCCTTGTGTATTGGGACGGTAATATCTTTTTTCCAAGATGCTGGGATTTCACTAATTTTAATAATCGAGTTAGATAAATATTGTATGCACAATTTAATTCATGTGCCTCCGTAGATGATATACTCATTCTGAATTCGGTCTATACTAGGAGCTTTTCCGCGTTTTAAGTCACTACTGATTATAGTTTTTGGTTGTGTCGTTCTGTAGCATGGGGTTGTTTCACTTTTGGTGTCCATTCCAGTTTTAAATATAGTTTGTATTTCGGCACAGGGATAGAGCATTTAATATTAAAACAAAAACATCAGTATTATGTACACATTCAAGATTTCCTTCTGACATGGTAACAGATTCTTTAGAAAGAAAATTTTGATACAGGCTGGTAAACAGTTAAAAGCATTGTCTACAACACAATTTTTAACATCAAAATCAAGAACCATGGAAACAGGAAGGTGGTCAAATGTACAACTAACTGAACCTTCCTCATGATAGCGTTTAACATACTTACAAAGAGAATTGCTACAAAATATAAATCAAGTGTGTTCTTGGTTTAAATGAAAGCATATTGTGAACCAGATGCCTCGAAATCGACGCGGGGACATAATGTGTAGTTGCGCATGACAACGTCTTCAAGCAGATTCGATTAGGACGCGTTAACACGACCTGAGTCTCTATCGTAGCAGCAAGCGTTAAAGTCCCTTCCTACAATTATATCCCCTACAGGTGTATTGTATTGTTTATTAACAAAGAACTATACAGTTCAGAGGTTTAAAGTATATACAAGTAATAACATACAATGAAATAGTAACAAAACATGACATAACATATTGAATTATTGAATTACATGTGCACGATAGATTCTGAGGGTAATCTTACAATAGCTGAGATCTTATATTGGAACACTTAAACAGGTATTTACCAAGTTGACATAATTCATTGATATTTCCAGTGGATTATAATTGGATAAGTTTAAAAGTAAAGGTGAAAAGTGAGCTACAAGATCTTAAGTAAACTAAGCTTAGCTACATAGGACTGGATTACATTATCTGAGGGAAGATAAACACCGAAAATATAGAGGAGCGGTCACAGGACCGTTTAATTTCTAACCAAAAATACCTGATGAGTCAATGTATCACAAAGATGGGGCATAACCACGGATGGTTGTGAAAGATTCACATTCAGACGAGTCAAGGTCATTCAGTCTGCACCTCGATGGTTGTGAATTGAACATACTTCAATCAGCACCACATATACATGGGTATGCTTGCATATTACTATGACAACTAGTATTCATGACGCTGCTGTTATTGAAATTTTCCTATATATTCCCATGTATAAATCTGATTCCCTGACGTTACCTCACCATATCCCTGGACACCAAAATTTGAACAAGTCTGAATCTGCACTACCTTGGATTACTTCTATATTGATATGCGTAATCATTGCCCAGTTGTTCATGATTAAGGAGATGTTTAAAGATGTACATGCATCCTATATATTCACACTAAAAAAATGTTGATTCCCTGTGATGGTCCCATCCAACAATAACAACCCCAGATTTGAACATGCTTCAATCTGTGCATTTCCTGATGATGCTTACATATCCATGGTCTTGCTGAAGATTTTTAAAAATATTTCCTATATATTTCTATGTAAAACTTTGATTCCCTACTGTGGCTCCATCTTACTCCTGGGGAACATAATTTGTACAAATTTGTATTTGCACTACCCAGGAATACTTGTATATTGGTGAGTAATTATGGTCCTGTTGTTCTTAAGATTTTAAAAATATTTGTCCATGTTTCCCCTTTTAAAACTTTGATCCCCTATTGTTGCCCCACCCTAATCCCGGGGGTAATGATTTGAACAAACTTCAAACTGCACAAGCCCCGTGGGGATCCGGGTTGTTAGAATAGATCCTCAGTACCCCTTGCTTGTCGTAGGAGGCGACTAGGTGGGACGGTTCTTCGGATGAGTGTCGACGTTGTATTTTTCTTACCTTGTTTACATCGTCGACATCGCAAAGTTGTACGATATCGAATCAACATTGTGTACCTTTTTCTCCTGTTTACATCGTTCACATCGTCAACATCGCAATGTTGTACGATGTCGACATTGAAGAAATAATAACGATGCATACGATGTAAACTCGACATCGTGTCAGCATTGCCAACAATGCAATGTCTACAATGTCGACGATCTTGACCAAAGGCGAACTAAATGTTAACTCGATATCGTATCAACATTATCGACATTGCGATGTCGACGATATCGAATTGATAAGGGAAATGGCCCTGTTGTGGCCCCACCCTAATTCCCAGGAGTCATGATGTGATTAATCTTGAATCTACATGATGTCAGGAAGTATTCACTTCTGCCTTTTTTTTTGGGGGGGGGGGTGTTAGTTTTTTGTTGTTTTTTTTTGGGGGGGGGGGTGTTATTTTCCCCTCTTTGAAGGGTCAAAGCCTTCATTTGAACAATTAAACCCAAGGATGAATTATGCCCAGTTCGATTGAAATTGGCTCCGTGGTTTTTGACAGATTTTTAAAAGATGCCACAAGTTGATTATCTCCACTTCATAAAGGGCGTGGCATTTCATTTGAACAAACTTGAATCCTCTTTACCAAAGCATGCGTTTGATTGAAATGACACCGTATAAAAGTGACCAGAATAGCTCACTTGAGCTTTCAGTTCATGTCAACTAAAAACGACATCCCCTTCCAACGTTTCATACGTGTATTCTCCTTCCTTCTTATATGACCACTAACATTTTTTTTACCAGGGGTTAGCGCGAACGCAGACCCCTACACTAAAAAATTACGTGCCCGAGTAACCCGCATTTGGGGTTATCGCAAACTTCAGCCAAACCGGAGTGCAATGGTAAGGCCTCGATCTGGGGGAACCGCCTTGTTGATCATGGTATCCCCTGCACCAGGTAAGTATGATTGACAAAACTAAACACCATACTTAACGGTAAACATTCATAACTTTATAAAGCATGTATTACAAAATCATAGACGGAAAACATATATTCAATTAAAAACAATTCTTTTAATTTTCAATAAACTTTTGCACAAATACGATATTTATCATTGTGCAAAAAACTTTTCAAAATTCTGAAAAGATGAACTTTAAACAGCATTTAATTTGCTTTACTGTCTGTAATGGGGCATGTACGATATACGGATTATCTTTCTTGAAAAACCATTTATCATGAATGTACATGGGTACCCAGCTTGATACCTTGTATCATTACTACTGTTAAATATTACAGTACTTCCTGGATTAATACTTATCTGTAAAAAGTGTTCATATTTAGAGTCCTATGAACTGCCCTTCATGGGCACCCAGCTTGATACCTTGTTATCATTCATTCATGCTACTGTTAAATATTACAGTATTGATTATTGACCCAGAACCTCTGAGGCGCACTCGTTTCAGACATCCGGGTGACGACCCGGTCAACTTTTTGACACAGTACTCCTCCTGAAACGAGTGAGAAATTAGCCAAATTTCTATCAAAATGTACACAACAAACATTATGTACTTTTCAAAGAATATCTGTAAATTTGTACCCCATGTCAGTTTATAAATCATAATTGATAATCAGTTTTCTATTCCGTCCTTTTGTGCACAAAATTGCAGACTGAGTTCTAATTTCAACAGAGAAACAGTATTGGTCGTATCATCAAACATACGGAAACAAATTTACCTCTTACCTAACTAATTTATGCTAATTAAAAATTCTACATTTCAATGAATGAAAAATTGATAAATCACATGAGAGAAAATTTCCGAACTGGTGAAGGTCCGAGTTAGAATAGGTCCTCAGTACCTCTTGCTTGTCGTAGGAGGTGACTAAATGGGACGGTCCTTCGGCCGGATGAGATCGCAAACATCGAGGTCCCTGTCACAGCAGGTGTCACACGATAAAGATCCCTCTCTGCTCAAAGGCCGTAAGCGACGAGCACAGAGAGCTCTAGTTTTTGTAGCCCTACACCGGCAATGGTGATGTCTCCATTGAGTGAAAACTTCTTAGCGGGACGTTAAACAATATACAACCACAGGCGCGGATCCAGAAATGCTTTCCAGGGCGGTGAGGGTCGAAGCTTTTCACAAAATCGATATATAAATCGTTATATTGTAATTTATATTGAAATATTTTTATCTTTGCAAATTCCGGGGGGGGGGGGTTCCAGACCCCCTCCCGGACCCCCCTCTCGATCCGCGCATGAACCAACTACAAGCATTTCCCGCTATATTGTTTGCCATGTGCCTGCTCCAGATTCATAGGGCGATCCGAGCTACTTTATCCGCTTCCGAAAGTATCAACCTGCTCGACACGAGTGATGAACCAAGTGCGCCTTTAAAGTGCAACTTCAAATTCCGTAAGTTGCAATAAAGCCACTAGACTTTTATTTATGCCTAGTGAAAGACTGTCACCAGTCAACAAACATGACGTAGAAAAATACAGAAATAAATACAGTAAATTGATATACACCTCAACACGCATAATTAGGGGGCCTCCGTGGCCGAGTGGTTAAAATCACAAGGGCTCTCACCTCTAGTCGGCGCCGGTTCGAATCTCGCTCGCGCCGATATATGTGAGAACGTTTGCCAGTTTACTTTCGGAATGTAAGTAAAATATTAAAACATTTGGTTTTTGATAAAATTTAAGCGGTAATTAAATTTTTCGTGATGAAATATAAGCGGTAAGTACATTTTTCGAAATTCACATAACAAAATATAATGAAATCTCAGAAAGACACAAATTACATTCTCTATAGTAGACCGTCTCCCATTTTCTACTGGTAAACGGCGATTTGATCGTTCAAAATCCTTTAAATTGCGTATTCTATAAATATCAAATCAAATTTGAAAGAAGAAAAAATAAAATATGGATTTGACATTTACATTCAAAATTTTGAAACAAATTGTAAATGTCATCTTTTCTGAAAATATTACATTCTGACAACCATTGTTGCTGGAATTGATCATATACTTTTTGTTTAATATATTTCATAACTAGCTTTTGTTTTGTACATTTTAAAAAATCCATATACGTGTACTAGTATTAATTATGCCACAGTCATCAACAGTGTTTTTAACAAGTTTTATCCATTTAGTTTCAATAGTATACCATATATGTGTTTCTTATACACGAGCTGATAAAACAGATATGGCAGTTTTCTTTCTTTGCCAATGACGTTATTGGTCCAAATATGTTTGGCTCTGGTTTTCATAGGTGCTGAACATCGAAACCAATTGATATTATTCTACATTACGTAATTATTGACCTTTGATAAGATACCGTAGGTTAATTTCACTGTATTTAGTTTTACCTGCATCACCAACGAACACAGCAGATCTAGAAGAGGCTCCACTCTGTTAGTTCGTCTGTCACGCTTATGGGTGCATACTTTGTGTAATAATTTGTGTATTTCAAATGCTTTTTTTTGTGTATTTATATACACTATGTGCATGTAAATCGTGCCATTTGTAGAGTTTGGATGCACAAAAGTGGGAGACCAGGCAGACTTCATAAAGACAGCCTTAATTTGTATACTGGACACTCCCCACTATGTCCCAGTAGATATGAGATTTGACATGCTTGTTCTTGTAAGTATATTTTTAACCTGAAGGTGTCAGCAGGTCTAGTAGCTGCTTCACTCCGTCCATCCATCACGCTTATGGATGCATACTTTGTGTAATTTGTAACTCAAAAAGTATCCAACCAATATTATTCAAACTTTGCACAGTGTTTGTATACATATATATTACCACGTTCCACTTGGCCTTCTTTTTGTAATTCATGCTATTGACGGTGCATATTTTGTGAATTCTATAACTCAAAAGGTTTCCCATCAATATTATTCATACTTTACGCAGAGGTTTTATTTGTGCACCTTTTATAAGGATGAAAATTGGCAATTTTTAATTGTGATTTTTAGCATGACCAAATTCGCTATTTTTTCACAATATATTTGATTGAGATGCATTTTGAAACTCAACAAGTATTCACCAATATATATATATATATATATATATATATATATATATATGTGTGTGTGTGTGTGTGTGTGTGTGTGTGTGTGTGTGTGTGTGTTAAAAATGTGCACCTCCTATTATGGTGGAAATTGACAAGGTTTTTACTGTGATTTTAAGCATGTTCAACTGAGCCAATTGTTTGCAACATATGCTATTAAAATGTTTCTTTGGCACATTCAACTTGTTATGAAATGTGGAATCCAGAGTGGATATACTTCGTGTGCTTTTATCTGAGATGTCTGCATCTGAAGATGGTGTTGAACAATAGGTAGTATTAATGAATATATGACGATGACGCAGGCGCAGACATGTAATTGGTCGCGTTTCCTTCCCTGTTACGAAAGCAATCTATGAGGGAAATCTATTTATTTCCTGGCTCCCTCTGATTAGCATGTGGAAATTGATATTCGACTTATTCAAAACGTTGTGTAAACTAAGGAAATATTTATTGTTGATATGTCTGTGAAATATCAAGACGTGATATTTCTTTTTAGCGAAAGACAATTTTTCAGATAGGCATTGTACATTAATAAAGAGAAATTCAGAGAACTTAATATCTTTTTTATATTTCAAAAATGTTCACAAAATATAATGCAATATAAGGTTAATTGGTGAAACCTTACTTACCCCGCCATAGGTAAGAGGTTACAATTGTGAAATATAGCTAATTATTAAGGTTTCATACAAACTCATGGGACATTAACGTATTTGACTGCGATTGATGAAGAAATAACAAATGTCGAAGTTACAGGTCTGAAAATGATAAGGGCCAACTTAAGGGAACTGAAAATTTTTTAAAATTCAAAATGGCGGACAAGGGACGTAACTTGCGTCGAAGTGTTGATACGTGTACATACCGGTATGTTCAAAACGTATGTCATACTACTACTGGAGTGTAAGAATGTAATTACGCAAATGTGCCCTCACATAAAATTCTAATGACGAATTTGCTATAAAATTAGTTACAAATCTGACGATCGCACAGTGCCTCTCTTCAGTATTTTTCCGAACTGGTGATCTCCGAGATGATAACGAGCTGGAATTACTGTCAGGAAGATTCATGAAATGACATTTTCTGCTGATTTGACGGCTTTATTGCTTTAGATTCAATCTGATCAAACACCAATATATTATTCTATTTGTTCATTTATTTTCCAATTTATTTACCGTCAATTACTTTAACTGTCATACACTTCGACGATGCAATATAAAACTGATACAACTCCTACACTCTATCGGATTTCCTAATATTTCAGTTTAATCAGGGGTTAGCGCGAACGCAGACCCCTACACTAAAAAATTACGTGCCCGAGTAACCCGCATTTGGGGTTATCGCAGACTTCAGCCAAACCGGAGTGCAATGGTAAGGCCTCGATCTGGGGGAACCACCTTGCTGATCATGGTATCCCCTGCACCAGGTAAGTATGAGTTGGTAGGCAAAACAGCATACTTTCTATTTTAACATCAATATTTTTTTAAAGGTTTCATTATAATATTAAATTAAAAAAAATACATTTATCATAAATAAATGCTTTCTGTGGTCGTGAGACTTTGTTATTATTTATGATATTTATAATTGCATGTAGAAAAATTCAAAATACTTGAAATAAACTTAATATAACACCAAATTTGTTTCATAGCATATGATATAAATCATATACATTATTTTGATTATCTTTCTTGAAATATTTCGTACCATAAAATCGTACATGTATGATCCAATTGATCAATTAATAACGTTCGCTACTGGCTCTTCACGAACATTATTTGACAAGTGTGTGAACAAACTATAATATACAAGCAAATACAGTACAGCAGACCTAAATTTATTTAATTCTAGAAAAAGGAAGAGAAAATTTTAAAACAAGATCGATAACTCTTACTTCAGTAATTACTACTTTGAAAAAAAAAAAGTTCTTGCAGTGGATAATAAGTCATTTACTGGAATTTTTAAAATAAATAATAAAATTATCACTGATTAAATTACGTTTGAATTTCTGGTTTATAATTACATTACTCCTGTTTCAGTATAATTGAATAATAATGAAGTTTCATACAATGCAATTCTTTAAATTTTTATTATACAACTATACAAATATTTTTTTATGCAGGAGACATGTTAACAAACACTGCATGAAATATAAACTGAACAAGAGAGTTGGAGGATTATTTTTGTTTTCTATTAATCACTAGTTTGGTATAATGATTACAATTATTTCTATATGGTTTAATTCTCTATTAAGATAGCATGTGCTACAGAAAAATAAATATTTTGAATGGATATCATTGTACCGTTACCGTTTAAATAAACGAAGAGTGGCTCTAGACTAGCATACTTGAATACGAATTTAGAATCCTAAAATATTTCCCGTACAATGTCATATTGTTCTAATATACTCAATCCAAAATAAGTCAACGCTACATGGAAATTACATAAAATTTACGGTCATCATATTTTAAAAATTAGAGCTTTAGAAAGAGAACAGACTGGACCTCATTTAAAAAAGTCATGAACTTCTAATATGCTTCTCTCTATCATTTTCTTTACCAGGGGTTAGCGCGAACGCAGACCCCTACACTAAAAAATTACGTGCCCGAGTAACCCGCATTTGGGGTTATCGCAGACTTCAGCCAAACCGGAGTGCAATGGTAAGGCCTCGATCTGGGGGAACCGCCTTGCTGATCATGGTATCCCCTGCACCAGGTAAGTATGATTTGCAATGACTATCAATTAAATATATACTTAAAATGCTAGTAATTTTCTTAAAGGTTTTAATATTAAAATATATTGTATTTAATATATATACTTTTAAAGTAATTTTTACGATTATTATTTTAATATTTAAAAATAAAATTTATATTATTATGATATTTATAGTATTATGTAATGTTTTGGAAAATATGAAAATTTTAATCTAGTAATTCTATTTCTAAATTGTTTTTCTGTGTGAAAATAGGAATCGAGTAAAATACTGGTTATCTCTCCTTACTTAATTTACAAAGAACATTTTGTACATCTACCATTCATTTTAGCTCCTCCTACCATGATATTCATGTAACATGTGCGACGTTTCTGTAGATAATTACTTTAAATGATGTAATACTTCGAACCAATCTAAAATTATTTCTTGAGGGTAAGGTCAGGGCAACAAAAAAACAAAACAAAAAACACACATACACAAAACCCCCCAAAAAACCAAAATCGGTAACTCCGACAACTTTAACAAAATATTGGAAACATGTTATATTCTAATTAGTCGACATTATTTGTTTTCTTTCGTGGTACAAATACATGAATACGAGGGAAAAAAACATTTCATATTATATTGTTTTTTTTTTTCTTTTTCTTGTTTTTTGGGTTTTTTTTCTTCTTTTTTTTGTTATTTTTTTTTATTTTACCTTTTTGTTTTTAATTTATTTGTCTGTTTTGTTTTGTTTTTTGTTTTTTAATTTAGTTTGGTAAGGTAACACATATACTATGCGGGAAAAAAATACAGGTATTTAAAACCTCTCTCTCTATCTCTCTCTCTCTATATATATATATGCGAAATGAGACAAAAATTAGAAAAAAAGAAAGAAAAACAAAGAAAAGATATGATGGCGACATTAAAATTACTTGGTGATACCCCCCCCCCCCCCACCAAAAAAAACAGAACAAAAACAAACAAACAAAAACCCCAAAAAATAAATTAATTAAAAAAAAATTTAAAAAGTAATAAATAAATAAACCCCTCAAAAATCCACGAGTCAGGTTTAGATAACAAATACTTTGAAGGAAATGCCGACCTTAAAATGTACGTAATGTCGAGAACTTATTATAAGAAAGTAATTTGATTTCTAAACGTACCGTCATTTCAGATATATCTCATTTGCACGGAAAAGCATATTAAAATGGAAGGTAATCGTGTTCAAAAATCCAAATATGCGATGTTATAGGGTACAAATATGTAAATACATGTACGAAATCTACAAACAGAAATACTGAAGGTATGATCGTATAATTAGGAAACAATGATACGTTTTTATAAAGAGGAATGAAATCAAACGATAACACAAATGAAGGGTACAACACTGAGGAATACATTTCCGAGAAACATAACTTACATCCCCCCCCCCACCCCGAAGTTACAAACACGCATATCTGAAACTGAAAAATTAACACGGTTGCATGTTTTAATTAACAAGCTTACATGTCTGGATGTTTTAACATGATTACCCTTTATATATTCGTGGCCCTTTGAAATTCACATGCATGTATACGCTGAAACCCAGTAAAACAATGCCCATATTGACATTTACACTCTAACTCCCCATGTTCGCAATTTTCGGAGGTATTAACGGGAACACCTGCAGAAAATCATACTTGGGGAATATTTTACATGGCAATGGCTATTCCAGAATTTTACGAAAAGAAGTTGTCTTAAATAATAATTAATCATTAAGTAAAATTAGAGAAATATAATTTGGAATTATCAAACAGCTGGGGACCCAGTCGTCCAAGGATTTGCAAGTTTTGATACTTTAAGGAAGACTCAGGTCAAAGAAGGGGGTGATGGTGGTGGTCACCCCTACTCCCGTCTAATTAGAGCCTATGCACGTCAACTATTTTCTCCAATTCTTTTTGTAAAGTCTAAAGATGGGCAAAATTGGAAGTATATGTCAGATTGTTTGGATGGCATGGTGACATTCACAGTTAAATGATGCAATCTATACTACAAACTCTAATCAATCTCAATACTGAATGATCTGCAGTGGATTAAGAAGGGACGGGGGGGGGGGAGGCATTTTGGAACCAAAAAGTAAAGCAAGCATTCTGAGTGTATTGCAGGCAATATAAAGTCCCTTACCGGTAGGATAATTCAGTAAAAAGTAGATCAATCGAAACGAAACAAAAACTTGACCTGTAACTATCCAAGACAAAGCCACATATCAAATTTCAATTGAATATGTTCACCCAATGCGGAAAAAAATCCAGAAAACCTCAAGCGAAATAACAGACAGACGGACGGACGTATGGACATAGAGACAGACAGACCGAGAGTAAACGAATAATCTCGTTCGGCAAAGCTGGTAGGGAACTAAAGCTTAGCAGAACAGCAGCAGTAGTATACACTAAACATTAAAATAACTCAAGTGCATACTTGTTATTTATTGATTAAAGCCTCCAAACACTAGAACCCCCAGCCTAACAGGCCCCCTTTTAACAAATCTTGGATCCGTCATGGTTGATAGATGTTACCTATCGTCTTGACTTTCCATTTTCACAACGTGGAATAAAACGTCGAAAACGTCATTCCATGTATCGTTCGTTTCCCTTCAATTTATATAGTTGAACCTGCTGAAATATAATGTTCTCAAATCTACGATCGTGATTGTTTCTAAACGCACTTGCAATTTTTGAGGGAATAGCGTTGTGCACAATACATATTAGCTGCAGATCTGTAACTCTCTGAAATATATTGGGATGGATAATATTTTTTTTCAGAGAGCTACAGTTCTGCAGCTATATACATGTGCAGTTAAATACATGTGTACTGGACGCTCGCTCTAGGCAGATCGTGCCAAGATGCAAAGTTCAACGAAAACTTGCGTATCCGCCCATTTCATTCGATAGTATTCTTGATTATCAAACAACAGCGTATGTGTGTGTAAAGCAGAATAAATTTGCTTACCAATGATACGAAGTTAGATTATGTATCTCATCAGAGTAAAATTGTTCGTACGGTGAACATCGAAAACTCTTGCGTTACAATTCTAAGCACAGCTTTCGCTAGCGCTGAATCTGAAATGTCACATGTTTCAATCTTAACAAAACAAAAAAAAGGGGGGGATCAATCAATAAAATGTAATAAATGGCGTATTTTACCTACGTCACCACAGGAGACATTTTCACTGCATCGGTATCCACAAATCTTATCCACTTGACATTTCATGCGGGCGAGCGGGTGTGTCAGTGCCGGAGTGTGTCCTCTTCACGTGCTGAGCCGCGCGAGTTGTGGTACGATGGGATTGGTTTCATTTCGTGTATGTGTGTTGGAGTTTCTAAGAAAGTTCTGCAAATGAGACTAATGTAATAATAAGTAACATTTATTACGATCAAACTGCACTAATTATAAACTACAAGAATGATGTTAACTTCAACCTTTCTCTATACCCGATGTAAATACTAATAATGAGAAATGCATACATTACAGCGTCGCTAAACTACATAAAGGTACAAATGAAATATTTGCATTTAGGTAATTATATTGTACTTTTCTGTGTCTAAGATTTGTAAATCACTGGCAGGTCCAGCGCCGGTCACATCCCCTCTCTTCACAAACATCATCCACTTTTTATCATTTTTTTAATTAATTAATTCATTCATTTATTTTTTAATTTTTTGTTGCTTTCCGCCACACTCAACAATTTTTCAGTTATCTGATGACGTCTAGTTTTTGTTGGTGGAGGAGAGAACCCAGATACAATGTACCTGGGAAGAGACCACCGACCTTCCTAAAGTAAACTGGCAAACTTTCTCACATATATCGAACCAGCGCCGACTAGAGGTGAGAGGCCTTGCGATTTTGAGCGCGATGCTTTAACCACTCAGTCACGGAGGCCCTCTTCCACTTTTTATAGAAGTATGTCTATAAACACTAAAGTATAATCTTATTTTGTCAGAACTCAGTAAATTTAGGGGGGGGGGGGGTCGTCCTGTATCTCACCAGGGCTTTTGCCCTTGACCCACTAGAGGCTTGAAGACAGCCCCCAGACACCCATCCGTTTACTGCCTCCCACTTCTAGTAATAACCTTGGCGGATCTTAGACATCGAGTTCCTGAGGTATCGCCTTGGTACTAGACCAAGACGTATCCCTTTCTTTAGATGGTACCACTGCCTGAAGCTTTGTATCTCTACCGTTAACCACTTTCAATACTATTGAATATACAGTGTATATCTCGTAGTTGAATCCTTGGCTGAGCACTGATAGCTGAATAAAGAGGTTTCTTTCTGAATAACTAGGTTTCTTTCCTTCTGTTATCCATGTCTTAATTATCTGCAATGTTCCGTCCTTCTCTTTAAGACTTTTCTAGGACATTTCTTCAGATTCTACATATTTGATCTGTTAAACTGTATCTCCCAGCCACCAGTACAGCCATATTGTTGACAATATTACGACACGGCGGTTTACTTAAGAATGGATTCTTCTCGTATGCATTGGATGTGATGTATAATTTTTATGCAATATCATAGAATATGTATATATTCCTTTGACAGCTGGATGTCGCAGTTCTTATTCATTGCGTTTAAAGCTGATACGAATTCATAAATATAGTTGATTGCATATTGTTTAACGTCCCCCTCGAGGATTTTTCCACTCACATGGTGATTAGTATTGCCGGTGAAGAACTGCAAAATCTAGGCCTATGTTTGGTGCTTATGGCCTTTGAGCAGAGAGGGTTTTTTATCTTGCCACACCTGCTATGACATATGCAGGGTCTCAGTTTTTGCGGTTTCATCCGAAGGACTGTCCCATTTAGTCGCCTCTTACGACAAGTGACACTGGGCCTCGGTTTTTGCGCTCCCATTCGAAGGACCGCCCTTTAGTCGCCTCTTACAACAAACTAGGGGGTACTGAGGACTGTTTCAACCCGGATACCCACGAGACCACTAGATACATGTATATATTCCTTTGACAGTTGGACGTCACGGTTCTTATTATGTTAAAGTTATAGATTGTAACAAGCGAAATGACGCTTATCTTTTCATCTTTACATGCAAAAAAAAAATAAATAAATAAAAAAAAAAATAACACAGTTCCGGAAATAATATTTCTAAACAATTATCCAGTTTGCATGTATTGAATATTATTGACAAGCATTTTCTGATTTGGAGGTGATGAAATTTTATCTTATAGAATACAACCTGCTTCATATATTCTTACAGTTCACAGATTATCAATGAGTCTGGCAGATTTATATATATATATATATATATATATATATATATATATATATATAATCAAGAAACATCTACACAGTTAGTAGTTGTATAATAAAAATACCACAAAAGCGATTAAGTATACTTGACTGGTTTCTCAACTTCTTCATGAGTTTGAAGTTTTCAAATGTAAACCTACAATTATAATAACAAGAAAAATACAAAGCATGGTGTTTTCATCCTTGTTTACTTTGATTATATCTATTCAATGAAGGATATTAAATGCTCTTCACAAATTGTGAAAATAATATTGAAGTTTTACTGCTTTCTATGTGTAGAAATATGCACTGTCCCGGTGTAAAATATCAAAACTGCACTAGAAACTCGAATATGTGTATATCTTGAGCAGGAGGGGATCTACTAATTTTCAAAGTGGGCGTTATAACCCGTGCCCTTTCCGTCAACAACAGGGGTGTTGAGGAGGCCAAAATGGGGGGAGGGGGATTAAACAAGGACAATTTTTGCTAAACTGTTCAAACAAGGGAGGGGGATTTGTAACTACCATTCACACCATAACCCCTCTTAATCGGCCACTGTAGAAAATAAAGTTACACCATTCGTGAGTAGACGTATATAATGCAGGTCTGCTGTTAGTCATGCAAAATTTCACTCCAAACGCGAATTGCCTTGCTAGTTCTTGATTTACGTTCAGAAATGCGTAAGCCCCATTCCATCCTACTGTTTATAAAAATTTCATTCTCTTTCAAATTCTACTTTAATTATCTGAATTTCAATTTGTCCAGTTAAACAAGATGAACTTCTAAATAATCAACTCTATATTATCATATTGCCGCCCGCTTTTCTAAGAGTTGCATGGAGGTCAGCGGCAGATCGGGAGGTGTGTGTGTGCGTGTTGTTTTGATTAATCAAGCAAAACAAAAAACAAAAAAAAACAAACAAAAAAACTCCACACCATTTCTGGAACAAGAGAAGATAAAAAGACCTAACTCCTATGCAATGTAGAGTTTAAAAACATTAATAAACCTAAAAAGTCTGAGTACAAGAATGCTTCTGACCAAACAACTAAACGTTGTATGATGTCCCCTTAGTTTGCCAATCCCTGTGAATTTCGTGTAAATTCATTCATGAATGTGGGGCATGATGAAATATACACCTTGGGGATTCCCAAGCCGAAAGTTACTTCCGGTGATGGTGCAATATTGCAGAAGGAATATGTAAAATAAAATATTAATTCATATGATTGATTTGGGGTGCATAACGACAATCGATGCAATCTGTACCCATCCGTGTAATTAAAATAGCGAATGCACGTGTAATTTGTTTACACGTATTTACCATGACATCATCGGTAGTCAGGATCATGACACATTTGACCTTTAAACTTACTGATCGTCTAATCAAATAGCAAAGAAACGTGTTAACTCCTCCCCCTTAGGGCTAAGGTGCACCGAGAAGGAATTTGCTGACATAAGATACACGTTGCTGTGAGGAAGAGAAAACACCTAATGCCTACCGGTCTGTCTTGTGGACATTTACCAAAAAAATCCTGCAAAAAGTTTGCATTTGCGTCGGATATTATGACTCGTGCTGAAAACTACACCACTGAAGACAAAAGGTAAGCTTTTGAATATTGAAAAATATCGATCTCGCTCATAGTTCATTTGCCGGCTCAATGGTTTTAGGAGGGTACATGTCATACATATTGTCTTAATCAACGAAAGGCTAGCATGCATGTTAAATAAATTGTAAGTTTTGTAATTTTTTAAAAATAAAATGGGGGATGGGGAAGTAGACTGCTTGTGATCACGTGGTGGTGGTGGTTTGGGGGGGGGGGGGGGGGGGCATTGCTAGTCCAGCTCTAGATGGGTGGAGGGAATTGGATTATTGGCGAAGAAGAGACAAGGAAATGCATTATACAGTGTCAGACATACAAACCCCCCCCCCCCCAAAAAAAAAACAAAAAAAACCCCTAAAAAACGGGAAATATAATTTTCATTCATACCTTAAATTAAAAAATGGAATTCCATATATGCTTATAATAATAATGTTTAAGCCAAAATCAGAGACTTTCTTTTATTGTTGTAGTATCGATATGGACAAGACGTTTAAGGACATGATCTTACAGGCAGCTGACAAGGGAAGGGTGACAGCAGGGCTGCAAACAAGTGCTAAAGAGCTGCAGATGTAAGTACTGAAGTGCGAGGTCAGATTTCCTAGATAGAAAAAAAGAGTCTGAGATAATTGTGTGAATGGTATACCAGATAAAGTGCTCATGGAAGAGAACTTCAATAAGAGAGTAAATGGATTTGAGGAAGGGAGAGAGGAGTTTCTAACTAATTCATTATAAGGATGCAAAATACAGTAAAACCTCATTATCTCGAACTTGATGGGACTGAGAAGCAACTTCTAGATATCCAAGGGTTCGAGATATTGAGGTTAAAATACATAAAGAAAATGTAGTTGGGATTTCAAGACTTATATATCCATGGTATTTGAAAAATTGATGTTTGAGATACTAAAGTTCAACTGTAATTAGAGTATATTACTCTATGTATAATTTATGTATAATGAACACTTACCTCCCTTGAGCTCAGGAGGGGGAGGAGGAGGTGTGTGTGTATGTGCATGTTTTAGAGATGATTATGGAGTATGACTTGCTTCATATTGATGCAGTATATGTGATTAACTGTCTGAGGTTTACTTTCAGGGCACCAGAGGGGGTACTGCTATGTGTGATGCCCGTGGAAAATGGGAGTGATGATTTGGTTCACATGCAGCATGTGTTGATAGAGGCACACTGTCGGGAACACAGGATACCACTTGTTAAGGTACAGGGGGGAATATATCTTAGTTGGGGCCCTGCCAACACATCTATTCAAAAAATGAAAATTCATACAATTTTTAATTCATTATATTATAATTATATCTAGAATTTTGACAACAAATTGCAATTGATTTTATGATACTGATATACTTCTGTTTGTAAATCTTTATAGGTCGATAGTGAGAAGAAGTTGAAACAGCTGCTGTTGATTCCCGTGGACTCTCGGAAGAAACACAAAGATGAGAGTGATCTTAGTTGTGTACTTATACAGGTATGTCCTTGTCACAAACACATTCATGATGCAATGATCAAGGGAATGTATTGAGAGAGGTTTGAATTTCATATAAATGCTAAAATATTAAATTAATAGTGATTGAATATAAGAAGGAAAAAATTGAAGAAAAAAAAATCCAAAACAATAAAACACGAGACTTTGAAAGAAATATGAAAAATAAAATTATCAATTTCCTATCGACAGGTTGCAAAAGAGGGGAGGACTCAGTTGGAGAGGAAGTTCCTGAATGGATGTCGTAAACACCCTCATGATCTGGTCATCCAGATCCCGGCCTGATTCCCCTGATGACCGCAACCCAACGGACATGCAACATGGAAGTAAGTGGATGTAAATTAACGAGTATTTGCATCATCCACATATATGAGATGACAATGGAGCTGTTTACTGTGGATACTTTGAAAATGATGGTTTTATGTCGGTACACCTGATGTATTTAATATGCATTGATTATTTGGTTTTGTTCCTTTTCAGAAGAAGTCTGCAGACTTGTATGTACAGGAATCTGTTCCCGAGAGCTGGCCGGGAATGGTTCCATTATTATGGTTTCCATTTACATTGTGTTTCCTACCATGAAGTGACTGTTCTTTGAAATATTGTAGTAGAAGGAATGGTGAAAGTTTCCCCTGCAAACTCTAGCATTCCTTGAGAACCGAGCTGCTTTCTACTGCAATATATATGGCCTCCAGTACAACTTTGTAGATGGAACTTCATATATAATGGACTATAACCATTCCCATATTAACTTTGCAATGTTTCAGTGTTCATATGAATTGCATATTGGAAAAAGCATGAAAAAAATATGGCAAAAAAGGAGTGAGAAGAGATAGAGAAAGTATAGAAAAGACCAGGAGATTGTGACATGACGATGATGTATAGGGAAGAAAACAATACAAAAAAAATTACACAACATGGAGTGTATTGTGATATAGATTGTAATCATCATTTGATTGATTTACTTTCATCAAAGTTCAGATATAAATAAATCATTAGTACTGTTCTTTTTCTTTGATTTTTCTTTTCTTGGGATCTGTCTTCTTGTCAGTCTCTCTTTATTTTGGGATGAAAAGGGTCATGGTCACCAGGTCATATTATAAAAAAAATTGTTTACAAATATTACTTGAAGTGGTGATTAACCTTTAGCATTATGAAATTTCACAGACACTATGTGACTGAAAGATTCACCCATTTTTGTCCATAGGTCAAACAGTCAAGGTCAGTGGGTCACATGCTATGGGATAGAGTCTGAATCGTTTAAAGAGGACTCCTTTTGTTATTTAGGTGGAAATGTCAAGGTTCTTTAGTTGCATTATGAAAAGAATGATATGGTATTTCTAATCGGTGAAATTCTTTGCGAGGAGTCTCCATGGCTTGATGATGAACCCTAGTGCTACTTGAGTCAAGGTAACAACATGTAGATCATATTCTAAGAAATGATTTGATCTTTGAATTACAAATGAAATTTCATGTTAAGAATGTGTATCAAAAAAAGATGACCTCTAATGCTTTTGAGGCCAAAGGTCAAGGTCTCCTGGTACCAAAAGGTAACAAATTACCTCGGGATGATACCTCCCTCCAATAGACTCATTCTGCACCAGCAATAAAACTTTAAAAAGAGAGTCTTTATCAATGTTTTCATGTTTTAAAAAGTACTACCACATCCAAATGAATTTTAAGCGAAGGAAATTGCTCGTTTTAACAGCGATATTTATATACTAACAATGTAAAATTAGTGGCAAGGCATGGGTATACCGAGAACTCATAAGACCTTAAGTAAATCGAAAGCTGTTCTATCAAACAACGTTCAAGGATATACTCTGTGTGATCCAATCCTCAAGTTAGCATTGTGAAGATAGATCAAGTCATAGCAATCAAAGAGACTAGATATAGACAGATCAAGTCCTAGCAATCAAAGAGATAAGATATAGACAGATTAAGTCACGGCAATCAAAGACATTAGATATAGACAGGTCAAGTCACAGCAATCAAAGAGACTAGATATAGATAGATTATGTCATAGCAATCAAAGAGATTAGATGTAGACAGATTAAGTCATATCAATCAAAGACATTAGATATAGACAGGTCAAGTCACAACAATCAAAGAGACTAGATATAGACAGATCAAATCATAGCAATCAAAGACATTAGATATAAACAGATCAAGTCATAGCAATCAAAGACATTAGATATAGACAGATCAATTCATAGCAATAAGAGAGACCAGAAATAGACAGATCAAGTCTTAGCAATCAGAGGATTAGATGTGGACAGATCAAGTCACAGAAATCAGAGATCAAACTTGTGTGCTATAAATTCAAGAAAGCAGTGTGGGACAATATGAATCCAACTGCAAGAGACCAGAGGGGCACTTTGAGAGATCAGTGGGACTATAAATCCAAGAGACCAGTGGGGCACTTTGAGAGATCAGAGGGACTATAAATCTAAGAGACCAGAGGGGCACTTTGAGAGATCAGAGGGACTATAAATCCAAGAGACCAGTGGGACACTGTAAATCCAAAAGACCAGGCTGGGGCATTATAAATCCGGGAGACATGTTGGACACTCAATCCAAGATACCAGAATGAGTCACACATTGTATCCATCATTTCGCTGGCCATGATCTGTCAATTTAAAGTGCAGTGCATTACTTAAAATGAATGAGGACATCATGATATCTACTGATTTTGACAATTGCCATGTAAAATTACAATGAACGGAAATAGTTCACTCAGTGATGACTGTATGTGATGATGTCTACAAACAGGATCTCTAGGTATGCACGTGGTCAGTATATAGTGTCGATGTATGGTGATTACTCTTACCACTGTGTTATTGTGCTTTACACAATCTTAGTGTGGTCACAAGTGACAATTCCGTACGTCCCAACAATTCAACTCGGGGCATGTGACTTTGACAGAGGAAAACACCTTATATATATATCTATGGAAATCTATTATTAGAACGTTAGTAATGTTCTCGCCGTATTCTAAAATTAGCTGAAAACTTGCGAACCTCCATATGCTACCCTGACTGGAAAATATATAGCTTTGAAAAAAATTCAGTCGTTGAATGTGTGACAAAAACAAACTCTTTTTTCGCTTATGTAACTGTTCTTGATTTTGAACGTCCCCAGAAGAACTTGATCGTCAGTTCAGAATTCGGGAACATTCGAGAGGCTCGACCAATCAAATCTCGCGTTCTCTGGTCAGGGATAACCCACATGACTCATTGCGATTACGACACGATACATACCCGAGACAGATTCCACATTGCAAGGACGACTTTGAACACAGAAGTGTAATATTTGGCCAGCTTTTGGTGAATAAATCTAGTTCAGTGAAATATTTGCAGCAGAAGACGGGATGACATTAACGAATTTGGTAGAACAATGCAGCGAAGAGTAAGTATACATGATTATATGTGAACTAAATTAATTGCGTAACTTGGTTTAACTGATATGACTTTTAATGACATAACTGAATTTAAAACATAGCAGCATAATTAAAGTTGTTCAGTGTAGTAAACATTCTTAGTAATGGCAGATATATAATTCTGCGATGTCCACTCGTCATCAGGTCAGTCAGCTGTATATCGCAACAGTAACTTGTGTTGCGTCATCATACAATTTATAAGATGGTAATTGGTCCTGAATTATCATTAGCTGCCAAACAGATACAGAAAAGTGATTTGACACGAATTTTTTTTAATAATACATCGCAAGAAAACGGGAGTTTTACAACGTGGAACTGCGCGATGTTTTCCAGGAATGCATATTCTATATATAGCGTTGTTAAACTAACACTGTTTGTGTTGAATGGTAAATAGAAATGTTTTGTGCGTAAGTGGGCCGGCTGCCAGTCTTATTCCCTACGGGTATCGATTTGCGTGTTCACAATCGCCAGCCTTTGTCATGACGTCGCTAATTTTAGAAATGATAGCCTACTTTGTGATATGCTAGTGTAAGGTCTCCTTTTATGGAGTCGAGCTGTTGAACATCTCTGGAATGTAAAATAAAACATCCAGCTAGGTCTCGGATCACGTTTACTGAATGACATAAGGTGTTTAACCACGAAACGGTCCATTTTAAAGTGCTTAAATCAATGATTATACTATATGAACGTATTACATGTACGTGCAAATGAGACCGAGTTAATTGTAAACGGGATGGTAACAGAGTTGTTTAGAATGATCCATTTTTAAACTTGACCTGATTTGACACCACTTTACTCAGTTTAAGAAGTGTTTACAAATAAAAATTTAACTTCCTATTTAATAAACTCAATTTTGATTGGCAGGAAACAAACAAAGAAGATCACAAGAATTTTTCAATAAAATTTTCAGATTACTGAATATTCTGCATTAGTAAAACATGTAACGGAGGGGAAAACAGCGTTACATATTTTATGTTATTAAACGTACGGTATGCATACTATCACGGAATTTCTTGCGGATTCGAAGCAAAATGAGTTGGAAAGATGATTTTAATACAAATGAGTCAATATGTGAATCTTTTGATTTTGTAGAAGCTGTGTAAAAGCCTGCCCGGGCGTACTAAAAATCCTACGAAACGCGGCCCAGCAAGAAAGGGTTCTCAATGGAGTTCATAAATGTGCTGCCATTCTGGAAAGGTATTTTTTTTTTTTTTTCATCAAGCGTTCTTCTGCAGAAGCTCTGTTCTTTGCAAGATTCGATTTTTCTCAAATAAAAGTTGTGACATTCAATGTCAAAAAAGTGTTTGTTGTTTTTTAAACGTAAAATATGTATTAATTATTTGTAATTGACAGGGATCCAGATGCGGTGATGTTATGCATTCTACCACAGCCACCAGAGGGAGCTGATGTCACAATCAACATCGAACAGACTCTTATAGAAGCACACTGCTGGGAAAACGGAATAAGAGTTATGAAGGTAATGGAGATCATGATACAAAAGTGCTATAGTCTCTACATTGTCATTATTGTTAAAGAATTGGAAAAAATGTTTTAGGCAATTTTCAAAATGTAGAATGTACGAATTGCAGGTGGACTGCGCCAAGAAGTTAGAAATGTTAGTACTTGACCATACAGAGCCCACTAACCATTCTCTGAATTCGGACTTCTCATGTGCCCTTGTTTTAGTAAGTACTCAACAAAAATTGTGTAAATGACTCTCAGCCTTGAAATGAAGCCTCAACTCAGCTGTAAACTTCCTTTATTCAAACGGTTTATTAGAAACAATAAAAAAGCAGCTAGTCGACTATAGTCCTTCGAATATGCTCATTTAAACAACAAAAAACTTTCTTTTACAGTTTCCACAATCTGCTTCTGATTCAGTTGCTGCAGAGAAGGAATGGAAGATGATTGACGACTTTTTCAAGAAGATGCTCATGCATGGGGTATCACATTCTCACGTCATTGAGTTACCCGGATGATAGGAAATCTCTTCATGGTTATGAAATGTAAGCAATTCACTGTTTCTCATAATATGGACCCTTTCCTTTAATTTTGATTCTAATTCCAAACAAATTTGGAATGTTATATTTCAAGTTTTTTTGTTTTTTTTTGCAGATTGATTTCCAAATAATATTTACACAGAACTTGTATTGTACGTGCATTGTGCTGGCCATTTCTGTGACCACTAATTCGGGACACAATGTATGACGGTGAACTGAGTCCGTTGAAACGTGCGCAAGTTGCGCAAAGGTGTCGTCACGTTGTTGAAATGAACAAAGCGTGAATTCAAAGAAGAGAAGATTTCATAGACTAATCATTATTGGCTGTGGCCCCGAATCATCGTGTGTAAAGACAAGGTGCATTTACTGACATTGGTTATAAGTGCTCTGCTTCTAGCTGTAGAAATTGTAATTAAAGCAATTTGTGATGTGTGTTGAGTGCTTTTGTTTTAATCATTATTGATCGTTGGGTAAAAGAATATCTTTTAACTAGAAAAGCTAAGCGTCATGATTATGAAAGACGTATAATACTCAATGAGAAGTGAAACTTCCAATAAAACAAAACGTATATGACAACCAATCAGGATATGAGTAAACCTACAGCAACCAATCGGGATGAAGAACAGACATGCAACAGGATGAATGAGTAGAAGTATAACATCCAATCAGAATGAGAGATTACACGTTAATATCCAATCAAGATGAGGGATAGAAAAGCAAATCCAAACAGACTTTTGATGTACAGGTGTAATTGTGAATAACAAAGGCAGCATGCTGCCAAAGAGAAAGGACATTTCTTGAGCAGTACAGGGCCTTCGCGCTCGCATACCCTGAATAAAAAATATGCATCAAAATCTAACTCTTACAATGCCCTCACTGATTACAATACGCTCCGTCTGATGACAAGCGGTAGTGAGTACTTCACTACATACTTTGTCCTCGTCATTCAAAACTATTTTATTTTTTATTTTTTTTTTTTTTTTTTTACATAATCTTACCTATTTAATGTTATCGTATGAAATAAGTTTTGTGCTGTAGAAGTAGAATATTTAGTCTACTACTATGACGTTGAGACTCAGAAAATCTTTCCTGAGAGCAATGCCGTGTAACACTGACGATAAATGATGTTAAAAACGAATATATAATCTTTTTTATTTTGAGCAATAAACCGAGGGGTTTTCAATGATAGTTGAAAGCCGCATACTTGAAACAAAATAAAACTTGTTAAATTCTTTTCATTCTCTGAACTGTTGCTTTCAGATTTTGTTTCAAAAAGGTATATTTTTGTAAATTACAAGCAATTAATAAGTTGTAATTTGTCATTTTGAAGATCAGGTTGTAGGTTTAAAGCCCCCTTATATATTTTCATTTTTGATCTCAGATTTTTATTTCGGAATGTGTATTTATTTTTGTTTTCTATGTTTCCTTCAGTTCTTCATCCTCCGTAACTTACTCTTGGAAATAAGGGGGTCAATCTTTTATTCAACTTACAAATAAGAAAGCCATGATAAAACTTAATTAGGTATCAAAGCAAAACGTAAATCAATTTAAAAAATTCAATTCAGAACTACATAACTGATCTTTTAACACTACATGTGATATATATATATATATATATATATATATATATATATATATATCACATGTACTAGTTAGTAAGACTATTAGTTTACTGGCAGATGTAATCATATGTGCATAGGTAATTTTACATGTTTCAGTAGAAACAGGTGAAGTAATGTAGAATAAATTCAGAAAGCATTGTTGATGAAATAGCGTACCTTCAAGTTTCACCATTATAGCAACCCCAGGTGTTCGTCATTGTAAGCTTTCATGGCGTCTTCTGATGTACTATAGACCACCAACAAAATACCAAATAACAGTAGTGATAGAAATACCAAATAACAGTACTGCTAGAAATATCAAATAACTGAACTGCCAGAAATACTAACGAAAACCATTTTACACCACAAATATTTTTAAATTGAAATTTTGGATTATTTTAGGATATTTTAAAGTAGTTACTAACACCATAACCAGTTAGATACATGAGTGTACTTTTTCTAGAAACACAAAATAAAAATTTGCTATGCTCTGAAACGTTAAAGCCGTGGAACCTGAGAGTGTCGTGGTATTGTTGTTTTTTAAAATTTTACATAGAAGGGAATCATTAAAAGAACAAAATAAATAAAAGATCCATAAAACTTTTCACTGAACTACAGTTTGTTAGAATGGACCTTTTAGCACTCGACTTTTGATTTATTTTTGTCTGTTGGTGTCAATTAAACAATGAACACAAATCTATTATAACATTGAAGTTATTTCTGTAATTCCTGTAAATAAAGGTATAGATCCTGATTGCAAAATGTTAAAGTCCTGTAAGGACAACATTTCAAAACCACTCTGCAAATTATATATTATTCATTAAATCGCTTTCATTAAAAACCTTTCATGGTTACTTAAAAGATGGTATTTTTCTCTCGTATTTCTAATTACGTTTAGTTTTCCCCTGTGCCCAGTGGCGCCATATTGAGAATTTTTAAATTAATTAATATTTCGCCAAACATTTAAATGACCCCCAGAAATGAGTAATATGACCTTAAGGTGGCTCGTTTAAGCACCTCGTACGAAACACGACTTCCCCATCGAAAGAGTGATATATGCTCTTAATTATTTTATATGATATTTTTGTGATTTTTTCCGGAATGATAAAAAGGCGTTTTATTTGCAAATAAGATATCTGAAAATCTAAACTTCGGTTTGATTGGATGCATGATATAAATACCCTATAAAACATGCTCAAAAGACTTGGACAGTCGTTCTAATCTTCAAAATGAAAATATTTATGAAAACTGAAAACGTTATTTGTTAATATTTCTTTAAATCTACAGATAAAATCTTCAAGAAACATGTCAATTAACAAAATAATATATTGTACAAATGTATTTTAAAAAGAAATTGAAATGAAATTATCAAAATTCAGAAATTTTACGATTTTTTTTTTTAGATTTGAACTAAACCAAGAGAAAAAAGCACCGATCCCGATCACAATGGATAGAAATTACTAAAATAATCATATTCTTGTAAATGTATGCACTTTGTATCATGAAATTAGTTTCCTTTATAAATTCATTTAATTTGTAAATCATTTTATATCAAGGGAATGAAATTTTCTTATTACAATGTTCTCTGTGACTATTCTATAATACCGATCGGTTTGGTTCAAATTTGAACATCGCACTATTCCTGAATTTGATCCTTTCATTTCAATATCTTTTAAAAATACATTTGTATTATATATCTTTTTCCTAACTGACATGTTTCCTGAAGATTTTATCCATAGGTTTAAAAATATTAATAAATAACGTTTTCAATGTTCATAATTATTTTTTTATTTAAAAAAAATAGAAAGACTATTTTGAATCGTTTATGTATTTTTTAAAATTAGATATTCATATTATGCATCATTTCACAACGAAATTTGGACTCTAAAATCTGAATAGTGTTTAATAATTGATTTAGATTAATAAATCTATACAGATGTACTTATACATATTTCAGATTAAACATGCGAGTAACCCTTATGTGTTTTATGCTCACCCAAGTAGAACAGGCAGCATCTGTTCAGATTCAATGATTTTTGCCTTAGGTCATTAATTTAACTTTTGTATATAGGTTTGATAGTGTCCAGAGTTTCTGTTGGTTTTACTATTGTTAGCTGGTGTTTTATTGGTCAGTTGCAATAGAATTATTACATTACGTTAATATTCTATGGGTATTCATAAAATAGTGTTTTCTCTCATCTTTCTAATTACTTTTAGTTTCCCCTGTACCCAGTGACGCCATATTGAGAATTTTCAGTGATTAATCTTTTTGTTGTACTTTCATTTAAAGAGGAATAACTCTAATATCATTCACTCAGTTCAATGAGGCAATAGTAGATTTCTTCAAAAACAGCTGAACAGTATTCTTGGAGAGAAAAATTGATAACGCCTAGATAACTCTTTAGTTTTGAACCTTATATTCCTTAGAGTGTATAAAATTGATGGATATCTCTACTGTGTGCTGTGGTACAATATGACTGCAAGTATATTATTCGATGAAGTCTTGAGCAAACATATAAATTGATTAGTTTAAAAGTTGGTATGTTCTGTCTATACATGCCTTCAGAAAATAAATTAAAACCGGAACCAAAAATAGATAATTGAAATTACCCATAGTGATGACAAAATATTTATATCAATCTCACTTGTTAAGAGTGCTAGTCATTTGAATAAAACTCTTAGGGATTTAGTTTCCAGATAATTTTTTCTATTTCTACAAGATTTTAGCAAAATTGGATACATTATGTTTTATTTCATATCTGAGGGCGCAAAGTTATGTAGAATTAAACACACACACACACACACACACACACACACACACACACACACACACACACACACACACACACACATAAAATAGAATAAAAATAAAAACCAAACAAACAAAAAACCTAAAAAAAAAATAAAAAAATAAATAAATAAAAAACATAAAAAAAACCCCCCAAAAATAAAAAAATAAAATAAACAATCAAAACATAATTCAAAAGAAAAAAAAAACTATGTATATATTGTCAAAGACGGACTCTAGCATCTTTTGTGATAGTAATTTCAGTGTGCTTGCAACGTCTCGTGTACTAAGAAGAAGCTGTCTATTTGTTATGTCAAGAATCCTTATCTATAATCCATCGTGAGTAATAGTAATATGAATAAGTGAAGATCTATAATCCATCGTGAGTAATAGTAATATGAATAAGTGAAGATAGCAGTAATCAAATTCAATTCCATAAAGAATATAAAAAAAATTTAGAAACGGGCAAACACGGACCCCTGGATATACCAAAGGTGGGATCAGGTGCCTAGAAGGAGTAAGCATCCCCAGTCAACCATTTACACCACTTCTCGAACATATTCCAACGTCTTTAACTTTCGAGTTCGCAGTTTTCGTTGGGAAAAAGTAGTTTGGGACGTAAGCATTTTTTGTATATGAACGACATAGTTTGGGTTGAAATACACTTTTTTATATCAATGGAAAGCAGAAATAACTTTTTGTAATCACGGATAAATTAATGGTAAGTGTACTTCAGGATTTTCTATCATTTATCATGACGCTTTCACGAACACCAGGGAAGGGGAAGGGTGTCGTGTTTTTAGTGAGGAAAGAAATTGTTGAAAATGACTATCGTATCGGATTACTTATTTTGATTTATTCTTTGTTGTTATTTTTTTCTTCTTTTTTTTTGTTTGTTTGTTTTGTTTTGTTTGTTTGTTTGGTTTTTTTGTTTTGTTTTGTTTTGTTTGTTTGTTTGTTTTTTGTTGTTGTTTTTTGCTCGCCAAGAAGAATTTTAGAAAAAATGTTGTACTCCGCTGGCGTTGAGAAACACATAATTCTGATACAAAACTAAGTTATAGATTTATAGACAAAATACAGCATTCAAGAAACTGAAAGCTGACGTGTGATATTTATAGCACTGAAAAGATAAAAAAAAAATCATTTAAAAATGCATCATAATGTGCCGATATAGCAAAATATGCATGAGTCACAGATTCAAATTCAAAACAAGCATGTGCTGTTAGTTTTGATATTCCTTTTATAATCCTAGTAAGAAGTGATATTCTTCTACACGTGTTATCTCAAAATATTTATTATGTTATCTACATAAAAGAAATTAAAACGGCGATATTGCAGGAGATAATTCAATTTCTCTCTAATTGACTATTGAGTATATGATGCACAAGTTTCGTAGCAATGTATTTAAAAAGTCGTAAATTTACGTGCTCCGACCGTAGGAACAGTAATGCATCAGGAATATGTAAATCAAATGATGTTCAATGTATTATATAAAAGGATAAATTGCAGTTTCATCTTTAACAAGGAGTCGACAGATTCTGGTAGTATATGGAGTAAGTGCTTAACTATATCAGCGCAATGTTCAGAAGCTTACTGTTTTGTAATTTTGTATTTGAATCAAAAATATATATGGGTAGAAATAAAGTAGATAAAGAAACTAACAGGAAAATAATCTGTTAAGAAAAATCAAATGTTCTCCAGGAGGAAAAAATTCTATATGAATATTTGAATATATAATCAACTGAAATTAGTTTTATTTAATGAACACTTTTTGTCAAAAGTTAAGATGCTTTAGTTAAAGGTGGATCTAAAGTCTGTTCATTATGGTCTATTAGATGTCACTTTTGGGTTCCATCTCATTCATTGATATTCTCTCTCTCTCTCTCTCTCTCTCTCTCTCTCTCTCTCTCTCTCTCTCTCAAAATTGAGGATTACAAATGAATTAAAAATATATACTATCAAAAATATCCCATGTACTGGACAGCAATTGCATTATGAAAATGCTGTGAATCAATTTCAAATATCTGGAATTGCCAGGGTACAGCCAGAGGGTTTGGGTCAGTTGGTGGTCCTTTGACCCCGCGGTAGTAGCAAGTAACCTCCCCTGGAAATTTCTGGTTAAGGGCCTGTATTCTAATTTTAATAGAAAGCAAGGAATGCTTGATTGGAGAGAAGGAGATTGAAGTGGTTTCAGATTAGATGGGATGTAGAAAATGTAGGTTATAACGACATAGATCTTTATCGACCTTAGAGATTAGCCCGGGAATGCGTTACCGAGCCTCTACAATCTTCTTCCATTGAACGAAAATGCCTAAAAACAGTTCAGACAAATTTTCCTGATTTCTGATTATTTTAGAATTCAATACTTAAACGTGTAAAGCATGTTAATTGATAATGGTTATTGTGTTTTTTGTCGACTTGTTCCTATATATTCAATACCCTACTATTTTCGCATAATGTACGGTTATTTATAAATATACATTATCATCATTTCTTTTGTGTAACTTTATTTTTATTTACTTCATACTTTTCATATATAAAAAAAGGTCTCATTAGAGAGTTCAACCTAGGGCAGCGCGTTAGCTCAGCGACTTTTATTATGTCACCGCAGCTCTATAGTAATAGAAGATATATTATGTATGTGTGTTTGTGTTAAACACTCAGCATAATAATAATAGTAGTGTTATGATTTGCATGTAATGTGTCGAAATAGTAGCCAGTCAAACCCCGACTACTTTAAATCATAACATTATTAAATAAATATATCTTTAACATTGTAATCAAATGATTCTGAAATCTTACAGTATCACAGCCTCCACTTTGAGTCCAAAATGTATTTGAATTGCTCTTCTGAGATTCACATCTCGACATGTTTTGATTATATTGAAAAAAAATTGTTGTGTTGCCAATTTTCCGAAAAAAAGTTTATTATTACATCATTTCATCGTGCCTTTAATTTTGACATTGTCACAGAAAATTATCAAAATATTCCTTTTATCACACATATTTAATGTCGAACTATAAGCCGGGATCCGGGTTGTTAGAATAGATCCTCGGTGCCCCTTCTTGTCGTAAGAGGCGACTAAATGGGGCACTCTTTCGGATGATACCGAAGGAGGCCTCCGTGACCGAGTGGTTAGAGCATCGCGCTCAAAATCACAAGGCCTCTCACCTCTAGTCGGCACAGGTTCGAATCTCGCTCGCGCCGACAAATGTGAGAAAGTTTGCCAGTTTACTTCTGGAAGGTGGGTGGTCTCTTCCCGGGTACATTGTATCTGGGTTCTCTCCTTCACCAATAAAAATTTGACGCCACAGATAATTGAAAAATTGTTGAGTGTGGCGGAAAGCAACAAACAATCAATCAATCGGATGAGACCGCAAAAACCGAGCCCCGTGTCACAGCAGGTGTGGCACGTTAAAGAACCCTCCCTGCTCAAAGGCCGTAAGCGCCGAGTATAGGCCTAAATTTTGCAGCCCTTCACCGTGAATGGTGACGTCTACATATGAGTGAACAATTCTCGAGCGGGACGTTAAACAATAGATAATCAATCAATCAATCGAACTATAAGCCTTTTAAAAGCATATTTTGAATGCAATGTTACAGACTTGAATAATTTTGATAACTGTTCTCTTGTTGATTAATTTAATTTTACTTTAACACGCTATTTGATTGGCTGATCACGCTGAACAAAATATATAACGTAACTTGGTATGGGGACACGCCCCCTTGACAATCTAAGTCGGTACTACTTTTAAAAAAAATTACATTGCAGCACTGTTAAGTTGTGGGATCTTCTATGAAATTGAAAATCAACGGAATTAAACGTGGAGAATAAAATATTTAGACAGAATTTTTCATGATTTCAAACAAAACGCATATTTTCTTACAAGTAACGTTACATAAAACAATAACGGTAAAAAATCAATACAAACTCTGATACAACGATATCAAATTCGAAATATCGACGTTTTATCTATTGACAACATATGTCAATTCGATATATCCCAGTGAACTCGAAATGAAAGACACCACAGAGTGTTCAACATGTGCTTCGTATTTAGATATTTTATTGAACATATATGTTAACGACAAACTAACAACTCAATTTCAGCTTCTACATCGTCAACTTCGCCTATTTTTGTAGTGAAACTCCATTATCATCTGCATATTCAAGGTATCACACCGGTAATTATTTTCACTATATATTACTATACAGGGGAAAAAATCATTAAAAATCAGTTTACAAAATTGATGCCAAATAACGCACTTGGACATGTTCTATGTTACCTCTCGCGTCTGCTGACACCAGAAAAAAGACACCCTACACGGCATTTTCGAAATAATTTTACCCGCAAAGAAGATTACCCTCAAATCCACGTGTTTTTCACATGTGTGTAAACAGACCGAGTGCTCCTCGGAAAGAAGCCTCAGCTACCAACATCAAATAGTTCCACTGTAAACAACTGATTATTTCTACAAATTACACAAAATTTCCTAATCAGGGGTACAAAAAATAAGAGAAAAGAAGAAGGGGAAATGAGAAAAATCACGCATTAAAAAAAATTATTCTTTTAAATATACGGAACTACAATTGACTAAGTTCATTTTGATTGGACAATTTCCGGTGTGATACCTTGAAGGTCTTTCAAATGATTCTATACGCAAGAGATCGTTCTGCGCATAATCATTATTTAAATCGAGGCAGCTACTGACAAACAATTTTAAAGTCAGCATTCCGCAAATTCTGTGGTGGTTATAGCGATCTAGTTTGCATATACAACCTGTCATTGGTTCAAATGTTGTCTGACATGTCTCACGACAATTGTTAGGCCGTTTTTTTACACCCTGATTTTGATTACTCCGTTTACTTGATCAAGATATAGGGCTCACGGTGGGTGTGACCGGTTGACATGAGATGCTTGCTTCTTTTACACCTGGGGATCCGGGTTAGAATAGTTCCTCAGTACCCCTTGCTTGCCGTAAGAGGCGACTAAATGAGGCGCTCCTTCGGATGAGACCTCAAAAACCAAAGCCCCGTGTCACAGCAGGTGTGGCACGATAAAGATCCCTCTCTGCTCAAAGGTCATAAGCGCCGAGCATAGGCCCAGATTTTCCAACCCTTCACCGGCAATGGTGACATCTCCATATGAGTGAAAAATTCTCGAGCGGGACGTTAAACAATATATAATCAATCAATCTACGCCTGATTCCACCTCTGTTATATCCAAGGGGTCCGTGTTGCCCAACTCTTAATTTTATATTCCTAAGAGGAGTTATGAGATTGATCACTGTTTGTTATCTTCACCTTTTCATATTATATAAGTATTTGCAAATTTTGCTTTTTCATTATAAAATTTTCACTTGAGGAATCATTATATCGATTGACAGGTGGATCAATATCTGTGCTAACATATTTTACTGTGTCGGATTTAAGTGGCGAAAATATAATGTAGTTTAAAACTTTTATAAAATCAAAAATCGCAAATTCTAGCAGATGACGTATTTTGTGTGATGTCAGATCTAAACTTTCTGGTACTTTCTCTTGGAGCGACTTCAAAGTCGATTTTATGCTGTGAAGTAAATGTATTGCTTATATAATTAGCCTACACATATCCTCTGTGTTCAAGATTTTGTCGCAAACTCCATCTTTTCAAATTTGACAAGTAAAGGACATGTTCCAGCTGTGCAAAGAATCAATATGGCTTCCTTCACGGCACTTTGTCGGTATGCCGAATCTTTGCGTGGTGCCAGTAATTTTTATTTATCAGTGTTTGTTAAACATTTTTAGAAACTAAGACTTGTACGGTATAGTTTTGCCTTTTTGCATTAAATTAAAAGAAATGAAGCTAATTTTGACTTATGTTATACATTCTTGTTACCCTATTATAAAGCACATTTAAACTGCAACAAGATAGATTATATGATCGCATAACATAGATAACATTCTTAATTATCAATAGTTAGCTTGTACTTGAATTTATAATAAACTATTTACCCAGTTTTCCTTTTGGCACACTTTACGATGACAGAAGCCTGGTACCCTTTCCTGTCCATTTCATTGTACATTTCTGTGGTTCTGTCGGCATGTCCTGACCAGGATGGGACATTGAAGCCGTGGTCAACTGCATCCTCCTGGCCTACCGGAAAAGTGAGTATCTATTCTAATAGTTTTTTTATTCTCCACTAGTACTCATGTAGTTATACAGCAAGATCAGTATGTGAATATATGATTGTAGTTTATTGAATATGAAGAAACTATGAATTTTATGTAAAATTATATGGTTAATAACTGTTAAATATCATGTTCTTTTCTTAAAAATAATGAGAATAATAAAAAGAACTATGATGTGCGGTGAAATAATTTCGTTCAAAAGAGAACATCAAAAATGTGTTTTGGGTGTCAAAATGTCGCAAATATCATCTGTAATAGGATTCTAATAAATATTTTGAGCTCGAAGTTTTCTTCCAACAGACCCTCCGCGAAAATATACATCTAGTTGCCATCCAAATTACAATTAAGAATTTTAAATTACGCTTTCTTTCAATATGTATAGGCGAAGTAATGTTCACAAAGCGTATCTGTATCATAAAAATGTACCTTTAAAAGACATGTACAATGTACATTGTGCAAACGTTCGATACCTTGTAGATCTACTTGAAGCTTGCGACGTACATACAAGCGTTTAATATCTGCAAGTTATACACACTTATTCTCTACTTATCTGCTCAAACAGGTGCCCCAAGAGAATGAGGAAATATTTCTGAATTTCCCTGTCCTGTTAGACACGACCCCTCCCGAGTTGTTCTCCATTGAGATCCAAGATGGCGGTCGTCTCGTGTGGAGCAGTAATGGCGACTACAGTCTGAGACTGCGCCATATTCTGATCAAGAGTGGGGGAGAAATGCACATAGGAAGTGAGGACTGTCAATTCGAAAGAAAGGCCAAGATCACGTTATTAGGCAAGTTTTATAAATTCCTTGTAGTAAGCAGGATTGTCGTAGGTCTGTATAGTGCTTGCTTTGGGAGTGAAAGGGCAATGCATCCATTCTTCTAATATTCATCAATCCATTAATATGGCCGTCGATCTGTCCGTTAATCTGTCCGTCCATTCTTTCTACAGTCTTGATTCAAATCGTGAAAATATGAAATCTCGATTGTTTTCTTTATCAACACTTATGTTGTGATTAACAGCATCATCTCTGTATTCGTAAATGGCATATTTAGACTATGTAGACCTCTCATAAATGAAAAGTAATTGTTTGTTTTGCGTCCCGTCGAGAAATTTCCATTCATATTAAGATGTTACCAGCTGTAGGTGAAGTACAACAAATTTAGACCTATGCTTAGCGCCAGCGCCAAGGGCCGTAGCAGTTCTTTAACGTGCCTACGCCTACCGCAACATGGGACCTCTGTTTTTAAAGTCATATCCGAAAGACCCGTCTCACTTTTAAATGCCGAGCGTTTGGCAAAGGAGCAATTACTAATGTTTACATCTTAGGTCTGGCACAGCCATGGCACGAGCGGGACTCGAACTTACGACCTCCAGGTATCTTTGAATAATTAGCCTTTTGTAATACACACAAATAAGAAAATGTGCACTATATGCGCAAACATTTTTCTGGTTTTGAGAGATGTTGATCATGAAAACGCAGGATCTTTCTTAACTACAGATTAACATTGAACAATAAATTGGGACGAGCAGCATGAATCATAAGGGGGTATTATATTCATTGAAATGAGCATTTTAGTAATCTATCACTTAATTTCTGCTAATGAAAAAAAATGAAACAAAATTGTAACACGAAAATTTTGAAAATATGAGAAAAAAGTTAACAGAATAATTTGAAATGATATTTGTATTAGCTAGTATTCTGGGGGATATTCAAGATGTCACACCTCTATTTCTTTTTCCAAGTTTATTTTCTCATATAACCCAGTGAAATCGAAAGTAAAGACTTCAAAGTCTTCCACATCTGCTTCATACTTAGATATTTTATTGAACATAAACGTTAACGACAAACTAACAACCCAACTTTATAACAAACTGGATGATTTCAGCTTCTTCATCGTCAACTTCCCATGTTTATGGAGCAATATTCCATTATCATCTGCATATAGTGTTTATGTCTCTCAACCACGAGACAGGCTACTGACAAATCAGGTAATGTTACAGGGGTTTCAACTGTCTCTTTTGAAGTCAGCATCTCGTAACTTTTATGGTCGTCATAACGCCCAATACCACCTGCCAGTAGGTAAAATGCTGTCTGACATGTTCATATCAATTGAGGCCGTTCTTTGCACACTGATTTTACTATAGATTACTTTGTTTACCCGATCAAGATATATGGCTCACAACGGTTGTGGCCGGTTGACAAGGGAAGCTTACTCTTCTTAGACACCTGATCCCACCTTTGGTATGTTTTAAATTTGTATTCTTTGTAGAAATTATAAGATTAATCACTGTTCGTTATCTTCACTTTCTCATAAATGATTCTATATTCCTACTCTATTTCATACCAATATGTACCTTGTCAAAGAAGTGTAATTTCTAGAAAATGACCGAAATAATTATCTGTGCAATATAAAGACTAGTGGAATTTTGATGTACCGTGTCTTGTATCGAACTGAATTTGTTAATGTTTGTTTTTGAACTGAAATCATAATATTCTATTCTGTAACTGGAACTGTTTCCTGTTTCTAGATCCCATTCGATTCCCAAGAATCACGTGATTAAAAATATATAAGCTGAAGATTCTGAACTCTCAAGGAGTTTACAAAATGTAGTTGGTTGAAAACAGGACACAGGGATACTGCTTCGTTAGGTTAGAACGTTTTAGGTGAGGAAATACCATTTCTGGAAGAGTTGCGATAAATTGCACAAGGAAATAGAAAGGTATTCAACACCAATAGACAAACGTGCTTCAATGCTTGCTGCATCTACAGGAGGTCGGGATTGTGATCCTAAGAATTCAGCTGTATTGCTGGCGAGTGAATGTAGCGGAAGGATTTACGGAAGAAAAAAACAAAACAAGCGAAGACTCGAAATACAATTGGCAATAGCGAGGCTTTGCTGGTGAATGCGCTGCATGTTTATAGTACAGACAGTGATATCCATTAACGGCGGATGCGACATTAACAAGGATGGTACCTCCAACGGCAAGAGCGCAGACATTTTCAAATTCAATACTAGTTTGTGTGCCCCTAGGATATACAGAACATACGTATACGATGATGAGAAATGTCAGCAATAATGCACAAATGCAGGAGATAAGACAACTTTCGACAAGGACAAAACAGGTCGGAGCAGGAAAGGCACGAGACGCAATATGAATACCTGCAAAATTTGATGGAAGTCATTCCTAGATGCTCTGCAGATACCACGTTGATACATGCACAGCCATTGATAATGAGTCGGAGGAGGATTGTTACTAACTCAAGGCGTACTTGTGAATGGTTCTGAGGAAACGGGGCAATAATTTCACCAACTAGTAAAAGCTCTAGATAAATTGTTTGCATAACCAAATTTGTGTATGCAGTTATAGGAAAGACGACAGAGAGCATCTGAGACCTAGTCAAAGTTGGGACAGGCTGTCCATCGGTAGACTCGTTTAGCGTATCCAAAGCCACTGTTTGTAGCAAGAAAAGATGCATTTATAGATGCATTGGTCAGTTCAGACATGCAATTAAGTATCAAGCAAAGCAGACTAGGAAATCTCACTGACGTAGTTCGGCATGTGATGAATCAAAACATTGTGAATTTATTGAGGGGGGGGGGGTGTATGTACAATCTGAAAATAAAACATCCTAAAAGTCTCTGTGGATGATGCCATGATTTCCACTAATTTTCTTCTGTTTTCTTAGTTTATGTTATAATTTACTTTTTTGAGTATACACATAATCAAAGGGTTTCTTTTCAAAAAGATAATAAACAGGTATAGCAAAGTGAAGATGTTTGTATTAACAGCCCAAGTGAAATGTCAGTTGGATTTGTTTGAATTGACTTCAGTTTGACTAGCAACCTCTCATGCGCCATCTTCGCTTCACATGACAGATTGCTAAGTCAAACTGAAGACAATTCATACAAAAATCTTTATTGATCACCCATTAAAAATATTGTTTGTAGGTGAACCGGGTGAGAGGGATATTCCCCAAATGGGTGAGAAGTTTATAGGGGTAATGGCAGGTGGGACACTAGAACTTCACGGCAAGGACAAGAGGTCGTGGACCAAACTGACCAAGACAGCACCCAAATATAACACCACCCTTGCAGAAATCTACACGCACAAAGTATGTGAAACATGACACGTGCAAAGATGTCACTTGCATCATCCATAAACACCCTTCCTGGATTACTTCGTATAAATTTGTTAATAACATATTTTACAGTGAATTTGAATGTCTGTAATTAAATGTATGGTAGAGAAACATTTTCATATTTGAAATGTTTTAATCTTTGAAATTCTTTGTTTAAAAAATGCTTTTGAACTCCGTATGAACCAGGCATTGTCACATGTTAACACAACGTGGGTAATGGCAAAGACAGGGTATAAAGACAGAAGAATTGTTTGTTTTACGTTCCGTTGAGAAATTTTCATTCATATTGAGATGTTACCAGCTGTAGGTGAAGTACCTCAAATTTTAGACTTATGCTTAACGCTCAGGGCCGTAGCAGTGAAAGTTCTTTAACGTGTCAACACCTGCCGTGACACGGGACTTCCGTTATTAAGGTCATATCCGAAAGAACCGTGATGCTCACTTTTAAATGCCGAGCGTTTGGCGAAGGAGAAATCACTACCTATGTTTACGTCTTAGGTTTGACGCGGCCATGGCACGAGCAGGGCTAGGAAGCGAACGCACTAACTACTGAGCTACCGCGACCGGTTAAAGACACAAGGAAGGTAATGCATAAATTGATAATTAATAAATTAATGTTGTATCTTTATTAAACTCGTCCATTTAGGATAACTCGCCAATAAAGACGAATGGTGTGTACTTGTACCATTTCAATCTTTCTGTACCAGAGAATTATGACATTATAAACGACAAAGCAGTATTCGTGAGAGGAAAGATTCATAGGAGAATCAGGTATCCCTCTCAGGATGACGTAGATACTGCTGTGAAGGATCTTGTTACATTTATAGATGGTGAGTAACATCAAATGTAAACTTTTAACGACGGAAAATTCATTGTAAACTGTTAATTGGTATGAACAGTTTCGAATAAATGATGCTATGTGTAGTTCCATAAAACCAATCAATCAATCAAATATTCAAAGAAATATGTCGTGTATTTGCGGAATAAAGGGATACCCAGTGGAGATATATTTGCCATTGCCACACTAAAAAACTTCCGGGGATCCAAGAATGTGAGTGCTTTGTATGATGCTATGGACGATCTGGGCGCCACCACCTTCAGGATAGCAACAAATGATGATGCATATGTAGCCATCGGCATTAAAAGTAAGCTGGTCTCTAAAGAATATACCTACTTATCAAATTTAAAAGGAAAACTATGGTAATTCAGAGAACTACCCTATCCAGAAAAAGAGCGACAAAGTTTCAATTCCTGTAATCTGTTTCTGAAACCGTCACTGAACTGTCCACTGTTCTTAATTTCGTCATCGAAGAAACAAATAGGACGAACAAGGAATCAGAAACAAGAAATGACCTCTTAAAATTCTTCTTACATGCGTGTTTAATTCTCTTTCTTCTAGCTTTTTATAGACATTTAATTCATTTTTTCTTTGCTTGTCTGCTGTTTCACGACTCATTCAATAAGTTTGTACTTTCACAGAAATTATTTATTGTCTTCCAACTAAAATGTTTTGTTCGCTTGGTTTCTTTCTTTTGTTTTGTTTTGTTTATTTTTATTTATTTAAACATAAAAATACACTTATATTCTAACATTTGGATACATGTATGTCTATCTTTTCAGGCAACATTTCATCAGTCCAGGAAAGATTGGGCGGAGACGCCTCTGGAGGCGTAGACTATAACGAAGCTTCTATTGTGTATGTTATACCAGATATTGAACGAGAAATAGCCGTGATATCATATAACCACCACGTGGAAGAGACTAAAAGCTATGCAGACTTTAACATCTTTAATACATATCTCACACGTCCAGTGATATCGGTATTCGATGATGTCATGACTGATTGGAGCGTGGGTAAGATCAGCTTAGTTTGGTGATTCTTTTTCATAGCGAAATTCAAAAGTAATTTGATAGCACGTCTAATTCTGAATCTCAATGAGTAAAAAATTCTCGACGGGACGTAAAACAAACAAAAAATAATTCTGAAACACATTATTACAATTACATGCACGAACAAGTGATACCCAGATGTTCCAAATGTGAATATGACATTAATGCATGTTCTAGGCGATGGAATATTCATCACATCTACTGATTACAAATGGGATCAAGTGGAAGATTTCACCATTATTGAGTGTCCTACATGTCCTCCCAAGTCCATCAGGCTTAACCGTGAGTACATTAATAATTGATAATTCAGAAGTGACAGCCATCTACTAGTTCATTGACTAATGAAAAGGTAGCCCTACTAGATCGTTGACTAAATGAAAAGGTGAAGATAACGAATAGTGATCAATCTCATAACTCCTGTGTGGAATACACAATTACGAGTACGGCAAACTCGGATCCCTGGATATACCAAACGTGGGATCAGGTGTCTAGGATGGTTAAGTATCTCCTGTCAACCGGTCACACCCACCGTGAACCCTGTATCTTGATCAGGTAAGTGGAGTGATCCGTAGTCAAAATAAATGTGTTAAAAACAACCTAATGATTGGTATGAAACGCATCAGACACCATTTGACCCAAGAACAGCCACTTTTTGACCCAAGAACAGGTTTTATTGGCACACTAGATCGTTATAACGAATATGCGAAAGGCTGACTCTAAACAAGATTGTTAAACCCCTGTAACAACTTGTTTGTCAGAAGCCTGCTTCCATTTAAAACGATCATACTCATAACAGGCTCTTGTTTATCGAATCAGTTGAGAGCCATGAACACCATATGCAGATGATATTGTAATATTGCTACATAAATATGGGAAGTGACGATAGCGAAGCTAAAATTTTCCCGTTTGTTATAAAGTTTAGTTGTTAGTTTGCCGTTAACATCTATGTTAAATAAAATATCTAAGTACGAAGCAGATGTGGAACACTGTGCTTTCTTTTATTTCGAGTTCACTGGGATATATTGAATTGCCGAAAGAATGAAAATGAATTTTGTTAATAGATAAACGTCGTTGATACATCTAAATTCCACAGCAAGATTTTTTGTGTTATGTAGAAGCCTTTGGATTAATTCTGCCTCTTAAGAATATAAAATCAGGTCAGTTAGTAAAGGATTACAATTCGTGCCCATGGTTATTCCAAAAGTCTGTTGATTGATTGATGGATTGTTGTTTTCCGCCACACTCAACAACATTTCAGTTTTCTGGTGGCGTCCAGTTTTTATTGGTAGAGGAGAGAACCAAGATACAATGTACCCGGGAAGAGACCACCGACCTTCCGAAAATAAACCGGCAAACTTTCTCACATAAATCGGCGCGAGCTGGAATCGAAACCGCGTTTACTAGAGGTGAGAGGCCTTGTGATTTTGAGCACGATGCTCTAACCACTCGGCCACGGATGCCCCCTCCAGCAGACTGTTGGAAGACCTAATCACCAAAGACTACGAAGATATTTTCAATGAGGAACTCTAGCATCTTTTTAAAATCAACTTCAGAGTACTTGTGCATAGAAACAGAGTGGTGTTTAACAAAGTAATTTTGGGAATGACTGATCAGTAGATATGAATATTTCCTTTTTCCATTTTTGCTGAATAAGCAACTGTTTATAATGACGGAAAGTATAGATTTTAATTTGTCGTGAGGAATGATGATGTAAAGTGTTGTAAAAGTCATAATTTGATATTGTTGATTTGGGAAAAGTTTTTGGTTTCAAGTTTTCTAAATATTAGAATGTTTTAGAATCCACATTTGATTACACCGCATTTGGCATATGTTGTTGTTGAAATTTCCCTTTCACAGCTGTTAATATTTTCGTGAGGAACGAAGATAGGGGTTTGGTAGAATATTTACTTGACCCAGCAATGTATTTTTGTTTGTAAGGATAGGTGCTATAACTCATTCATCCCATTGACTGGGATATTAAATGTGTTTAAAACTGAAGCATGATGTTGAAGAATTTCATCTTTTGAAAGGGCAAAATTTCAATAGGTGACATTGCTTCATATTATTAAGTATATCACGATGATGATGAAAATAAATACAATGTTATTGACAAAATATGAATCGGTAAATGAATTTTCTCCAAGAAAGCAAATCATAAGTATTGTAATGTGTTTGTTTTTGTATCTAGTACTTTTAAAGATGTTTTAGGCTATGTTTACAAAATATGCGATTTCATTAATCATGTGTAACATATCAATTATAAAATTCATGTCATGATAGTTAGCTATCAGACGATTTAAATCACAAACAACAAACGTCTACGAAGTGGTATAACTCAAGTAGAAAGAGAACTGTACCAATGACTAATTTTATCCTGGTGAGGACTGCATAGTGGTAGTGGTATACATATCTTTTCTTTCCTGTTGAATAGACCATCTGAAGTATGCTCATTACGGGGAAATCTTTAAGAGAGTGGATATGAGAGCGGAAGTAGGATTGAAGACTCGGTACATTCATATAACATCTGAGGTATCCGAAGGAAAAAGCAACGGGGGACATGTAAAGGTGCGTTAATCATAAACTACTCTACAAGTCAAGCAATGGCTTACAGCAAAAACGATTTAGTAGGCAATTGAAGGAAATGGGAATTACATTCGTTTGAATGATGAGCATATTGTGTATATTTCTTGATATCAGAATGTGTCATTACTCTTTCTGCTGTAATAACATTCTTTAATATATGATAAAAAATGTGCTTGTAGTTTTTAAAGGGATTTAAGCGCGTAGCTGTTGAGGGAACAGAATTAACCAATCTTGGGGACCCACTGAAGTTGGGTGAGGCATTACAATAAACTTGAAATAAATTTTAAAAGAATTTGATTTTATTTAGCATGGAATAAGGAATGCAACGCAAATCTGAAAACCATGCTTAATTTTTTTCGGAAATGCAGAAAACGAAGGTGATGTAATTGTCAAAAACATTTAAAACATAACTGAAACGAATTATTACTGGTATGATCAGTTTGATTGCTTTTTCACATACTGATTTTTTTGTGTGTTGAATTTGCAATATGCAACATTGATCCATTCAGGTCGATATCCTCTCCATTATCACATGTGTTTTGATCTGGGAAATCGCACCTTGTATCCGACTCCATCTTATATAAGGAGAAACTCTATACATCATACTCAATTTCGATGTATAACAATTCATGGAACACAATCGGCAGTTGTGAGTTTCAAGTATTCTAATATTTTTTTTTCATACAAATGTTCGGTACTTCAATGTTTCTTTAAGACAAAACAAATGCATTGTTTTCATACATTGCTTTCTTTAGATCGCAGACAACGTATGTTATAATAGTGTCGGACATGGGTTCTTTGTGGAGGATGGCGGGGAGAAAAATCTGACTTTTCACGGGAACCTTGGTTTGGGACAGAGACTTTTTGAGGGGACTCCAATTCTTGGAATTACCGGTGCCATCCCAACAGACAAGTAACGAATAGATTGATTAACCCCTAAATGAACATCGTAAAACTGATGAATTTTCATATAAATTAATGAAGGAACAATCATGGTTGAAGCCCTTCACAGTTACAATTCTTGTTTTACCTCTTTTGAAAAGTTAATTGTTACTGATTTTTACAGAGAAAAAGGTCCTGCAACGTACTGGATCACCAATCCATTGACAACCATGGTAAACAACGTAGCTGCCGGGGGTGAGGTACACGATTCAAACATATTTATTGTCCCCCACTTTTAGGGGAAAGCAGGGGATGATTACTTTGGTCTATCTCTTTGTACCAACATTTATTAACTGTGAGCTTAAAATTTTATGAGCTTATTAGCATATAAGAAATCCTAGGTTTGCACTGGCCATTTATTATAACGCATAAAACTATTCCATTGCAATGGACAAGTGACGCATCCATGATTTAAAAGTGAGATTCCTAAGGAATTGATGAAGTAGTGAATGAAAAGCTGCAAACAGGAAGTTCTATATGAAATTGATGAAAGAGTGAACAAAATCTAGCAAACCGGAAGTCGCCCTCTTTATTTAAAGTTGTAAGTTAAATCATCCTGGGAATTCTTTTCATTTACAATCTTTCAATGAAAATCGCGATAAATGATGCTGAACAACTTTACAAAAATGTGACCTAATTCATCCTAATGCATATACATCGGGTTTTCATGAATGGATATGCCTACGTTTTTGTGAATTTATAGGTGGTTACCATGTATAATTGCCCTTGCTTTATCTATCTCATTTTGTTGAGGAATTCCACCCATTTAAGCGGAGAACATATATTCCTTAAATTAGCTTGTTTGATATCCATTCAGAATCTTTCACTCATGCAGATGTCACCATTGCCGGTGAAGGGCTGCAAAATTTAGGCCCATGTTCGGCACTTACGACCTTTAAGCAGGGAGGAGGGATCTTTATCGTGCCACACCTGCTGTGACAGTGGACCTCGGTTTTTGCGGTCTCATCCGAAGGGCCGCCCCATTCAGTCGCTTCTTACAACAAGCAAGGGGTACTAAGGACCTATTCTAACCCGGATCCCCACGGGGAGTAAGGAATGGGTATACCGTTCGTGAATACTGATCTGAACTATAATACTCTTAATAATTAACTGTAAACTGAAAACTCAGTTTTTAACACATTATGACAGCACAGTACAATCATGGGTAAATTGTAAATTCCTTGAGACGAAGTTTTGTCTACATATACAAAATATTTTAATAGTAAAAAAAGAACACTAAGTTAGAACGGGAGTACTAGTAGTTGACTCATAAAACGGATATTTGTAGTTTGCTATTGATTTTCATCTGTGAAGTGCTATTGAATAGTGCAGTGTATAGTGTCACATTGCAGGGGATGGGCTTTTGGTATGTATTCCCGGATGCACCACTTGGGCCCTCTGCAGATGAAAACTTCATGCAACCGGGAGAAGCAAAGAGCACCAAGATAACCATGTTCCTGAACAATACTTGCCATTCCTATCAAACGGTAAAAATAATTTTCACGCTACAAATGAAATGTAGCAAGAAAAATAAGATCTTGAATGTCGATCTTGATATATATCATAACATACTATATCTTGCTATTAAGAAATAAAGATATGTTTTATTATTTCCTTGTCAGTGTTTCTTTGTTGATAATGTAATGGACAAAAACTTCACTGTTGGGGGGTACAACTTCTACCAACCAAGATTAAATCCCTTGGATCCTACATCACCGTATATCCCTGTGGTATTCGAGGGTCTCACAGGTATATCTATGTATATGTAGCACCTGATAACGAAGTAAAACGCCATAGCCCTTTTTAAAGGCAAAGTTACAGTACTGTAATACGTAAATACATGTACTAACATGCCATGTATTCGATCGAAATTGCTTGTGAAACTGACCTCAAATCTTCCTATTTCAGCCAGTAAATGTATTCGACAGAACCTGTGGATCCGGGTCTCGCCCGTTATCGTTAGGAGAGCATCGTGAGTGGATTATGAATTTGTTGTATAACAAAAATGAATTGAATTTTTCTATTTAAATCGAATTAAATCAAGTTTCTTATTTCTTTCCAGTCTTTCAGACAGTCCATTTGGGGCATTCTTACTGAGGTTGGTAGAATTGAAAGTTTTGTCTGACATAATGTAAACTCATGTAATACAGTGCAATAGTATCCACAGTATATGTGAGAGTGATTGATTGTTCTGTGTTTATCGTCTTTGTAGATATTTGTCGTTGTAGATATTTTTTGGCCATTTTACTGCGTTTAGCTAAGTGAAATATGATTATTGTTTTAAGTTTCCCTGAAGGCTCCCACTAGGCCAACTCTTTAAAAAAAATCAGAGAAACGAGCTTATGTGTGACAAGGGGGTATGATCCTTGATACGGGGCACCCTTTAAAGTCCCATCAGACGAACATAAATGTAAAAAATACGATAACAGGTAAATATATAATATTTGATGTATATTAGCATACAATACATGTTAAATAATGAATAAAGTCTTTATTCTGAATATTCTCAAATCATTGTTACCGTGAATGAACCTAAGAATTTATGACATTTCTATTACATTGTCATTCAAATGATTCAATACGCAAAAGCTTGGTGTGCGTATTATCAGTTTTAAACCGAGGCATGCTACTGACAAATACGTTGATATTACAGGGAGTTTCAACACTCCCATTGTTTAAAGTCAACATTTCGCAAATTCTATGGTCGTTTTGCGATATCGTTTGTCTGTACACCCTGTCATTGGGTCAGTTGCTGTCTGACGTGTTTCATACCAATTCGTAGGCCTGTCTCAGCACACTGATTTACCTGATCAAGATATAGGGCTCACTTCGACCGTGTGTGACCGGTCTACAGGGGATGCGTACTCCTCTTATACATCTAATCCAACCTCTGGTATATCCAGGTTTTTTTGCCCAACTCTCTTTTTTGTATTCCCTATAGGAGTTACGAGATTGATCACTGTTCGTTATCGTCAACTTTTCATTTAACAATACAGAGATGATGCAATATGGCAGATATTTGAAGACAGTGTTATAATTGGGCTTTCGGATAACGTCGGAGAAAATCTCAATTACAGGTAAAGTTGGGAGTTATACCTATTTTTTTTATTAAGACGGTCGAGTTCTGGAGAATTAGACCCTGTTTCATCCACTTGGTAGATATGATGTTCTAGCTTTTTTGGAACTAAATACTGTGTCAGAAATAAACCAATGATTTTTAATTTGCCATTTTAGACCAGAAAGTGACGACAGATACCTTTAATTCGATTCATGTTATACATAAACACAATAGCTATCATCACCTGTATTGAAGGAATAATTGTAAACTCTGAACATTTTAGTCACAAACTCAATAAAAGTGCAAAGCACTATTATATTAAGTTTGAGAAAAATGTACGGAGTTTTCACATCAATAAATTCTGCAAAAAGAATTTTGATTCTTATAATTCCAAATCATTCACTGAATTAAAAATTTCAAAAATTTGAATTCATTTCCCGCTGAGCTTCCGTACATTATGTTACTTGTTTTCAGGCGCGTATGAATACATCGCGTTTTCATATTTATTAATGTGTAAATTCTCTTTATTTTGGTTCAAACAAAACAATTGTTAAATATTACATCAATATCATTAATCAATTGAGGGTTACTCATAATATTTGCATACAGACATTTTCATTCAGTGTGCATTTATTCAAGAAGGATTAGCGCTTCATGAAAAAATATGCCGGCGTGAAGCGTTACAATTCATACCCTCATGAATTTTCAAAAATAAAGTTTATCATATTTACATTGTACGTTCATTTCTGTCGGAATCATCCGCCGTTAAAAGGGACGTACTATATTATCTGTATTCATGTGCGCTTTGTTCACAACTGCAACTCATTCACGAGGAAATGGCTATCATTAGAATTGGTAAAGATATCAAAGGCAAAAAGTAAAAAACATATTAATATAATTATTTTCTCTTGTTTGTTAGAAATAAAGATATTATTGGGTTCCGTTTCTCCAAAGGACCTATAGTGCTTAAGAACACGTGGTTTGGCGGTTTTGAATCATCACCAGAACGAACACGTGCAGCTATCGGCAATCAGATATGTCTGAATCATAATGATCCAAGAAACTCCTTGGATAATGTCATGTTCGACTTTAATGATGTAAGCTAAGAATATGGCTTTATATTTACGTAACATATTAGTTACATCTTTCATTCGTATCTAACGTTATTTTTAAAGTACAGACAAACACATTTTCCCACCCTTATTATGGGGTATTTTCTTTTAAAATGTCGACATGTTTGGAGCTTTCCATAATGATGTTTTATATCAATGTGCCTTTATTGAAATTCGAGTTTTTCTGATCAAACCTTACGTTATAATCTAAGATGGATACGTTGGGCGAAGTTAAATCTAGAAAGTGTAACGGATCATTGTGGGTGTATACCAGCTAATTGATATCTATCATTAGTATAAGATTCCAAAATTTTTAACGTCTTTAATTTTCGTTAAGGAACCAGGCAAAAGATTTTCATTTCTAAACTGTACAAAAAGATCCCCGGATATGGATTCGATATTTGCTTTACGAGACATCAAGAAAGCCATGACTGATGATGACGTCACAATTGTTACCAATAAACCTTTCATGCTAACTGGAAAGTGCAAAATCAGGTCCGGCTGGAATGCAGCATATTGCCCACATGTATATGGAAAGGTGATTTCTCTTAATGTTTCACTGTTTCACAGCGGTTCTTTTAAATAGACAATGGTCATAATTCGTATTGCCAGTATGTAACAAAGAGGATTAGTAATCTAACTTTGATTGCGCATATTTAAGAAATGAAGTGTCTTGGGACACAAATGATAAAAGAAATACATGTATTGTGTAGGAATTTTGTGAGAAGACTGAACGTATATCTAATGTACAACAAAAGTAAGTAATTCGTACTTTTTATGCACTTGTAATAATATATTCGGAGCATATAGTTTTTTGTTTGTCTGTCTGTTCGCATAAATGTTAACCATTGGCCATAACTTGTGAATGGATAGTAAGTTTTCATATTTCATATGTGTAATTCTTTTAACAAGATCCGTCCTTTTGGAACCAAAATTCTGACCTCGTGACTATGGAGTTTGGCCTACTTTTGATAAACTTTAACCTAGGTGTTTGGTAATAGGGCTTTGATATTTCATATGTGTATCCCTGTTGACAAGTTCTATCTGTATCTTTTTTTGACAACATCTTTCTATTACAACTAAAATGTTTGACCTCATGACCTTGACCTGGGAGTCTATCCTACTTTTGAAAAACTTTGACCTTGACAATAACTTTTGAATTGTTAGTGATAGGGCGTTCATATTTCACAGGTGTATTCTTTGTGACAAGACCTTTCTTTAACTACCATAATTACTATACTGATATACGGGGATGCCAGTGTGTCACAAACACATCTTGTCAGTTTTCTGAAATGTTATTTAGCTCCTTTTCTTCCTAGATCTTCGTATCGTACGAGGACCGTTTGAACATAGATATGAATGTGTACCGAACGGACGGAACGTACCCTAACCTACCCTCTGTACACATAGACGACGAGAAACAGTTCATCCCGATTTTGGGTGGATCCCACAATTACCTCATTAAAATTCATGGCTCTGTTCCGTCAGTTGTTACATTTGATGCTGAAACAATAACCAAGTGAGTTTCCCTTCTCAAAATTAAAGGGATGAATTGAAAACAAAACTTACAAACTTAACTAAACTTTGCATACATCACAATGATACTTTATTATTTTTTATTCAATAAAGGAGCAAGTACGTTCTCGTTGCCTTTTGTGTTCCAAGACAGGCAGATATTGCAGTCGAGTATCGAATGAAGGATCAGATCAAACGTCCAGTGCGTGTGGTAAACTCAAGACAGGAAGTGGTGGACGATGACACAGTTGGTACTTATTATTATGACAAAGTTAACGGGTAAGTATGCTGCTTTACATTAATATAGCTGTTCTAATGGTTCTATTAGGATAGAGCTAATTATGAAGTCCACTACTGTATGTACAGAATAGTCGATGAATCAATTGGTACATACAGTAACGGTATTTATAAGTTATATGCTGCAAATAAGTGGTTGGTCAAACATTTAGTACTGAAAACACTAAAGGGTCTTCAAGAAAGTAAGGACTTATCACATACTGGTTTTAATATTGTCATCAATCTGATAAAGAAAATGTCTGTAGATGTTTTAAACTTCCAAGAATGCACACCCAATATTTTCCCCATGACATCGTTATTTCAATGCTTTCCTTTGTAGTTAGAAGTAAACTTCTCTGTTAAAGGTACCCCGCATATCCGATAATTTCATATCGATGTCCCATGTGTACTGTGTCTTATTTGCAGAGTTATCTTTTTTAAAATGATTCACGAGTTGGAGTACGGTGCTGATGAAATATCTCCATGTCCCAGCAATATATGTCCTCGTGCCAAAGTCAGAGTGAAATCAGGGGATTTAACAGATTCTGACTGTGTCAGCCGATTTATTGCCGTGCAAGAATACATGCAAGTATCAACGGTAAGTTCCGTTAGATTAATCTGTAATATATTTAGGTTTTCAAGTCACACGGGTCATTATTACTAACTATCCTTGCCCATTTGTAATTAACCTTTGAACACTATTCACTTTTCCACAGAAGTTGTCCGTCCACTTTCCATAGAAATTATAGTGCAGGTTCATTCTGTGGGATAGGGGAACAAAATAGTGAATTTCGTAATTTGTGTTCTAGATGTTAGGGCCTTAGATCACGTGTTGAACCTCTAAAATTGTTCAAGCTGTAAACAATATGTTTTTTCTACTTTTTTCTACTCCCAAGTGCATACTGAGTATGACAGTACTAACATTGTGAGAATCCATGGTTTTTGAATGCTGTAAGAGATTCATATTCATCGGCGGAGCTTGGTGAATACTTTGGTGCAAAATCATCAAATATGTCAGTTTTATTGCGTGTAACTCTGAAAAATGAACTAGGTGTATAGGAAAATCAAGCATGGGCACCTCCTTCACAATTGTGAAATTGATATATTTAACTTCCCATATTTATGTAGCAATATTCCATTATCACCTGCTTATGGTGTTTATGTCTCTCAACTGATTCGATACGCAAGAGATTGTTCTGCATATGATCAGGTTTAAATAGAGGCAGGCTACTGACAAAAAAAATCGATGTTAAAGGGAGTTTCAACACTCTCGTTGTTTAAAGTCAGCATTTCGCAAATTCTATGGTCGTTATAACGATCTAATTTACCAATACAACCTGTCCTTTGGTCAAATTTTGTCTGACGTGTTTCATACGAATTGTTAAGCCGATATCTATGCACTGATTTTAACGACGTGTTACTCAGTTTACCTGATCAAGATATAGGGCTCACTTTGGGTGTGACCGATCATCAGGGGATGCTTATTCCTCCTAGGCACCTGATCCACCTCTGGTATGCCCAAGGGTCCGTGTTTGTCCTACTCTTAATTTTGTACGCTTTATAGGAGTTACGAGATTGATCGCTGTTCTCATTATCAATTGCACTATATTTCAAATATTTTTCTTTACTTTGGGTATCTGGTATAAAATGTGTGTACATGTATAATTGTATTGGGTATAAAAGCCTGTAGTGAAATTGTGAAAACCATAAACTGTCCTGGTAGTTATAATCGTGTGTTTTCAGAAGCATATGTGCAAGTTTGTAATTATTAGTGCTTGTTTTCAATTTCAACTACGTGTTTTGATTACCGCTTGGTCACATACAAAACAACTTCCTGCCATCCTGGACCTATCGAGATATATAGCTACCAACTGTATGTTTAAATCAGCCATTGAAAGTAATGTCAGGGCATGTAGATTCAACAAGTCTGGAGTCTCTCACTTAATCTGATTGTTTTGAGTGTACAAGGCCTCCCTTGCAGTAGCTCTTCGAACATCCATTGACCAATCCCCCATCCCCTGAATTCCTGTGTTTATTTCTATATAATGATATTGCTTCTTTGAGCGATTCCATATGCACTTGACAGGTCGAGATAACCAAATGGTTAGGACACACTAAATTCGCAACCGAATTGCCCCTCTTTAATACAGACATAGGTAGTTTCAGTTCTTTCACAGCAGAAGTGAAAGTCATGGTCTTTTGCATATGACCTTGTCAAAACGGGTGCCACATGTCATGTACTTCTTGGCAAAAAGAAAAAATAAACGCTGACTATCCTTGAGCACGATACAACGGTAAAAATTGAAGCATTTCATATAAAGCTGGTCACGTCTCTACACTAGTAACAAAATCTCTAATAAGACGCAAGACTACATGCAAAAAAGTACTCCTAAAACACCCCATTCCACACACACACACACACACAGACACACACACAAACACAGACACACAGACACACAAACACACACACACACACACACACACACACACACACTGAAAATGCTTGACCTAAATATTCTTATGTAATTTACGTTTTACCAATTTTCTTAGGGTACTGCCGGTTATGATACGTCTACGTTAATGGCTACATCTGCTGATCCACCAGAGGTATGCCATTATACAATCATCAAGAACAATGTTGAAAATCGCAAGTTGACCACGCGATATAGTTATAATGTGTATATAGTTTTACAAATATGATCGTGTAAAGGTTCCAAAATCTACAAAGGCATGGCATCACACACACACACACACACACACACACACACACACACACACACACACACACGTGTCGTCGAAGAAGAATTAAACTTTCTATTCATTTTTTGCAGACGATCGGGCATGGAGCAACGTATCCCTTCTAAGGAATCAGCAGAACTTTCCTACAACTATATCAGGCTTTTCTTAAATCTATGTTCATAAAGAATAAACGGAATAATCCCAGTACTGTATCTAGCTTTGAGTATATGATATGTTTGATTGGTTGGTTGGTTGTATATTGTTTAACGTCCCGCTCAAGAATTGCTCACTCCTATTAACACGTAACTATTGCCAGTGAAAGGCTGCAAAATTTAGACCTATCCTCGGCGCTGATGGCGTTTGAGCAGGTAGGGATCTTTATTGTGCCACACCTGTTGCGACACGGGGCCTCAATTTTTGCGACCCTATCCGAAGGACCGCACCATTTAGTCACCTCTCGCGTCAAGCAAGGAGTACCGAGGATCTATTCCATTCGTATTCCCACGTACATTATTCATCTCTATATAATGATATGAGAAAAGGAGGTAATGACCTTTACAGAACATTGATTTCATTACTCATAATATCATTAGGATATGAACCGCGACATTTCACGCCGACGTACTTCATGGAGCGCGTCAGCCTCTTGTTATTCAAAGTAAAAGAAGTGTAAAGAAAAAAACCCAACACATTTTGCCAGTTATATTGTCATGGAAATCGCCAAGGCTTTACAGAAATATGTATTAAAGTTTGAAAGCATCAATTTTCGAAATAGTTATAAAAAAAATTATGCCATGCAATTACGGCATGTGTTCTGTTCTAATCTTGTCAAAGTAAAACAAATATCAATACAGTCTGAATTTAAAAATGGTCATTTATTAAAATGACCTAAAATATACTTAAACCATGACTAGTAGACAGTATTTCACCGAGACTGACATTATACAATTAGATAAATAACGTGTGAAACTGATGCAGACGAATCTTGAAGTGACGTCAATGATCTGCTTGCGCACGCGCATTGAATATCAAATTACATTTATGGGATACCCATGATACCATAAATGCATTTATTGTGCCATAAATGAAAATTTCTCCTGCATATCACATGACTGAGATTCCAAGGCAAAATGTTGTGCACGGAAACAACAATGTCAAATTGCTCCTGGTTTCATTCATTGGGGAGACTTGACTTTGCCGGTCCCCAGGTATCTAGATCCGCGCGCAAAACTGTGATGTCAAAACCGTTGCTAAGTTTTTTGCTTACGGCGGCCATTTTTATTCCACTTGCAAAAGTTAGTGAAATGTATTAAAAAAATAAATTAAAATGTTATTTTGATAAATAACGTAGATTTGAAAATGGTCAAGGCTGTTGTTGAGGTGTGGCATCAGGTCTGCTAAGGGTGTTCTTGGTTTTTTCAAAGGTGGAGTGACAGAATAGAAATGAAATCGTCGTTGTTTGGGTGGTAGACTTCAGATATCAAATTTAGAAACGAAAGGAAAGGATCGGCGGAATCGTTCAAATATAATTTTTGAATACAATATTGTGAGAAATAGCTGTCATAGAGGGTTTTTGTGTTCCGTTCTACACTCTCGCTTATTTTCCCCCATTGATCTTTCAATTTATATGGCATCACAATGTGTATTTGTTTACATTTTTAATCTGACCAACTTTGTAAAATATGGCGATGCGCATAATCGGTACCTGTGATGATAACAACGGAATTTTCCGAACAGTTGATCGAGTTTAGAGTAAGGTTAGAGTTTTAATGTTGTTTTCTGTTTTTAAGTTAAAAACTCTCGATTAAAACGAAGTTTTTAACTATAAAAGTGTGTAGATTACGAATTTGGAGTTAAAAATCGTCTAAAACCCCAGTTTTTAATTTTAACGACGGCTATCGGCGTCTTATTATATAGTGTAAAAATTGTATACTTTGGCGCCTTATTTTGGGAACCGGTAAAGTAAAGTAGTTCCCATTCATTAAACCTGCAATCAAGTATCACCTCCTCCGTGCTGTACCCTCTCAATGATAGCATCACTTCAGTAGTATGTGTTGATGACATAATTTAAGATCCTAATTTATTTACTAATATGAAATACATGCATTGAGATAAAAGAGAAGTGTGATTTTTCATTAGTCTGTTGAAACCTGACTTTGATATATACCTCCTACCCACATGTTTCGGAACGAAAAAAGAAAACTGTCCCATGCTATCTGATGTTTGTTACCGTGAATCGAAAAGTTTCGTATGAAGTTAAAAATCCGGGAGCTGTACTGATGAGAAAAAAAGGGGGGTGTCGTAAGATATATGTGCATGAAATAAAATTGAAGTTATCATCTTGATGCATAAATCATGTTATTGGAATGAAAATACAGCCAAAATTAAATTTTAAAGTAAATATGAAATTCTGTGTGAGATTTGAGCTAGAGGCTGTCAAAGTTATCTTTTTCACTTACGCTAAACCTAGCGCGCATCAATTCAATTAATGGAGCAATAATTGAATTATTGCTCTCTTCAATTACATTAATGATGTTGTTAATTCAATTGCTGCGCGCAATAATTCTTTTAAAGAGAGTAACCAGATAATTGGAGATATCTTCAATTCAGCATGTCCACAACTGAATTAATGATCTCTTTAGATAAATTGATGCTCTCTTTAAAAGAATTGATGCACATATTAATTTTGTATACAAAAGCTTTATTAAAAATTAAAGATACGAATGTCTTCAATTGAATAAAAGAGATCACCATCTCATTTATATCGAGCTCCAAATCAAATTTTGCTAGCAATAATTCCACCACATTGATGCGCGCATGAATTAAATTGATGAGAGCATCAATTATTGCTAACATCAATTGAATTAATGCGCGCATCAAATCAATTATTGATCTCTTTAATTGCAATATTGCTCTTATCAAATCAATTGTTGTTCTGTTCGATTGAATTGATGCGCGCATTAATTCAATTACTGAATTGATTGATTGGTTGAATATGTATTGTTTAACGGGACGTTCGAGAATTTTCACTCATATGGAGACGTTATTGAATTGATGATATCTTGAAATAATGACGGATATCTTCAATTATTGATTTTTATGTTATTTTGGCACTCCATACTTTCATTGGATAAAACGCATTACGTGGTTGTCGTCTAAGAAACCTAATGAGCAATAACATTCTAAAACTTATCAATAAAGTGAATAAAAAGAATATTTACAAACATATAATACATATCTCCTGTCCGTTAAAGTAGTCCCAGTTATCTGCGTTAGATGCGTTTTCTTGGCGTGCATGTCAAAGTTGTTCCCACGTACCTCTGTACCTGCATTTTATGTGAATTTGCTTTCCAAGTATTACATTCTATCGGTTGATCATGATAAATGACTTTTTTCATTCATTTATTAAACATTTTGGACATATTTACGGCAAATGCCTCCACACACGTGCATACATGTAAAGAAGCAATTCTCCACAATTCTGACTTAATCATCCAAATATTCTGATTAATCTTCGACATTTCTGTTGTCTTTTTGAACATATTCATGGCAGATTACAACCCCATTTCATTGTTTTCTGCCCCCCCCCCCCCCCTCCCCGTTGTATCAAGCGGGAGTTAATATAAAAAGTCAGACAGGTGTGGCAGATTCATTTGGGGTACGTATGGCTGAAGTACGACACAAGACCTGAAAGAAGACCTTTTCTTTATTATCTTTCAGCTGTATCTATTTGCCATGTTGGAAGAGTTTTGATATTAGTTATCTAGGTCTAATCAGGATTCGTACAGAAATTTACGTTTGGTTCCAGGGTTTTTTGAGTGACTTCCCACACAACTCTCATTAAACCCAGAGGGCAAATGATATTAACACTATCCTGACTTTGGTTAGTCCATATTTATAATATGTTTATATATCACTTCTTTTGTATCTGCTTTTACTTCTAGTTATAAACCTGAGGTCAAAATATAGATAAGTTTTTGAAGGTGACTACATTCACTCGTAATCGCACCGAAACAGAGCACTGAAGGTTGTAGAGTGGCCGGTAAATTAAGGTTACTGAACAAATTATTGATGATTACATCTGTTTACTTTAATGGATGACTATAAACAGCAAGTAAAATTACATCAGAGAATAACTGTACTGGTTTTTACAAGATCCACATTTGTTTCATATACCTCAGATAACTATACATAGGGTCTCCTTCATCAAACGCTGCTTCTTGAGAGTAATGCAGGAGAGTCAAATTTGAGGTCATACCAACATCCACATAATGTAACTCTGTAATTGCATTGAACAATACAAAAAAGAGAAAAGTATACACAGTGGTATTTTATCTTTCGTTTTTTATCATTTATTTTAGCGCTTCATGAAAAGGATGCAGGCGTGAAACGTCACACTTTACACCTTCATGTCTTTTCAAGAATGATTGATTGATTGTTTTACGTCCCGTTGAGAACTGTTCACTCATACTGAGACATCACCAGCTGTAGGTGAAATACCACAAATTTAGACCTATGCATAGCGCTCATGGCTCTTTAACGTGCTAACGCCTGCCGCGACATGTGACCTCCGTTTTTAAGGTCATATCCGAATGGCCCATGGTTCTCGCCTCTGAATGCCGAGCGTTTGCTAACCGTCTTATGTTTCATGCTGCCTTGGCACGAGCAGCAGAGCTCAAATTCACAACCTCCCATTACGAAGCGAACGCTCTACCACTGAGCTACCGCGACCGGATTTCAAGAACGAAGTTTATTTTTCATATTTACATTCTAGCTTCTTTTCCGTCAAAATTAAAGAGGTGTAATATATATATATATATATATATATATATATATATATATATATATATTGATACGCGCATTGTCTCAACTGCAACACATTCTTTTTTCTTGATACGATTAATTTGAGAAAAACCTTACTGAAATGCGTCCGCTGACCGTCTTCTGTATTCTTTCTCTAAATACGGGTCGCGGTGGCTTAGTGGTAAGCGTTCACTTCGTAGCCGGGAGGTCGTGAGTTCGTAAGACGAAAACATAGGTAGTGGTTGCCCCTTCTCCAAACCCTCGGCATTTAGAAGTGAGAATCACATATCTTTCTGATATGACCTTAAAACCAGAGGTTCCGTGTTGCGGTAGGCGTTGGCACGTTAAAGGATTCTCACTGCTACAACCCCGAACACTAAGCTATACATTACCTATAGCTGGTGACGTGTAAGTATGAGTGAAAAATCCTCGGCGGGACGTAAAATAAACAACCAACCCACTAACCTTCTGTAATTTTTCCTATCTTAGACGTCTCCTAAAATAATCGATTTCAAACAATCCTTGAATAGACATTGCTTTTTGTTTCAAGTTAGTATGCATGCATCCTTATACAGTATATATTCAAAGTATGTATATGGCCCGCGTGGCGCAGTGGTTAGAGCGTCGGGCTCAAAGATCTGATGATCCTTGAGTCGGGGGTTCGAATCCCACTGTGGGACGTGGGTGCCGGTCTTTCGGATGAGACCGTATAAACCGAGGTCCCGTGTCGCAGTAGGTGTGGCACGATAAAGATCCCTCCCTGCTCAAAGGCCCTGAGTGCCGAGCATAGGCCTAAATTTGCAGCACTGTCACCGGTAATGGTGACAGCCGCCGGATAGCTGAAAAATTGCTCAGGCGGCTATAAACAAACAAACAAACAAAGTATGTATATTTATATATACCATGAACTTAAGGGGTACAATTTGTCATTCCTTTGTCATCTTTGATTATTCAGGTAAATATCTATGAAGAGAGTAATTAACAAAAGTGTAACGCTCATGTTGGTTATTTGGAATGTTGACTCAGAGGCGTTTGTTTCTGAAAATAAAGTTATGGTGTCTATATACTTAAAATTAACACACGGTATTTAACTTGAAATTACATTAACAATACCCTCTAGAAATTGCCGGTCGTTCCAGTAATGCAAATGTATATACTATGCATTTACTACCGTTTTCTTCTACGATAATTTATCTACAAAACCATGTGCGACGGCCACAAAATATGACTCAAAAGGTTGATTTTCAGTTTCAACCACCGAATCATTTGGACCCTCAAACTTATCATGATAAAGACTGCAATCATGTCAGTACCTTGGGTCTCAAATAGCATTTCCCCTAAATTGCTGATTGTCATTCCGAAACATTTGGCATGAAAAACATAAAATGATATAAGGTATCCTGACCAACCAAAATTAGATAATAAATAAATAATAATCATTATAACTTTTATGATAAGTGATCTTCATCCATCTTCTGAAGCCCCGTGGGGATCCGGGATGTTAGAATAGATCCTTGGTACCCCTTGCTTGTCGTAAGAGGCGACTAGATGGGGCAGTTCTTCAGATGAGACCGCAAACACCGAGGCTCCGTATCACAGCAGGTGTGGCACATTAAAGATCCCTCCCTGCGCAAGGGCTATGAGCACCGAGCATAAACCTAAATTTTGCAGCCCTTCACCGGCAATGGTGACGTCTTCATATGAGTGAAAAATTCTCGAACGGGACGTTAAACAACATATAATCAATCAAACAACCGTTTAATGAAATCAGCGCTTCGGAAAATTAAAATTCCAAGAGAAATTTTCTAGCAATTTTATAAGGATGTATAAAGTGGTTTTTATTCTAAATTTTATTTTATGAACAATAAAAAAGCAACATCTATTTTATTTGCACTATAATTCTTTGAGTAAGCATAATATTATTCTATTTTGAATTACTCCCAATTTTTAAGAACAATTGGATGTCCTTGTTATTAGAATGATGATGACCAATTTCATGATATGAAATTATGAAATACCAACATTGTTTATTTTCAAAGTTTTGAGAATTTTAAAAGTATGGAGGGGAAAACATTTTCACCATTTTATATTGAATGATTTCAACCGCTGATAACTTATAAAAAAATTTCTAGACATCAAACAATGACTTAAAGTGATGGATCTTTGATACTATCTGGAAGCTATTAGCGTATAGGCTTGATTAAATAGATAAACACGTCGTTAAATTCGGTGGAACACATCATAAACATAAACAGCCTTCGCGAACTGATGATATCAATATAAACGATGATTTTGTGGTTCTAGCCTCATTTGGACAGAGATTCACACGATGGGTAACTTCATTGTACTTTGTCTTTCGTTCGTTGTTTTCTGTATTATAACGTCGTCATTTGCAAATTCCAGCAACTTGAGAAGGGGGAAAGATCTAAAACCCGAACGTCTGGACCACAACAGGGTAAAATTTTGTAGATCTCTAGATATAGAATATAACGAATTCACCCTAGAGTGAATTTTCTTTACTTTCATTTTTTTTCTTAATTGGCTTAATTTACATTTAAAAATATAAACGTAGGTGAGGGTGGATACAGTACAGCAAAGACAACACGGTGAATCGTAATCTTCAGTAATCAGTAGATTTGCCCATATTGTTATGTTTAGTAATGACATGTGATTGTCTTGTCATTTTCATCTGTCTTTTGATGAGAAATTAACTAGTTGTCATATAAACAATTAGTACAATCTCTTTTTCTCTAGTACACGAAATTAAGTAAGTTTAATAACGTGAGGTCATATTTTGTGTGATTAGCATTTCAGTTTAGATTTTATGGTAACATAAATATTAAATTGATACATACTCAATTTAATAACCTTTTTACACTTGAAATACGTAACATTTCACTATGTACAAATTGAAAGGAGTAGTATCAGTTTTAATAGTTGCACGTGTCTTGCATCAAAATCAATGGTGGGACATAAAAAGTGTGAAGCTTATGAATCAAAACTTTCAATTTTTGTCAAGAAAATGAATTTTACACAAAATTTCGGGTTACTCAGTATGGTCCTTATAACGATCTAGTTTGCCAGTACAACCTTCCATTAGGTCAAATGTCTGACGTGTTTCATACCACTTGTAGGGCCATTCTTTGCACACTGATTCTAACTGCGGGTTTACCTGATCAAGATATTGGGCTCACGGTGGTTGTGACCGGTCAATAAGGGATGCTTACTCCTCCTAGGCACCTGATCCCACCTCTGGTATATCTAGGGGTCCGTAATTGCCCATCTTCCTGATTTGTATTTTCTATAGGAATTATGAGATTGATCACTGTTTGTTGACGTCCGTATTATCGAGGCCCCACTGTAATAAGCAACAAGTGTTATAAAGGAGAGTAACTCTGAATACGCCTTCCATGCAGATACTTTACAATGTAGCACTTCTTTGGTTTATGGAGTATTATTTAGCGGAAGAGAACAGTGACACAGTATTTCTTTCAGACCCCTTTGCTCTCTGATATCAATGGTTTTACAATTCACTACGGTATTATTAATTTTCTTAATGTTATACGCAAGCCGGCATGCCAAATAGGGGAGGGGGGGTACAAGAAGCTGATGTAATATCTTTAATTTGAAGATTTTATCAAAAAAGAAATTTCGTTTTTAAAAATACATCTGCGAAGCTTCATGTCGGCATACCTCATGGATTGATTCATTGTTGTACCTTCCTAGTTCAGGGGGGCATGCGGAGAGGTGGATTGTCCTGCGAACCCCTACCTCACCCCACCCACCCACACACTTCCTGAGATATGTTGTAGGTTCTTTTCATATGTGCGATATATTCATACGATCAAGATATGATATGTTGTAGGTTTCTTTCTTACATATGATATAGTCATGCGATCAAGTTAAGATCTACTGTAGCTTGTTTTCTTACATATGATATAATCATACGATAAAGATATGTTGTAGATCACAGGACGGTGGTATCTGTATATGGACACTCGTGACGCAGACATCAGAGACAACACCTTCGGGGATTTTGATGTTCTTAGTGATGGAAGTCTCGTGAATGTTCTATATCGTTGGTTTCCGTAAGTTCTTTTTTTCTTATCATACTTCATTGTGTAGAAATGGAAACATTATTATATCCCGAACTTATATGCATGCTATGAATAAATGTTAGGCAACGAGAGCTGAATGATTTTTGTGAGCCTCATATGTTAGGGCCGGAATTTGGCGGACATATTGCATCATTTTTCAACATAATCCCCTTCCGTATCTATACACTTTTGCCAGCGATGTTGAAGGACGTCAATGCCAGTTTTAAAGAAGCCATTTTCTTGACCGTTCAGGAAGTCCTTTACTGCATGTATGACGTCATTATCTGACTGAAAGTATGTACCGGAAATGGTCATTTTCAGTTTTGGATATAGATGGAAGTCTGATGGATTGAGATCATGAAAATAAGGCGGATGCTCAATCGCTTTGAAGCCACAAACGTGAATGGCAGCCATGGCAATGACACGCGTGTGAACAGGAACAACACACCTTTACTGAGTTTTCCGCCGCGCTTGATTTTACTATTTTCCTGTAACTGCCTCATACGTAATATGTAGTGCGTGCCACTGATTGTTTTTCCCTTTTTGAGATAATCTATCATTAGAATACCATCAGCATCCCAGAAAACCGAGGCCATAACATTTCCAGCCGACGGAACAGTCTTTTCCTTCTTTGACGGGGGTAAACCAAGGTGCTCCATTGTTTAGACTGTTGTTTGGCATTTGGGGTGAAATGATGGATCCACGTTTAATCCATAATAACAAATCTCTAAAGAAAGTTAGCAGGATCTACCCTGAAAGGTTTAGATTAGCACTTGACAAAGTGTGCCTGGTGTGCTTCTGTTCAATTGTCAGAAGTCTTGGTACCAACGGGCTGAAAGCTTTTTCATTGCAAGATCCTGTCAGAATGGAATAAACTCTTTTCCTGTGAAATACCAGCTGTATTGGCTATATATCTCTCTGTAAGTCTCCAGTTAGTCATAACAATATCATGGACTTCATTGACCAATTTCTGGGGTTGCAATAGTGACAGGCCTTCCAGGACATGGTCATCCTCAAAGCTCTGCCTGCCGCGTTTGAATTTCGCTACACGCCTTTTTACCGTAGCATATGAAGGGGCATATTTGCATAGTATTGCTACCATATCAGTATGGATATCCTTAGGTGCTAAACCTTTCTTATGCAAATATTGCATCACTGCTCCTTCACCAATTTTGTCCATTTTGCAAAAGTCACTTGCCTTGTTTTCTTTAGAATGCTACTTCGTCGATATAAACTGACCAAATGACAGCAGTCTTCGGATACACGGCCTGAAATAGTCAGGGAATAGTAGAGCTGAAAGGACATCGAGGCTAACCTTCTTCAATACAAGGTTCACAACCTATCAATCAGCCCTTGTATTTTACAGTTTACATACAAGTTTGTAGTTTTAATTTTAAATTAAAGATAATACTTAGAATGTACAATTTGAGCAACAATATAGATAATCATGAGATACAGTTAGTGCGAAGCAGTTTTGTCCGATCCATGACTTTTTTTATGGAGAAAATTGAATAAATTCGCATTACGTACAACCCAACTGTGTTCTGTAAGAACGCTATGTGTTATTGACATAAAACTAGGTCATTCCGTCAAAATCAGCTTCTACTTTCTCTTATCTAGGATTATTTCTCCCGTTTCATCTAGGAATGGTCTAGGTCGCATGTGATGGAACAAAAATCATGATAATTCATTTGGGGATTGACTATATGATATGTTACGATACTAGGGTGGCTGGTTTAGGACAGGTGTATGAGATTTCTTTTAAAAATTCGTTCCCACGAAATGAAAATCGTTCCCATGAAATTAATTTCTTTCGCACCAAATAAAATTACCTCGCACGAAATAAAATTTCTTCGCACGAAATGAAGTTCGTTCTTACGAATCCTAGAGAAGAGACTACATGGTTGATTGATTATTTGTTATTTTCCGCCGCACTCATCAATATTTCAGTTATCTGGTGGTGTTCGGTATTTTATTGGTGGAGGAGAGAACCCAGATAAAATGTACCCGGGAAGATGTCACCGACCTTCCGAAAGTAAACTGGTAAACCTTCTCACATATATCGGCGCGAACGAGATTCGAACCCGCGCCGACTAGAGATGAAAGACCTTGTGATTTTGAGCACAATGTTCTAACCACTCAGACACGGAGGTCCCCAGAAGAGACTACAAATTACAAAATTATCACAGTCTTTCATTTCTAGAAAAGGGAGTACAAATCCCCGAAGAACTGATTACAAATCCTTGAATTAACACAATCCATCAATTCTATTAAAAATTACTACAAATCCCTGAATAAACAGAATTTGTCAATGCTATAGAACCGACTAAATTCCCTGAATTAACAGAAACAATCATTCCTAAAGAATCGACACTCTCTAAATCAAAACACAATCTGTCAATCCTAGAGAATTGACCAAAAATTCCTGAATTTACACAATCCATCAGTCTTAGAGAAGGGACTACCAAACCCTGAATTAATACAATTTTTTCATCCGAAACTTACTCCATTTATCATGTACATGTAGCATGATGCCTATGATATAACATATCATTATACTATTTAGGATAATGCATTTGATTATAATCTATTATGATACCTTATGTCATGGCATTTTTAATAAAATCCATGGTTATAATATTTCAGAGATCTACAAGAGTGTCGTATAACAGCATTATCATTTGACCCCGTAAGTTCCAATCCAGAGACTACAGTGAAATTCCAAGTCTCCCGGAAGTCCACAAATGGTATACTGCTTCATTGATGGTTACTATAATTATAATGTCCTTAAACTTAAAGCTATTGTGACAAAGGGCATTGATACATTCTAAGACCAAAATAAAAGATGGCACTTAGTAAGACGTCTGCAAGCAGATATACACAAGTAGAATTACAATTTTGCAGTGTATAGGAAAGTTCTGCATATACATATCACATCATAGTGCTGTGGAAGTCTAATTTCAAGAACTGCATTACACCCTACACACATTTCTAACTTTTGTGTATTTAACCTGCTTAAACATAAACAAGTTAAAATAAGGAAAAGCAATCAACCTCGTAAACCCTATAAGAAAACAAAATTCAGAGAAGGGCACACATGGACCCCTAGACATACCAAAGTTGGGATCAAATGCTAGGAGAATTAAGCATCTCCTGTGGCCGGTCACACCCGCCGTGATCCCACATTTGATCACGTACACGGTGTAATCCGTAGACTAAACCGATATGCAAAGAACGGCCTAACAATTGGTATGGAATACGTTAGATAGCATCCAACTCAGTCATAGCTTTTATTTGCAAATTAGATCATTATAAAGACCATAGAATTTGTGAAATGCTGACCTTCAACGAGACTGTTGAAACCCCTGTACCATCAACATATTTGTCAGTAGCCTCCGTCAATTTAAAAATTGATCATACGCAGAACATGCTCTCACCTATCGAATCAGTTGAAAAACACGAATTTTCAAAATTCTTTAATGTTAAAAATGTATATCATGATAATCATGATTTAGTAAAATTATCGACGTTTTCTCAGAGATACTAGGGATACAGACAATTTTGTACATCAATGATCATCCGACCAAGGGGTTTGTGATCATGCATCAACAGACACACCTGGACACGTACCTCATCACGACCAGATTGAAGGATCCATCTAATCTAGACGATATCAAGGCCACTTTATTGGAGCTTAATTTGAATCCTAGCAACTTCAGAATAAAATCCCAAAACTATGGTAAGTCACGGATTCAATTTAAATGAGTGTGGTAGTGGCATGTCTCGTTCCCTATTTTCCTCAAGCTTGTAAGACTTACGCAGTTGACCAAGCAGGTCTCAGACAAGAACATAATTAAAAATATTATTTCATTAAATTTGTAACCTTATTTTGTGAAATTGAAAAGATCAGTTTTAAAAACAAGGCAATTAATAATTTTCGTATGCGATGTTTTGTCGAACTCGCATATGTGAGACCTATCCAGATGATTACGCAGGTCTCAGCAAAGAACCTGTGTTAGAATATGATTTCATGAAATCGAAGCTTAAGACAAGATACATTGATTTATCATCGAAATCAGCATGATATTTAAAGGTCTGAATGAAACTGCAATTTTTTCACTGAAAACTAATTGCTTATTTTGTCCAATTAGGTTGTGAAAGGAAAAGAGAACTGGGGCTGGAATTGTAAAGAGAAGACGTTCATATCTTAATTCTACACTGTAGTTTATTATGCAAAGCTCTATGCATAATGTTTTCTGACATCTTGCTGTAATAATCTCAATTTGGTGTACACTACAATCTATCATACCATTATTGTGTGTAGAATTACAATATAGTAAATATGTGTTGCATTGATGAAAAAGTGACAGCCATAAGATCATTGTAGCTCACATGAGATTAAGGCTTAAAACGACTTTCCTCATTGAAGTCTCATTGCAACTCCCTCAACTGAATTGGAAGAATGGCTACAGCAATTCAGCCAGTCACGTGATTGAAAAATCGTCCTTTCGTTTTCCCCCTGCGCCAACTCTGAATAGAGTAGAAAAGTTCATTCAATTAAATAACAGTAATGGTTTTTTCAGACGAAAGCTTAAAAACCGTGACCCCATGCCATGGAAGGCATTAACACGATATAGAACCCTTGGTGTGAAGCAACTTTGAGCCCCATGTATGCCTGTACTTCATTTATTATACTTCATATAAATCTGGTGTTGTATACACACAGTAAAAGATCCTGGAAGGAATTTACAACTGTCAACACGCTTTGAGTGATGCTTACCTTGGAAGAACGACTAGCGTAACTCCTTCTTAAGTTACACATCTACCTCACCCCTTTACAACTATTCTTTCTCCTGAGGATTTCCTATATTCATGTAGTTTGACTTCTGTTTACAACAAAAATCTTGATCACAAAATAGTTACAGAACATGCCTATACAGATCTAACTTTTAGAATTGTTTCTATGTACGTAATGTAGTAGAAATTAGTCTTTTGCAGCTGCCAATTGGTACATAACTATAGAAGATGATTATAGCAAAACATCTAAGGCTAAGGCAAGGCTAAGATAACCAACAGCATCCAATCTCGTAAGTTCTATAGAAAATACAAATCAGATAGATGTCCAAACACGGACCCCTGCACATGCCAGAGGTTGGATTGGGTGCCTAGGAGGAGTAAGCATCCCCTGTCGATCGGTCACACACAGGCAGTGAGGCCTGTATCCCGATCATGTAAATGGAGTAATCCGTAATCAGAATCAGTGTGGCAAGAACAGCCTAACAATTGATATGGAAAAAAACCCAATAACACGTCATGCAGCATTTGAACTAATGGGAAGTTGTACTGGCAAAGTAAATCTTTATAGCGATCATAAATTTGCGAATTGCTGACTTTAGACGAGACTGTACAAACCCCTGTAACATCAACTTCTTTGTCAGTAGCCCGCCTCGATTTAAAAACTGATCATAAGCAGAACAAGCTCTTGCGTATCGAATCAGTTAGGAGACATAAACACCATATGCAGGTGATGATGGAATATTACCACTTAGATAAGGGAAGCTGACGATGGAGAAATTGAAATCATCCCGTTTGTCATAAAGTTGAGTTGTTAGTTTGCCGCCAGCATCTATTTTCAGTAAAATATCTAGATACGAGGCAGATGTGAAAGACTCTTTGATGTATTTTATTTCAAGTTCACTGGGATTTATTGAATCGACATATGAATTTAAATGATCATTGTTAATAGATAAAACGTCGTCAATATATCTGAATATGGAATTGAAGGCCACCGCAAGAGATGTTTTCTTATCATGTAGAAGATTTTGAATGAATTCTGTTTCATAAGAATATAAAACCAGGTCTACAAAGGAGCAAAATTCGTGCCCATTGGGATTCAACAGTATGTTGGAAGACCCGATCACCAAAGAGTATGAAGATATTGTTAATGAGTGACTATAGCATCGTTTTAGTATCAACTTCAGAGTACCTGTGCATGGAGTCAGAATAGTGTTTACAAATATGATTTTTGGGATGACCTATCACTAGATATGAATATTTCCTTTTACCGTTTTCGTTGACGAATTATCTGTCTATGATGTCAATAAGTCTAGTCTTTAATTTATTGTGAGGTATGGTCGTGTAAAGTGTTGTAAAATCATACGTTATTATTCTTTATGACATATCCGTCTTCCCTATTACTATTTTTACCTTTCCATGCTGTTTAAAAAAAATAGAAGTATGGGAATCGACTTCATTTAGGCTTTAAATTCATTTCTTTGTGAAATCCCCTTTTGTTTGTACGTCATATAGAGTGTAGATTTGGGTTAAATGTTCACGATTGTTAGTCTTGCTATGTTCGCATTTGTCTTACTTGTATTATACATCAGAAATACGATACTAAAGGGGGAGCTCCTCGATGGTTTATCACTTGCTCTGATTTTTAAGTCACACTGAAACACTGAATTTGCCAACAAAGTAATAGTTCAGTTTTGTTTTCTAACATTCAAGTTTAAGGTTACATACTGTATTTCCTGTAAATGTGCTTCTAGTATCGCATAAAAATCTGTTAATTACAAACATTACACTGTCTAGATATAGACAATGTAAAAGGAAATCCTTCTTCGTGTTCTAGGTCTTTTTAAAACCACATGCCAACTGGAGACTTTATTGTTGGTGACATCTTAAAGAAACTTATTTTGAAAGGTTCGAAATTTCAGTGAGATTTATATTGGTATGTACATGTATGCATATTTTGCAATTCATATTTACAAACAAACAGTACCCAAGACTCGATTAATAAAAATAAATATGTCGGGTTGTTAAAGTTCAAAGAAGTCCACGTGAAAGTCTAAAGAAGACGAGGAATTCAACAGCCTGAAAAATTCTGTTGACAGTCAATATCAAATCTAATAGGTGCTTTGACTAGAAAAATCAGTTTGCTAAATATAGTACGCTATCGATATAGAAATGACATCCATCAAGTTTAACAACCACAAAACTTTCAAAATTAGTAGAGTTACCCTTTTCGTGGAAAATAATGTTTTTAATGAAGAACTTTACGTCACAGGTAAAGTAGAATCACTATCAAATATTCTTAAACCTAGAAATCGAAAGGACGGTATAACAATCAATCAATTATACATAGAAGTGGAAAGGATCACTTTATTAATATATAGATTCAATATGTCCCAGTGAACTCAAAATAAAAGATACCATGAATTTATCCATATTTACTTCATAGTTTCCTTTTTTCACTGAACATACACTTTAACTGCAATCTGACCTTTTCTATTGAATGTCGATGATCACGCGGGATGATGCCAGCTTCTCCATCTTCAACTTCCCACAATATTTCATCATCATCTGCATATGGTGTTTCTGTCAATTGATTCTTTACCCGAAAGCATGTCCTGTGTATGATCAACTATTTAACTGAGATATGTTGCTGACAAATATGATAATGTCAGAAGGGTCTAGCTTAACGCCAGCGCTTCTCAAATTCTTTGATCGTTATGATCTAATATGCAAATACCACGTGTCGTTTAGAATAATGCTTTCTCACTTGTTTCATACGGAATGTTAAGTCGTTATTGACATACAAACTTCGACTATAGACAACTCCGTTTACCTGAATAAAGTATGTGTATCATGTCCGGTGTGGCCTGTCAATAAGGGATATTTACACATCCACGATAATAATGATTGATTTTTATATAGCGCTTTTTCCAGCTTATACTGCTCAAAGCGCTTCACAATACATTATTATCCCAGCAGACCTTAAAGCATTCCAGAGCTTTCTCAGTGCAAACTGCCGTTAAGGCGCTAGAACACTAACATTCTAACAATATCTTTCACTGTCTATAACCAGGTACCCCTTTTACACTTGCGTGGAGTGAGGAAATTCGTGTAAAGTGCCTTTCCCAAGGACACAACATCAGTCCTGCCGAGGCCAGGACTCGAACCCACAACCTTTTGGTCGAGAGTCTAACAGCCTAACCACTATGCCACCGACGATACTTGAACCCACTTCAGGTGTGTCCAGGAGTCAGTGTTTGCCTTACTTTTAATTTTGTATTTTTTAGGATTTATGATGTTTGATCCTTATCTTTACCTTTCTTCATGATGTCTGAAGTTTGAAGACAGGGGATGCTTACTCTTCCTAAGCTCCTGATCCCACTTCTAGTATGTCCAAGGGTCCATGATTGCTCATCTCTCTGATATATATTTTCTATAGGAATTACACGATTGAGTTCTGTTCGTTATCTTAGCCTTATCATAACTAAAATGATATGCAGTAAACAACATTTTATTCACATGCAAGAAATTTCGGCGGTATTTGCGAGAACCTCGTTGTCGCAATATTTTTCACCGCTAATCCATCCTTTAATGTCTGTTTTATTTGTTTGAGATAATTTCGTTCGGGAAAATTAATCTCTACAAATCAAATTATCACGATTAAATCGCAAAATAAAGTCGTTGCGAAGAAATGTCTCTTTATAAAGGGTGAGATTATTTGAGTAACTTTTATAGGTTCGATTCTAAGAATGCTTTAAAAATAGTATGGATTTTTTATCTTCTATTTCACTTGAAATGCAGTGATATTGAATGCTTATGTATAAAACATAAACTGTACCAATTTTGATGCACCAGATGCGCATTTCGACAAAATAATGTCTTTTCAGTGATGTTCAAGTCAAAAATGTTGGAAATATATGAAACCTTGGGTAATAAATTGCAAACACAGATTTAAACTCCAGATAAGCATATCATACCCTTAGATAACATTGCCCACAATCCAATTTTTATATAGGCAGAATAAACATCCGTCCCAAGTTCATTTTTTTGTTGTTGTAAGCGCTTTAATTCTTAAAAACCCACGCTCGCAAACAGCAGCAGTCTGCGAAACGTGTCACATATGTTGACGTTTTAAGCAATAACATCCTTCAAATAGAATTGTATATGTAATTTATTCCTTTACATAGAAGTAGTATGAAGACAGCACATTATGACCTGTACTGTTGTAAGTGTACTTATGTAAATGTTATGTAAATTGATAGCAGTATTACTGTTCACTCCATTCCAGGTATTTCAGTGGGAAATGATCGTGTTGAGCTACTCACTTTTCATATATTCGTACATTTGTGCACCACTTTATCCAGCGATGTAGCAACATTTAAAGTAGCTTATTTTAATTCTATGAAGTCACAGAATTTAATGCCTCACACCTCAGATATAATTCTCGGAAAGACAACAAAATCCATCAGGACTAGGTCCGCACTGGAATACTGATGTTAGAGCTTTTGAAAGCCAAGTAAATCGATTTCCAGTTGCATATATTTTGTTGTATATGTTGGTTCATTAACTTGATGGAAATGGTCATTATCTAGGTGATGGCCACTAAATTCCGGAAGTTTATTTGAATAGCTTAAATAAAATCTCACAAAATAAAATATTTTAGATCGTCGAATATTACGTATATAAAACGGGGTAGTACAGACTATGGAAGCTGCATTATGAAAGGAAATAAAAAGATACCTGGCTGTACGTTTCATTTATTATACATGGACTTATAATATAAAACATAAACGGTCCCAATTTTGATGCACCAGAAGCGCATTTCGACAAATAATGTCTCTTCAGTGATGCTCAAGTCAAAACTACAGGAAATCCGAAATAAGAACAAACTTGGAAGAGCTGAAAGAACCAAAAATTCCAAATAGTGGAGCCAAATCCTGCAAATTTTTATCCGTGATTCATGCTATTACCGAAGTACTTAGCAACTGGACTGGTGAATGCCCTAGGGGTATATAAATGTTTTACCTTGGAGTGATATCTAGAAGTCCCTGTCTGTTTCCTGAAAACAAAATGGATGAGAAGAATTCCTTTACGATCCATAGACATGGTGCACAAGTCTTTATGTGATGAACTGCAAACTGTTGTTTTCTTAGAAGGCGCGATTCTTTTAACGTTACACATTGATGACCAATGTTTGGTCTCTGGGTCATAATAATGAAGGCAGGTTTCGACCGTGCTTATAATGATTTCTAATAACTTCTCATCATTATCTTTGAAACGCATAAGGAATGATACGGGAACATTTACTCTTCCTTGTCTGCCATCACTAATAAACAATTTAGGAACTTAAAAAGCACAGATTATCTCCACTTCGTTGTTTTTCTGAAAGGTTTGTCTGACGCGCGCCATTTCCCAGTGATTTTAACACCGCTGTCAAACGTTGTCTGATTGTACAGAACTTATATTCAATTTTAGCTTCGGATTTAATAGCTGCAACACACACACACACACACACACACACACACACACACACATATATATATATAAGATTTTGAAAAACATAGTGAATTATATCTGAAACAGACTTTATGCATTGTTTGTTTGAAATATCTGTCAATTTATTTTTACCCAAAAAACGTCTATCCGAAAAGAAAATAGAGTTTTGCATAAATTTCCAAACAGACCTTGTAAATGATAAGTTATTTCTATGTGTAGGTGAAACGCAGTAGTGTGACTTATTCAGTCCATCGGGAAAATGATATATGTCTACATGTTGTTTTTAAAATAATGTCAAAAGAACTCTACTTGTATCTGTAAAGTTGTTTCGTCTATTAGTGTCGGCATAATATAAAAAACGCTAACAAACCATTACATCAAATGAATGCGCACTCGTTTCTTCTAACAATATAGATATAGAAAGTTTAATTCTAGTAGTATGACTTTAAATACGTAAATTTCATTTTAAAGGACAGTTTTAAAAATTTTACATCAGTTGCCCTAAAATTCAAAATGGGACACAAAAGATGGGAGTGACTGATGACGGTTTTTGAACTATTATACAGAAGCTGAATTTTAATACAAAACAAATATTAAATAGCCATTTTTAAAAGAAGTATTACTTTATATCAACAATATTCATCAACTTTATTTTTCATCTATTTCAAAATATTTTAATTTGTATTATAAATTAAAAAATCGAAAGGCAGATTTACTATGTTTTGAATTTTATAAAAATCCTTCCACCACAAAATATAGTTCTCTCCCAAACCTTTCGAACAGAACAAGTGTGTTCAGTTCTGATACAGAATTATTTTGCATTATATCTAGTCACTGGTATAGTATGATAAGCAGAGTTCTATTGTATTGTAGGAAATTATCACAAATAACATGCTACATTAATTTAACTTACTGGAAGTAGAGGGCATGATGACAGAATGAAGACTACATTATCTATACTATTATTGCTACATCACGGTGAACTGTATATGCATGTGGAAATTTATTTTAACATTTTCAAAACATCGGACTGAGATCTTCTAAATGTTAACGATAATAATTTCCGGGTATTTTTCTTACTAATAAAAAAAGTGGAGATAACGAACAGTGATCGTAAATCCCATAAAGGTACACGGATCCCTGGACAAACCAGAGGTGGGATTCATAGTCCCATGCATGAAAATGCCCAAGTTCTTAAATATATACTTAAGTATAAAATTTCTACTTAGCAGGTTGAAATTTTCCTTAGAATATTACTTATCAAGTTCCATAAAACGCCTTTAACTCTTAAGGAGATGCTTAGTATATAATTAAAGTTAAGTATGGTTTTTCCTTGTCTTAAGTTCTTAAGAATGTTAATTAAGATTTGTTTCAATATGACTAACATGCAAATTATAAGAATTATATTCTTATGGGGCAAATTTTATTCAAAAGCTTCTACATGAAAAGAAAAAATCCCTTATTGTGGCCTTCAACTCGACATTTAGATATATCGATAACGTTTTATCTATTAACAATAATCATTTTCATCCATGTCGATTTGATATATTCTAGTGAACTCGAAATAAAAGACGTCAAATTAACAGCTCAACTTTTCAACGACTTCAGATTCTTTAGAGTCACCTTCACATTTTTATGGAGCAATATTCAGCAAACTGCATATGCAGTTTATACCTTTCAACTGATTAGATACGCAAGGGTTGTTCTGTGTATGACCAGTTTTTAAATCTACTGACAAAACTAGCTAATGTTACAGGAGTTTCAACAGTCTCGTTTAAAGTCAGCATTTCGCAAATTCTATGGTCGTTATAACGATCTAATTTACCTATACAACCTGTCCTTGGGTCAAACACTGTCTGATGCGATTTAGATCGTTCTTGGCACGCTGATTCGACTACAGATTACTCCGCTTACTTGATCAAGATATAGGGCTTATGGTGGATGTGGCCTGTCAACAGGGGATGCTTACTCCTCCTTGGCACCTTATTCTACCTCTAATATATCCAGAGTTCCGTGTTTGTCCAACTCTTTAATTTGTATTGTGAATAGCATTTATAAGATTGATCATTGTTCGTTACCTCCACTTTTACAAGACAGAAGAGGATTCTTAAACCTCGACTGGATCAACCGTCAACACTGGTAGCTGCTGATAATTAAATGCATGTAGAAGAAGGTATTAAATTCAATACGAATTTGATTCGAAATGATATCATGCCTACATCTAGCAAAAATTACAGTGTACCTGCACATGTACGGGTTATGGTAACTTTAAAACAGTATACACGCCTTTTCATACAACTGGCAAGGTGCAGTTATGTAGTGGTCACGCTTTTGGACTACTGATTTCAGCTATTGATATGCGTAAGGATGTGTAAACATCAATCTTCAAAACTGAATTACATCACATATATATATGTACATATATATATACTAATTACCTTTGTATGTAAAAGAAATTATAAATTGGCCAGTCAGACAAACTAACTCAGCACGAATGACATTAAAATGTGCACATTTCCGACTTTGTTTCAGTGGTTTGTATATCACATACAGGAAAGGAATACCATTATTATGCGTCAAAGTGGGGATCCCTTCTCGGTATTTTACACAAATGGAAAATACATTCATAAAGCTACTCTACTGACGACAAATGTTTTGGAAGATATGTCGTAATACTTGCAGCACAATCGACATTTACTGTAAACTGATATGACAGATTCCTACTCGGTCACTCTATTTTCAATTAGTGCTTTCATGTAGTTTTGTATTTATATTACTGAATACTTATATATAAAACAAATGTGAGTTAGTGGCATTTCTACTGGCACAGATCCCAATCGTCCCTCCCCACTCAGTATAGTTAATGTAGTGAAATGTCAACACCGTGCACACAGTATACATCTTGTCACTGATAAGTTTGCATGCATGTTATGTCACTTTTTACCTGTAATGTCTATCACATACTTGGATATGAAGGTTCGGATTTATTTCTCATAGCAACAAAACAAAAATCTAATCAATTATTAATGTTGTTTGCATTAAGACCTATTTTGAACTGTTCGCATTATAGTGGACGTAGAATTGAATGATTTTGTCGGGAATTTTTCAAAAATATGACCCCCGTATCAAACTCGGCTCGGAGGACCTCTTTCTTTATCTCCACCGGCAACTTAAATACAATCATTCCTCTGTCATCCAGTTTGGTTTCTTTCTTTCTTTTTTTCTTTTGGCCTCATTACCATCCTTCTCACGTTTTCCTTGCAGCAGACGATAATAAACGCATCATTGATAACAAAAAAATGTTATCAAATCGATCTAAAAACGGTTAATACAGTACGGGAATCCTTTAGTCATTTTCCACAATAAAATCATCTATTTCTTCATCATTTGCTTTTTACACCTGTCTTTACATTAAGGCGGAAGAGACTTTACTGATATGGCAACGGTGTACTTAAGTAGATTGCAATATGCTTTACTAAGAAATACTAAACTTGTATATTGGAAGTTTTATGCAACGGAACTTAAGAATCTTACTTAGCTAAGAATTTGCTTAAGAAGTAGATACTTAAGAATTTTTTAAAAGAATTTCTATGCATACGGTGTCTAAGAGGAGTAAGCATCTCCTGTTGACCGGTCATAACCATGGGCCCTCTATTTTTGATCAGGTAAACTGTGGAATCCGTAGTCAAAATCAGCATGTGAAGGACGGCCTAACAATAAATATGAAATACATCACACTGCATTCTAGCTTATGGCAGATTATATTGTATATACTATACTCGACATATTTGTCAATAATAAACAATTCAAAAATGTTTCCTTTCTCGATAGAATCCTTTACTTTTTATAACATTGTTTCTGTTTTCTCGAGAAGGGACTTTTAAACAGTATACAATCTTTTTGTTTGTTCATAAAGGGAAACGACTCTAAATACTCTGTCCATCCACTTTCTCTACAATTCTTTTTAGCACTAGCTTTTTGCTGTGAAAAGCAGAAAGGGGCATCAATAAAAAAGAAAATATTTTAGGTCAATATAAATATAATTAGAGCTTTTTATATGTTGTTCTTGTTAAATTTTGTTTAATCCTCAAAATTGATTTATGCATATTCATTTTTTTGGGAAGTTTGAAAGTGCAACCGATGGCACAGTACGTGTTTGTGAGGAGCAACTGATGACACAGTAGATGTATGGGAGGAGCAACCGATGACACAGTACGTGTTTGGGAGGAGCAACCGATGAACAGTAGGTGTATGGGAGGAGCAACCGATGACACAGTACGGGAGGAGCAACCGATGACATAGTACGTGTTTGGGAGGAGCAACTGATGACACAGTACGTGTATGGGAGGAGCAACTGATGACACAGTGCGTGTTTGGGAGGAGCAACCGATGACATAGCACGTGTTTGGGAGGAACAACCGATGTCACTATACGTGCCTGGGAGAAGCAACCGGTGCCTCAGTACATTTATGCCTATCGCACGTTTTTTCCAATTTTTCATAGCGAAATGTTCTCACTTCCTTTGGTATATGGTACTTTTCGTAAAGTGATATGTTTGTGTGCATGTTCAAGGAAGATTTAATGAAACCACAATGCCATTATAAAGTTTGTGGATGTAGCAAGTCTTCAATAAAGCATTCATAAAAATGATACACAGGAAGTTGATGACGCATTAATTGTCCACAGCTGAGTGGAAGACTCGTTAAATGATTCGTTTGATGTGGTTACCTGTTATTATTTCGAATCGCCAGGATATATCGAATCAACATAGGAATGAAAATGAACCTTGTTCATCGATAAAACATCGTCAATATATCTAAGTGTTGGGTTGAAGGCTACAGTAAAAATTCTTTTTCTTCTCATGTAGAAGCATTTGAATAAATTCTGCCTCATAAGAATATAAAAACAAATCAGCTAACAAAGAAGCACAATTCATGCTAGTGGGAATTCCAACAGACATTTGGAAGCCTTGTTCTCAAACGACCATGAAGATATTGTCAATGAAGTACTGCAGAGTATAATTAGATTGGTGTTTTATTACGAAGTAATTTTTTGAATAACTGATCAAGGATGTAAATGTTCCCGTATTCCATTTTTAGTACAAAAGCAGCTGTCTATAATGTCAAAAGATTTAGTCTTCAATTTATCATGAGGAATGGTCGAGTAAAATATTGAAAAGTCACACGTTTGGATGCTGTTAATTTGGGAAATGTTTCGTGATATCAAATTTATCGACAGGACGTAAAACAAACAAGTAGTCAATTAATCAGATAGGCTTTATTACTGGTACACATTATAACCATGGTTAAATTCATATATTATTCATTCAAATTGACGATCAATGTAACATATTCACAGTGTGCATGGAAAATATAAGCAACGAAACTTTGCAGAAGGCTAGCGGTTTCCAGACACTCTATAATTTCAAAAAATCATCATGCGTTGTAGAAAGTTATCAAAATATTTTGTTTTTCTTTCTCTTTTGATTCTCGTGAAATCAAACATATTCTACCAGCGGAAAACAGATCTGAATTACAGACGGCAGGTTACGGTTTTGTCTGTCCCTGTTAACAGTCTGTCTGCTTGTGCTTTAAAATGTGCCGAGAAAGTCCAATGTGTTTCCTTTTTCTTCAATATTCTGGAATTCCTATGTCAGACAGAGGGAACAATCCACCTTTCGTTTGATGGAAGTGACGCTGAGCCTTGGCGATACTATGGTTTGAATTATTTTTCTGTTCTTCATTTTCTAAAAACATTATTTTTACAAATGAAATCTAAAAAAAACAAAAAACTTTGCTTATGTAAAGCAAAATATGTAGTTCCCGATGAGGGGCATTGTGATTTTCTACTAAACATATATAGTTCTTTGGACACATATATATATATCATTTTATAAAACAGTCCTACTGTCTATTGTATATGCATATTCAGAAAAGTTCTATTTCCAGCAACGAGCATCAGACTGAGGGGCGTTGAAACCTTACTAGACTCATGCTATCTAGATAAATTTTAACATACATGAGGGGATGAACTGTAATACTTCAAGCAGGTGTAACGACGAAAAGTAATCCCCGTAGAATATTGACAGGGGGTCATTTTTCTACGAAGAAATTTGACCCCTGGTCAATATTCTTCGTAGAAAAATGACCCACGTTTTGTGGAAATTATAGCCTTGGGGTCATTTTTCTCCGTGTGGATTGTAGAAAAATGACCCTGTGTCATTTCTTGATACAAACACAAACTGGTTTTGGTTGGAATATTCTTGTTAGGCAAATACATAGGGATAAAATCACGCAGCCTTATAATATGAAGTGTTCATTTCTAAAAGCTATATATAGTTTCAATAACAAAATTATACTATACCTTGCATTAATAATACAAGATATTTTATCCCCATTAAAGGACAACAAATAACAAGGCTATAATAATGTTCTATGAAGCTAACTTGTTTTATTATTTGTTTTACGGGTATTTTTCTTTAATTGGGTCGTGGGGTCGAAATAAAAATAAAATTAAAAGTTATAAATTCAAGCAGTCGGTCTTGAAAATAAAAATAAAACCAATAAATAGAGGGGGAAATTTATTTATTTATTTTTTTGTTTTTTGCCCCTCTAATTTCTACAGGTCCAGCTTTATTAAGCTATATAAAGCTATTTGAAATAGCTTGATTTAGCTAGCTTATATTGATGTAGATTGAATTTTGCAAGTGCGATGACATAGCCAAAAAGTCACATAATTTTTGAATACGTTTACACGTTGAACTAATCAGAACACTGTTCTTATTAGAGTTCACAACAATACTATGTTATTTTAAGAATTTTCATGAAAAGAGAATTTCTTTTTTATGTTGTTAACTGTCCACTACCCTGTATGCGTTGAAGCATAGACAAGTGTGATGACTTTACCATGTGGAATCGGATTGCCTGTCCATTATTCTATTCATCTGTTATTCTAGATAACGGTTGCATAACAAATAAATAATCCTAAACATGTGACAACTTTGAATCAAATTTCTTCCTATGGTTTTAGTTCAAGAAATATTTTTTGTTTACATTGTGTTTTATAGAGGATGAAATATGTTCACTCAATGAAATTTGATTCTTATCCTTTTAGAAATTAATTTCATGAAAGATTTGAAATAGCTAAATAAAGCTATTTCAAATAGCTATATCGCTTAAGGAAGCTATATGGCTAAATATAGAGATTGTGTTGGACCTGTTCTAGTCAGTTCATCTTCAAGCTTGCGGATCTCTTTATTCAATACACTGTCACTGTCCTACAACTGTAAATAAGTGGTTTGTGTATACAAGATGTCATCATTTAATTGATACATTTATATATAGATCGATTTTATTGAAGGGCAACTGCATCGGGATTTTCTCGGTTTTTCCGTTGTACTTTCATAAACAAAAACAGTATTTAAAAATCTGTAAAGTGTGTCTATGATATTTAGTGATATTATTTCGGATGAGATTCGATTGGGCTGGATATTTGGACTGTTGACTTAATTCACTGGCCTGAATAGTCAACCGAGCGGAGTACTTTACGCTGCTGTTTACTTCAACGTGACTCTCACCATAACGGCCACAGAATCGTCAATCTTGTTAATCATGTCATTGACAGAGAAATCGAGACTCACTTTTTCGATGACTTTAAAGATTTACCATTATGGTCAATAGTAACTGTCTTGAATAACCAAATGTCTCATGTCCTTAGCTGAGACTGACATCTCATCACATTTTAAAAGTTTCCACGGTTGTCATTATTTAAAAAATCAAGATCATTTTCTTAGATGGTGTCAGAAAGAGAAACTTGTATAAATAAAACTTGTATAATTGCCATAATTGTAATCCTCTTTGATTTTACTCTGGGTAATTAGTGTGCAAAAAATCAAAATAAAGTCTAAAACGTTTTTTCTTTTCTTCAGATGTTATAAGAGAGGTTAATGTTTTTGAACCCTTTTGAAGTTGTCAGCTAATTAATTTTATTGTGTGGTGGCTAAAAAATATGGAACATTTTCATTATTTTAATGAATAAATGTTGTTGAAGCAGACCTGAAATTCAAATTATGGTTGTTATGTTTGATGTGTTGCTTGGCAACCAAATTACGGGAATAACCAGAAAAAATATTATTTCCTGTTAGGATTAGATATACCCTATAACTATATGTAATATCAGTATTTTTGAAGAGGAGGCCAGGAATGGCTCATTTCCTATCTTGCTATTTCCCTTCTGGCCATGTGCGTCTTTCCTATACACAAATTAAGCTTTCTTGCCGTGTGATACAAGGTTTAAATATATATGCATGGTAATGCAGATTATATAATATATACATATGTAACTGAACTCATTACAAAGAGCATTTTCAATGAAAGAAAAACAAAAAGATTTTTTTTTCACTTTTATACTAAAAACCCTTTTATATATTTAAATAAATTTTATTACATATTATGTATGTAAACAAGTTCGTGCCATGTTTTTGTGAACATTGGTTCAATACACCGGTGAAAGTTCAAGCAGATTTTTTTTTTTTACTATCTGCAAGTTCGTTTTGAACACCTAGCGTTTGTCCCATTTTGGGATAAAACACTCAGTACTTAAATTGCAAACCAAAATATGGCCCGAGCTTTGTTCACGTAACAAAGAATTCTGAGCTCTGTAACTCACTTATAACTCGACGACGGGCACTCAAATTTTGCTTGATCATTAGAATTACCCGAATAAAGGATTTTAAACATTAAAAATGGAAAAATAAAATTTGATCAAAATTGTGTCCGTGCCCCATTAAACTAATTTTTGACAGAACATCAATTTTTCGGAATTTATTGTCGGTAACCAAGTTTGAGTTGTTTGTCTTAGCATTAAACGTACATGTAGCGATTCTGATACAAACAATATACAGTGTTTCATAGTTAACGTTATTTAGATACATTCGTCCTTTTTTTTTTTTTTTTTAAATTTTCATATTTTATTTCCCAGAACCTACTCTATAACAATTTCAAAACCTAACTAACAATAGTAGGGCAGCTGCCAGGGATGGGGCCCTGACTAAGCTCCCTCGAAATACATTGAATTTTACCTATGGTTTCACGCAGGGTACCTATTTGCAATTTCATTTATTAAATATTCATTTTTAAGTAAATGTATATAGAACATATAAATCATAATTTTTACACAATTGTATGATAAAAAAAAAAAAAAAAAAAGAAGTGACAGAGTAATGGATTTTCTTAGAATATACAATTCAAATTACACTCATGCTGCCTCAGTGTCCACACACAAACTACAGTCCACAATGACCCGAGGACAACATTCGTCCTTTATTTCCTTCATTACAGATATTATAATTCTACTGACAATAAATGCATTGTAAGTATAAATATTACAAGAAATATATGAACCAATGCTTTCTAGTGATACCCCCAGGCACTGACAGACGGACAAGATCTGTACCGAAATGAATCTCACTATATGCCGTGCCAAAACAAAGAGTATGTTAAAATTTCAGGCATCTACGAGGGGTAGTTGCAGAAAAAACTGCGACGAAAAAAATGACTTTACACACACACACAGGAGTAAAACGGTATACCCCCCTTTCCTTCGAAGCGGGCGTATTAATTTTTTTTGTGTTTTTTTTTTTGTTTTTGTTTTTTTGTGAGTATATATAATTTATTATGATATTGGGTTAGGATTTAACATTAACCCCTACATTCCAACCTAACCATTGGATATGGGTTTTTTTCATTAAACTAACAAATCGGTGTAAATAAACCAACTCACAAATAAAGGTTGAAGAAAAGAAGACAGTACAGGTAGAAACAAAAAATCAAACAATAAGCTATACTCTGGTACTCTGGCTACATTTTCTATAAACTTAAAGTATAGGTGAGCCTTTCAGCCAAGGTCATATATATCTTGTAGAGTGTTAATACACATAAAATTATGATAAACATTTATAAATATAATTTTTATATTGCCACATGACCATTCGTATTGTACTTGGAATGAATAACATTGGTTTGATGTATACACATATAGATACATAATATATATACATAGTTACATTTATATATACATACTTTCAATAACTAAACCATTACTCAGACTTTAAGTTGCTCAAATAATCTCCATTTTTCATAAAATTTTCCTGCACAATTATTTCTTATTGCCAATTTCAATTCTATATTGTACAGGTTTGATACAACAATTTTAAAGCAATTCAACATTAAAGTCTTGTTGTGACATCTGCAACAATATATATAATATTTAAGGCTGCAATTTATAATGTTGGTAATTTCATTTTCAGCACATCCAAGTATATATTCTTTTTCATCCAATAAAACATCAAAGGAGAAGGTATTAGCAATCCAAGAATATACAGTTCTTATAAATCTCTGAACCACGTCACATTCATATAACAGATGTTCAATACTTTCCCTGTGTTGTCTACAAAAAGTACACAGATCTGTATCTGTTTTGTGAATAATTTTTTAAAAAGTGTTAGTGGTAAGGATCCTATGATTAACTCGATATTGAAACCACTGTAATTTTCTTTCTTTGACAAATAAAAATACATTATCATATATTTTTTTCCAATCATCTTGTGATATCTGAAACCTTTCGTTCCATTTCACTTGTCCTGTAGGTTTTACTTCATCATTATTTAAAGTACTGTAAATTTTTTATTTCCTTTTCTGTCTAAAATCAATGGAATTAAGTGCATTGGGATGAAAAGTTCAGATATCTTATTAGTTTGATGTATCTTGTGCTGTTTCAATGTTTTCTTAATTACTTTGGTTACACTTAAGTATTCTAAAAAGTTAGTTTTAACATTTTTGTACAAAGATGTAAAGGTGTTGTATTCCATAATTTTTCCATCCTTGTCCAAAATTGAGTTAAGGAAATTAATATTATTTTCACTCCATGCTTTCAAAAACATTGTTTTGTTCTTAATCTTAAAAATGTCATTATACCATAAAACACATGAGGACATGTGATCTAGTATAGTCTGGTCATCTTCACCATAGCGGTTTCTAAGTTTTTTCCAAGACTTAAAGACATCCAACCAAAATTGGTTTTCAGATTTCACAACATTTTGTAAAGCATAGAGTGGTCCCAAGGTTAAGTACTTGATTGATATCAATATCTGCTCTAATAACTGATTGCCATTTGGCAGAGCCTCTAAGTAGTTTTTTCATCCATGACATTTTCATGCTATCTATGAAATTTTCAATGTCAATCATCTTGAGTCCCCCCCTTTCATAATTTTGCGTTACTACTTTTTTTTTTTATTTTGGAAACGGGACTTTTCCATAAGAATTCAAATAGGATACGATTTAACTGCTGAATAATGTCTTTAGGTGGAGTGGGTAAAGCAATAAATAAATGTACTAACTTAGATACCGCTAGTGACTTAATTACTGTGATTCGACCAATCGGTGTAAGATTTCTTTTTCCCCAATGTTTTAACAAACCCTTGATACTTTTGATTTTTTCGTTAAAATTACTTTTGATGATATTTTGTAATTCAATGTCAAATATTATGCCTAATACCTTGAATGTCTTACTTCCCCATGTTAAATTTGTGTCATCTAATAATATTTCTGTGCTTTGTCTTTTACTACCAATCCATATAACTTGTGATTTGGAATAATTTACTGCTAATCCCGATATTTGTCTGAATGTGCTTAATTCCTGAATGGTAGCCTCCAAAGATTGCCTCGTCCCATCAAGAAAAAGAGTAGTGTCATCTGCAAATTGTGATAATAAATGTGTGACTTCTCCTATGTGTATACCTCTGATATTGTTATTACCTCTTAATTTTATAGCAAGAATTTCTGCACATAATAAGAACAGGTATGGGGATATTGGGTCGCCTTGCCTACAGCCTCTTTGGTTGTTGAACCATCTTGATAAATTTCCCCCTTGATTAACAGTTGTTATGATATCTTTATAAAACAGTTCTATCCAACCAATAATTGAGTTACCGAAATTAAAAAATTTCAACACTCGTATCATAAATTCCCAAGAAACTGTATCAAAGGCCTTTTCAAAATCTAAAAGTAAAATCAATCCAGGGATATTTTTGACTTGTGTATAATTCATGATATCATATATTAACCTAGTGTTTTCAGCAATATTTCTACCTGATATAAAACCTGTCTGGTCTCCATGTATAAGTAATGGTAAGACAGATTTTATTCTGTGTGCAATGCAGCCTGATGCAATTTTGTAAACAGTGTTCAATAATGTAATAGGTCGCCAATTCTTTAAAAATTGTTTTGGCTTATCATGCTTTGGAATACATACTATTATACCTTGTCTTTGAGTAACCGATAAAGTACCATTTCTAAATGCAAAATTTAAAGACCTTACAACAAAATGTCCAATATCTCTCCAGAAAAATTTGAAGAATTCTGTTGTAAATCCGTCACTTCCCGGACTTGTATTATTATTTAATTTCTTTAGAGTGTATACCGCTTCCTGATAACTAATTTCACCTTCCAATCCCAATTTTTCTTCCACAGATAGTTTTCTAGTATTTTCAAATACTTTATCAAATTCCCATTTTTGAGCAATATCCTTTGTTTTGTTTTGATATAAAGTTTCATAAAATGTACACACACCCTCCAATATTTCATCTTGTTTGGTAATAATATCCCCTCCCTCAGTTTCTATTCTTTGTATAATTTTACTAGTATAATTTCTTTTTTCTAAATTACAAAAATATTCTGTTGGCTTTTCGCCTTCGTCAATCCATTTCACCTTTGCTCTTATCATTGAACCTTTTAATTTTTCAGTTCTGATCTTTTCTAATTCTTTATTAAGTTCATCAATGCGAGATGGATCTATCTCACTTTCTTCATCCTCAAGACATTTTATCTGATCCTGTAATTCTTTTTCTCTTTTATCTTAATTTTTTTTAACAAAAGAGGAATGCGAAATGGATTGACCTCTTATTTCCATCAACAGTACTTCTAAAAATAATTGATCATTGATAACAAAGGTGATGGCAACAAAAAACCTCCACTCACTATTTACCAGTGGACCAATGCGTTCCTGGTTTTTGCTTGTATTTATGTTGAGGCAAAACCTACTGAATTCCCCCATATCCTCAAGTATATGTCCACTATACGCCAGTTGCATGCGACAAATGGGGATGCTGCTTGGCGGTACTATGATGAGAATTTCCGGAAACTCCGGGAATTTAGCCCTCTCCCCTGGCAACAACCATTAGGGGAACTTATGGTGCGTGCATACACTATCCCCAAATCACAGGGCTCCTTTCGTCCCTCTGCTCAAAAAAGTGCACAACCCTTTCGAGGAAAACTGTGCTATGCATACAACAATGGGCAGCCCTGTTCCACCTCTCCCTGCTCCTTTAAGCATGTTTGCATCTATTGCAAAGACCCCCACCCCCGGTTCAAATGCTTTAAAGCCAAATCCTCCACATCCTCTAATGGGCAGCCCAGCCATGCTAACAAACCCTCATCCTTGGCCCCAAAATCAAAAGTTACCCAGTCCAGTAAACCCACATAAGTTACGCCAATTACTAGATGGTTATGACTCAAATCTTTCCCAATATTTGATCGATGGATTTTCTGTAAGTTTTTTGTTAGGTTGTACATCCTCCCCTGCCCCAAAATCATGTACCAATCATTCTTCTGCTCGCTCACATTCATTTGAAGTGCAACAAAAATTACAAACAGAAATTGATCTTGGTAGGGTTCAGGGTCCGTTTGATGTTTCCCCTTTTCCTCATTTTGTTTGCTCCCCGTTAGGTATTGTTCCTAAATCCGTTCCTGGTAAATTTCGCCTTATTCATGACCTATCGTTCCCTTTACAAGATTCGGTCAACTCGCATATTCCTGACGAGGCAGCTAAGGTTCAATACGATACCATAGATACAGTTATCTCCCTTGTTCTAAAGTTTGGTCAGGGCTGTTTGATGGCAAAAGCCGACATAGAGGATGCTTTCCGCATCATTCCTATTCACCCTAGTTGTTACCATCTTTTAGGGTTCACTTGGCAGGACAAATATTTTTATGATCGATGCCTGCCCATGGGTGCACGAAGCAGTTGCAAAATATTTGAAACCTTTAGTTGTGCTCTGCAGTGGCTTATGTGTTCAAAATTTCACGCAGGGGGCATGTCTCACATGGTCGATGATTTCTTTTTCATTGGTTCAAAAGGTTCTGACGGGTGTGCAAGGGATTTAAATAATTTTCTATCTCTGTGTTCAAAAATTGGGGTTCCAATTAAACATGAAAAAACGGTGTTGCCATCCACAGTTATCACTATCTATGGTATTGAAATTGATTCTCAGTTGATGGAGTGTCGATTGCCCCTTGACAAGGTTTGCAAGATACGTGCTCAGTTATGCAGTTTTTCTAATCGGAAAAAGGTCACACTTACGGAGTTGCGATCCTTATTAGGTTTGTTAAACTTTGCTACATCCGTTGTTTGTCCGGGTCGCGCCTTCCTCCGCCGTCTTACTGATCTCACCAAGGGCCCCGCAAAACCCCACCATTATAAAATCCGCCTTAACAAAGAGGCTCGCTTAGACATCAATGCCTGGCTATTATTTATTGAAAATTTTAACAATAAAGCTGTGTTCAAAGACACAAATTTCATTTCCTCTTCACATTTGAAACTGTTCACTGACGCATCTGGTTCCCTAGGGTTTGCTGGCGTGTTAGGTTCTCGATGGTTTGCCTCTGCTTGGCCTGCCTCTTTCAAGTCCTTCCAAATTGCTGTCAAGGAATTATTTCCTATTGTTTTGGCTCTAGAAATTTGGGGCTCAGTTTTGGAAAACAAACATGTTCTTTTCTATACGGACAACGAAGCTGTTGCATTTGTGATAAATAAGCAATCTTCAAAGGAACCCATTCTCATGCAACTTGTGCGTAGGCTGGTGGTCGTTTGTATGTGCAAAAACATCCATTTCAAAGCACGTCACATTCCGGGAAAATTGAATATTATTGCTGATGGTTTATCCCGTCTACAATTTCAGGAAACTTTACTAAAGGCTCCATGGTTGGCACGGGAACCCACACCCATTCCCTCCAAATTGATGGAACTTTGAGTGCTGACTCGTGGCAGTTGCTATGTTGTTCACTTTCTCCTGCTACCCGGCGGGCCTACGCTAGAAGTTGGTCGTTGTTGCTCCGGTTTCATCAGTCCAGTGCCACCCCTGTGTTAAAATTCCCAGTCTCACCTTTAATCATCGCCAACTTTTTAGGTTACTTGCACTCCTCTGGAGTACGCACTTCTTCCATAGCCTCCCATTGTGCTGCTATTTCCTATGTCCACAAGCTGTTTGAAAGACCAGACCCATGTCATTCCTTCCTAGTAAAAAAACTTTTAAAAGGCTCACGAGCTTCTAGGCTTCATCCCACCCCTGACTCCCGCTTACCTATCACGTACGCAGTATTGGAAAAATTGGTCCCCATATTACGGGATGTGTTACCTGACCCTGATTTATGTGTTCTGTTACGAGCTCTCTTCCTCCTAGCCTACCATGCTTTCCTTCGCCTAGGTGAGTTGGTCCCCAAAAGTAAATCACATTTGGACAAGGTCATTCAACGGCAAGACCTCACCTTTTACAGTGACCGATCCATACTGTTGACTCTCCGACATCATAAGACCAAAGACAGTTCCTATCCCATATCTCTGCATGTGTATTCTCATGCTGTTCCCTCGTTGTGCTCTGTCGCGGCTATAAAGGCCTATGTTTCAATTTTCCAACATACAACGGGTCCCCTATTTCAATTTAAATCAGGCAAGCCACTGTCCTACTATTTTGTCTCCAGTACATTAAGCCAGGCCATACGTCGATGTGGTTTAAATCCCCAATCCTACAAGGGTCACAGTTTTCGAATGGGGGCTGCAACTGATGCTGCAGCAAAGGGCTTATCTGATTCCTCTATTCAGAAGTTAGGTCGATGGAAATCTACTGCATTCCAACGCTACATCAGGTTTTCAACCAATTAAAACTCCTGCTGTAGATGGGTGGGTGGGTGGACTCTGCCGCCTGTTAGTGGTCAGCTGTTTGGTTGCACTAGCATTTTAACACCCCCCCCTACTTATACCCTTTGGTTTCCTTTCCCGCCTTGGTGGTCAGCTGTTTGGTTGCACCATCGCGGGTCCCCTCATAACCGTTACCCCCACTAACATATGAGTTATTGGTCGTTATTTTTATTTTGTATTTTTTTTTTATTTTGTATTAATTCCTTTTTGTGTTGATGTTGTCCATGGTACATGCCGTTGTCCGTTAGTTCGTGGTCAGCTTATGGTTGCACGGATATGTTTTCTATTACACATGTACACATCTAACGTCTGTATATTTGATGTAATTTTTCATCAGTGTTGTACCCATTTTTTTCTTGCTGCCTTCGCTTCGGGTGGCCTTCAAGGTTCAATAATTGTTTGAACACAAATATTTTCACCTTGTCATGGCATATTTTTAGGCCACCTTTTTCTGCTATTGTTATTTAAGGTTTACTGGGAGGCCCCCTTAATTCTCAACCTGCTTGTGTGTTATGTAAGATTTCATTCAGGTTGAATCCATTTGTCTTATCCATACTTTGTCATATTATGTTTGTTTGGCCTCCCAGTATATTTATATATAATTTCAGCACTATACTTCGTCATTTTTAATAAATGACATTTGAGGAAAACTACATATTTGTTTTTCTGTTCTTTTACAATTAATAGCTCAAAACATAGCTTCGCTTACGGCAGCACTTTTGAAAGGGTATGCAGAAGTTTTACTTAAATAAAATTTTTTGTCAAATAAAAAATTGTTTTATGTAAAGTTCGATTTTGTTTTAATCTTGTATGTTCTAACTCATTTGGGAATATCCCGTAACTGCCCCGTATTGTTGTCTGGGTTGTCTTGGTTTAGACGTCTTACCCACATGGGGCCCCTTTGCTATAATTTGGGCCAATCAAATGCTTAGTGGTCATTCTTTGTTTGTATTTCGATCAAAGCCAGTTGAGATTTTTTTGGCCACCCACCTCCACCCCAGCTCCTTTTAGTGTAACCACCACTCTCAGGGCTTTTGTGTAATTTCCTGTTTGTGTTTTATGTAGATTTGATTGGCATATTTTTAGGCCACCTTTTTCTGCTATTGTTATTTAAGGTTTACTGGGAGGCCCCCTTAATTCTCAACCTGCTTGTGTGTTATGTAAGATTTCATTCAGGTTGAATCCATTTGTCTTATCCATACTTTGTCATATTATGTTTGTTTATGTCTGTATATATATATATATAATCATGCATTTATGCTCTCAATTATATATACTCATTGAGATGCAAGCAAAAAAAAAAAACAACAAAAAACAAAACAAACAAACAAAACAAAAACAAAAAAAAAACCAAAAAACAACAACAACAACAAAACATACCACACGCATTGTATATGATGCTAGTATTAAGAGGTGGCGTTAAGGAGGGGGAATATACTTCGCTCCCTCCCGACATACATTTGAAAGAATAAAAAAAAATCAGAAGACGCAGTTCTCCCTAGGCCTTAGTCAACCCTCCCCAACCCCGGGATTAACGGATTAATATCACATCCCATTTCTAAACGTTTTATTATATAATATAGTGAAAAAGTAGAGGGTCAGATTTCTATGGGGGTCATTTTTCAACGTGAGTGGAGTCGTAGAATTACCGGCCTGGAAGGATTTTCTACGGTCGAAAAATGACCCTACTTGTCATAGAAATTGACCCGGGGTAATTTTTCTACGCAGAAATTTGACCCCCCCCCCCCGGTCAACATTCTACGGGAATCACTTTTCGTCGTTACACCGGCATACTGCAAGCGCTTCGTGAAAAGTATGTCAGCCTGAAGTGTTGCAATTCATGATCACGTATTTTTAAACAAGAAATTTATTTGTTATATTTACATTCTATTCATATTTCTGTTGAAAAATAGACTATTATATTTATTAATGAGTTTTGTATTAATACGCGCTTTATTTACATCCGCAGAGCGTTCATGAGGAAATACCTGTCATCACAATTTCTAATACATGTATATGAGAGACAAAAACATTAAAAATGCAAATTAGATAAATGCAAGCTTTTCTTATATGCATGTTCTATATTTTCACTATATGACTGCTGCTCCCTAAAGCCTCAGTACATATTCCAAGGGTCAAAAACTCCACAATCCTCATAACGATGCATACATAATTTGTTAAATTCATTTAATCTCCTTTAATGCTGCTTCTGCGTATTCAGAATGCATGCCTGGTTATAAAGAAAATTTAGCAATGTACACAAATGTAGAATTCTTTACCCTGCGTCTGTAGTTTGATCTCTAGGGAAGATATAAATAAATACAAGATTAATGATAAATGTTGTCGAGTAAAATTTTGCTCTGTTTAAGCGCGGGATCATATAGTGAAAATACAGCACATGAATTTTTTTTTTTTTAAATGATACTCTTGGATATGTGACAAAAACTAAATATAGAAAGGTAAGGACAATTCATTTTCAATTTTAGATAACAAAAAAGTCATCAACACGTTGTTTGCCTAAGGTGTCCATTGATACATTGTTTCATGTTGCTAAGGTGGTCATTAAGGCCCACGAGGCTCTTATTTGGAAAACCTTGTTACGTTAAATATTATAGGTACCTTCATATTAAACTTAATAGTTGAGACTCGTCGTCCAGGTATTGTACTATGTATAGAGTACATGTAAACATGTATGACGCAGTGCAGTATATGATCAGAAAATATATGATTGGTAATATATATGATTATCAACATACTAGTACAGTAGTATCGTATTGTCTGATATGTTTTAAACCAATTGAGACCGTTCTCTGCACACTGATACTTTGTTTAAGCGATCGAGATATAGGTCTCACGGAGGGTGTGACCGGTCGACAGGGGATGCTTACTCCTCCTAGACACATGATCCCATCTCCTGTATGTCTAAGGGTCCGTGTTTGCCCTACTCTTAATTTTGCATTCTTTATAGGAGTTATGAGATTGATCACTGTTCGTTATCTTCACCTTTTCATTAAGGTGCAGGGCGTGCCAGATCAGGCAATAACTTTCACCTCGGGTTGACCTGTCGTCCGCTGGATGATTGACTTCACTGATAATTTTATGCATGACTAACATATTTTTATGGCATCGCAAATTAAAAAAAAGAAATTGATGCATCATTTCATACAGAGAATAATATTCATTACTTATCTACTTTTGACTTTGTTCAATCAAGTTCTAATTAGTGTCTGTGGATCACAACAAATGAAGTTTGAATAGGGTTGCACTTCATTTCCATCATCTTTGAAAATTTACTACTTTTCCCCTGCAGTTATGCCTTTCATATCAATTATTTATTAAAAAGTACTTTTATAGCAACAGATTTTCAATTCGTTGAAATCCTTGCATAATATTAAAGAATTGGTTATTCCAACATCGCATCTGATTCTAAAAATGATTGCCAAAAAATGAAAGTGGGAATTGTCATATTCAGCAGTTCTTGGACATTTCACGAGGCCATTTGTTTTAATGTAATAAAAGCATTCGGAATTTACGTATGTTAATAGAGAAAAACACCTATCATATGCATGATATACAACATCTGAAAACTGAGGAAAACAACATATCTGTATGTAATTGACGGGTAAATCATAAATGAAAAACATAATCTAAAAATTGTACCTTTAATAAGAGGAGAGAGAGAGAGAGAGAGAGAGAGAGAGAGAGAGAGAGAGAGAGAGAGAGAGAGAGAGAATCAAGCGGTTGAAATGATTGCTTGATTGAAATGATTTGAGGATAAATTAAAAGTGTAAAAAAGAAAATTTTTAAAAAACCACACACATAGAGACAGAATGGATACCCTAGGAACCTTCATCTACCCCAGTAACCCCGCCTCCTTCAACCATAGCAAATATCTATGACATATACCAATATATGTTTTATTTCTAAAAATAACTGTATCTTAATTCCTTTCTCAATTATCCTGTAGAATGTGACAAAGTGTGGAGAATTTCATCGACATCGTAAGCGTTTAACTTACATCGTTGAGCAATCTAGCCGAGAGCTGTTTCAGCTGTAATGTGAGATTTGGTTCCGCAGTTCATGAATTCAAATATTGGATCACGTGAATCACAAGTCAATACTATACAATTATTGACTGGGTTTGAGGGCATCAACGGTTTGGTTTGACCTGAGCGTGGTTCTGTTAAACGTTACGCTGTTGGAAAGGATATGTTTATCCTTCATTAAATGGATATATCCACGTATGCAGAATATATTTTGACTGTTATCACGTTTGATTCCACAGGTCACGGCTTCAAAAACTGTTTGTTATGGGAATATCAATGTACATGAATATCGAATTTGTCTTCGCTTTAAATAATTCTTAAAAGAGGCATAATTTGAAATATTTTAGAGATGACAACCGAGAATGTTGCTTTCAAAAAGACTGTATGGATGAGCACAGAACACAACCCGCCCTACCATGACCGTACATACGCTGTGGACGGCAGAGTTGTCTTTGATGTAATGGCATCCCAGTGCTCTTCCACTCAAGGAGAATCCAACCCATGGATTTTGGTTGATTTAGGCGCCAACTACAACCCGAAATACGTCAGCCTATTCAACAGAATTGACGGCTATGGTAAAACGCTTATATCATACCATAACGATATTGTTTAAAGAATTGTAAAACCTGGGACGCTGGGATGATTCGTTGTAGACCTTACATCATTGTGTTTGATATACAGATTTTAATGACTTTAGTTTTAACTTATCATTTGTTATTTCTCGCTCATACTGTAGGTATTCTCGAATCATTTTATAGAGGGTCTTCTACACAGTATATACGGCTAAAATATAAACTGTTAAGATAATATTCCATTATACATGTCAAATATCCCCAATCAGTATACATTTCGTGATATTTCACTATATGAAGGTAAATCGTTATTCTCGTATTATCTCGTAATAGCGACTTTCATGTTTCAAAGCAAAGCAAGCAAACATTGTCGCGTTTGCCAATCAAGAACTATTTTGGGAACCGGTTGCGGTAGCTCAGTGGTTAGAGCATTCGCTTCGTAACCGGGAGGTCGTGAGTTTGAGCACCGCTCGTGCCATGGCCGCGTCAAATCTAAGACGTAAACATTGGTAGTGATTGCTCCTTCGCCAAACGCTCGGCATTTAGAAGTGAGATTCACGTGTCTTTCGGATATGACCTTAAAAACGGAGGTCTCGTGTCACAGCACGCGTTGGCACGTTAAAGAACCCTCACTGCTACGGCCCTGAGTGCTAAGCATAGGTCTAAATTTGTAGTACTTCACTTATAGCTGGTGATGTCTCAATATGAGTGGAGATTCTCGACGGGACGTAAAACAAACAAACAAACGTATAAGTTTAAAATAGCAAACGTCAACAATCAGCGAGTGGGTCCCGGTTTGAAACATTGTGCTGATTTGAAGTTTATTCTGGTTGTAATGGTTGCATCAGTATAAAAACCGTTAAAGTGTATCGCTGAAGGTGTTAGCAATATCCAAGTATCCCTAAAACACGGGAGACTGACTAGCTCTCGGAGAATTGGATTAACGTCCACCTCGAGAGTCTTTCATTCATATGGGGACGTCCCATTGCCAGTGAAGGGCTGCAAAATTTAGGCCTTGCAAAGTTGATTCTATTTTTCTTTTCGACAATCAATATCCGATATACAGTGTTGTCGCAATCAATACCCGATATCCAGTGTTGTTGCAATTAATACCCGATATCTAGTGTTGTCGCAATCAATACCCGATATCCAGTGTTGTCGAAATCAATATCTGATATCTAGTGTTGTCGCAATCAATACCTGATATCTAGTATTGTCGAAATCAATATCTGATATCTAGTGGTGTCGCAATGAATATCTGATATCTAGTGTTGTCGCAATGAATGCCTGATATCTAGTGTTGTCGCAATGAATACCTGATATCTAGTGTTGTCGCAATGAATACCTGATATCTAGTGGTGTCGCAATGAATACCTGATATCTAGTGTTGTCGCAATGAATACCTGATATCTAGTGTTGTCGCAATGAATACCTGATATCTAGTGGTGTCGCAACGAATATCTGATATCTAGTGTTGTCGCAATGAATACCTGATATCTAGTGTTGTCGCAATGAATACCTGATATCTAGTGTTGTCGCAATGAATACCTGATATCTAGTGGTGTCGCAACGAATATCTGATATCTAGTGTTGTCGCAATGAATACCTGATATCTAGTGTTGTCGCATTGAATACCTGATATCTAGTGTTGTCGCAAACCTTTCAGACTTCATTTTACGGGTTAAAATTCTTTATGTTCAGTGTTTCAAATATAACTATTCAAAATAAAGCTTTACAGATAAACACCGGAAACGTTTTAATCTTACTTGGATTAATCTCAACCCCGTGTACCTAATTAATTTCAGTCACTAATGAAGAGTGAACATGTTCTAATACATTTTCTTTCAGGTAACCGACTACACGATGTCTTTGTTAGTTTGGGTGAAACAAATGCAGGATTCCCAGTGGTGTGTGGTCAGTACAAGGGACCGGGTGTGGATGCTGGAGTGGTCCACATTGTATGTCCGAATAACACACGTGGTCGTTTTGTGAAAACTGAAATTAAGGGACCAAGTTCAATGGAGTTCTTAACTGTTTGTGAAATTCGAATTTTAATCCCTGCATAATGAATTACACGATGAAAATCAAATGTGAAACATAAAGTCCATGATGATATGATACTGCGAATGACTCTTGCAATATGCCACTATTTGGCTACAAAATGTCATAGCTGACATGTTTTATTTGACAGTAAATAGATCTTTTAAATTTCAAAGCAGAGAAGTCAGTTAGAGATAAATGTTACTAATCACGAAACATGCCAAAATGGGCTGTCCAGTAAATATATAAATCTGCGCGCTCATTACTTTTTGATCTAAAACAACTTTAAAAGGTCATTTTGCAACATTTTGAAATTCCACTGTTTTTGAGTAGTATTCATATTTCCTTATGAAAAACGATAGCGAACAGTGATCAATTTCACACATCCCACTATATGCCATGCCAAAACAAAGAGTAAATTAATATTTCAGGCATCTGCGAGGGGTAGTTGCAGAGAAAACTGCGACGAAAAAAATGTTTCACACACACGTGTAAAACAGTATACCTCCTTTCCTTCGGAGCGGGGGTATTAATATCCATGCAATAAATAAGGGTGAATGAACCTAAAATAGGGAAAAAGATATTACATGATATTAGATATGAAGCAGTAATTACAGGAAATGATAGCATCTCCATATCGGCCGTTTCATACGTCGTGCTTGCTTTTTTTTGGGGGGGGGGGGGGGGGGGTTAAAAGCATTAATATAATACGTTTATGATTCAATGCATTGGTGTATCCAGAAACTGATAAAGGGGGGGGGGGGTAGGGTAGGTTGAAAGGGGGTACAAATTTAAAGCTAGAAGTATGGGGCCACAAACTTGTCCTTTAAACGGTTTGCAATAACATCTCTACAGGTATACGGTTGTCAGAATAATGCCATTTTCGGAACAAACACCTTTGAGGAAAACAAACCCCCAAAAACAACAACAACAAACCTGAAAAAAAAAAACAACAACAAAAATGTAAAGAAAAGATATGGTCAAATGCTTTTGATTTAGAAATTATTCATACGCGGAACACAGTCTAGCGTATCCAGTCAGCTGAGGACGTAAACACAGCATCACTGTTCGTTATGTTTTTCATGCAGTTAATGAGAGAACATTGTTACATAATTGGGAAACTGACGACGGAGAAGAGAAGACATCCTATTTGTCATCAAGTTGAAATGTTAGTTTGCTGTGAACATGTATATTCAGTACAAAATTAAAATTATCTAAAAGATAAAGATCCCTCGCTGCTCAAAGCCCCTAAGCGCCGAGCATAGGCCTAAATTTTGCAGCCCTTCACCGGCAGTAGTGAGTGAAAAATTCTCGAGCGAGACGTTAAACAATAAACTAACTAAATTTTTAAATCTAAAATATAAGAAACTAAATAATGTCAGCTCAGAGGTAATTGTATATACGTGGAAACCGGATTTAATGCCTACACTTTGTAAAGAAAATTTTAAAACTATATTCTTATATGATAAGAATGAAGCAGAAATTTGAGCCTTTTTCTTTAAGGTTATGTTCAGATAATTAATGATATGAGATTGATTGATTGGGATTTTACGCCGTTGTGACAGTATTTCAGCCACTTTACGACGGTTAACTAACTGAAATATGTTTGGTTTTGAGTGTTGAAGTTTCACTGACGGCCCCCAGTGAGCCTTTTCTTTTTCTAAAATCAGGGAAACGATCTTTTGCGTGCCAAGGGGGTTGTAATCCTTGAAACAGGCACCTGTTAACGTCCCATTGATATGAGAGAGAAATTATGTAATTATTTTCATTCATATGTCGATCCTTCGCACCTGATCCCACCTCTGGTATATCCTGGGGTCCGTGTTTGCCCAACACCTATTACTGTTTTCCTTATAGGAATTATGAAATTGATCACTGTTCGTTATATTCAAAAGCTTCTACGCGAGAAGAAATATCACTTACTGTGGCCTTCAAATCTAACATTTAGATATATCGACGTTTTGTTTATTAACAACAATATAATCAGTTTTATTCACAGGTCGATCCGATATATCCCAGTAAACTCGAAATAAAAAAAACAAAACAGTCTTCCACATCTGCCTCGTACATAGATATTGTATTGAACATACAGTTAACGGCAAACTAACAATTCAGCTTTACGACGAACGGGATGACTTCAGCTTCTCCACCGTCAACTTCCCTTATTCATTTTGAAACGGTAAAGCACTAAAGTCTGTTACGCGTATGAAAACCGTCAAGCAAAGCGTCTGTATCTCGTCCGCACGTGTCCATAATGAAAACAAAACGTTGCTGCCCATTCCCGTCTCAGACCACATAACTGCACACCATTCGATGTGGTTAATATTACCAAATTAATCAAAATGAGGTTTTTTTTAACAACTCTTCATTCAGCAATTGTACTTTCAATTTCTCGAAATGACAACATGGCTGACTGGTACCTGTAGGGATTTATCTACCCTGTTAGCAGTTAGATTGTTTATTGTTTTCCGCCACACTCAACAATTTTTCAGTTATCTGGTGGCGTCCAGTTTTTTATTGGTGGAGGAGAGAACCCAGATTCTCTGTACCTGGGAAGAGACCGCCGACCTTCCGAAAGTAAACTGGCAACTTTAGCAGTTAGATAAATTTGAAAATATAGGAACTGTTTAAAAATCAGATAGTACAACTTTGTTATTACTTTGATGCTTATGATATTTAATTTGAAAATCAATTCAAGAATTGAATTACTAATTTTCTCAGCATTGCGCTCTTTTCGTTTACGATATGACATCATATGTGCTGTTCCAATGGTTGTTTCGTTAATTAAAATCTAGATAAAAATGCACACATTAAAAAAGGTTTCAACAATTTATATATAAGCAATAAATAACGCGCAGTATTCAATTCTTATGCAAACACCGTTGCCATTATTGGACAACGTCTTTCAAATGATAATTCATTGCTTGAGTAACTGTAAAGATCAAACCAATGAAGCCCGTTAGGCGTTTGAACACTCGAATATGGCGTTTTCATCTCGATGCCACGCATGCAAAATGAAAACAAAGCTTCGTTACTCATTCCCTTTTCAGACAACATAAATGCAATTCATTCGATGCCTGAAGAAGTAGATTCAATCTCTATGTTGTTAATATTACCAACCAAATACAAGTGCGTGATTTTTCAACAATTCTTCATCCAAAAATTGTACTTATGCGACACTTGCACCGGTTCAATACCTTATAGTGACCGTACCTATGATGTTTATTAGATAAAGTAATTTGAAAAGATGTGAACTATTTAAAGATTGTACGACTTTGTTGATTTGATATTTATTTTAAAATCAATTGAAGAATTGAATTATTAAACTTTTTCAGCATTGCACATTCGTGTTTTGGTTTTTTTTTTTTTACGATATGTCATATTATATGCTGTTGCAATGCCCGTTCCTTTAATAGCTACTTACCCAAAGGATTAGGCGGGATTTTTAAAATGCACACAATAAAAAGGGTTTTAAAAATATAAGCACTAAATTATTATTATTAGATTTTTTTGGAAAGATGTAGTCTCATAACTGCAATGGTGTCTACAAACAATTTTTCATAATGCGCGTTATTCAATTTGTATGCACACACCATTGCAGTTGCGAGACTACATCTTTTTAAAAAAATAATAAACAATTCATTGCACAGAAAGTAACTATTGATACGAAATTACGTTAAACTGTTAAAACGAATTGTTCATTGTCATAGTAAAACAATGGGAGGAACTGTAAAAGAACTTTATGATATAAAAATGTGATAAAATCAAACTGGATTCTTCAATTTATGTTTTAACATATTCATAAATTTTTTTCTTTTCTCCATTTCACGTTTCTGGACGGGATTTCCAATCGAAAACTTAAAATGGAAATGTATTAAGTTGTTTTTCCCACAAGCATCGAAATGTTCAATTAGGGCAATTTGTCTGTATCCCGGGGTGTTAAGCTGTTATGAACACGCACACAGGCCTGCAGCGATATTGGGGCTCACGGATGTTTAATTGGCCAATATCGAACAACTGCTTATTCTGCCTAAGCACCTGATCCCATCTCTGTTGTGTCAAGGGATCCGTGTTTGCCCTAATCTTTATTTGGTACTCTTTATAGGACTTATGGGATTGATCACTGTTCGTTATCTTCATTTTTTCCTCATTATAACCTCAAACGAGATTTTTGAAACCCCTGCAACATGAAATTATTTGTCAGTAGCCTACCTGGACTTCAAAACTTGAATCAGCTGAGAGAAATAATCACTATACAAGTTGTGATCATGGAACATTGCTGCAAGTGAGGCTTCTGTCTCGGGGATTATGCATCTTCGCAAGCCAAGGGTTTTCGGTCCATTCCGCTCCCCACTTGTCGGAAGCGGAGTGGACCGAAAACCCTTGGCTTGCTAAGATGGGCATTACAATTCAGTGCATATATTACAAACATTTACTTTAACCCCTTCTCTACCGTACCGGTCAATTTGACCGGTGGCGCGTTAAAACAGGACATCGCAAAACGTCATCTTCTGATGGTAATCAAGACGTCATAACGGAACGTGTTCTTCAAATGAAGCAAGTTGACTACTCATTAGAAATTCTAACTTTTGAAAGTTTAATTGTTTTTATGTTTAGAACCAACGTTGTTGTTGTTTATGTTAATTTGGCGCTCCATAATTCACGGTAATGCGAAGTAAATTAATGTGTATTAAATTCGAATTAATCTTCACAGAAATCTTTCTGAGGCACTAGAATTTGACAGATTGACTAGTCTAATAGTCATTATGAAAATTTTACTCACCCAAGAAACAGAAAATAAATATTCATCGGAATGAATTCAAAACACATTGAACTGCTTTAATTAAAGCATTGTAATGATTGACGAACACAAATCAGACTTGAGCAAAAAACGTTATTGTGGATTTTAAAATCAAAGCAATTTATTGATCCTAAAGTTTAAGGCTTACCAACGCTATCCAAATTTACTTTCGGAAACAAAAAAGAAAAAAAAAGAAAAAAAGCCCAAACACTTGGTATTTTTAGGAAATTGTCTATTCAATAACTCCTCCTATATTTTTTGTTCTGAAACCTTAATACGTATAAAATTTCATTTGAAAATCTTCATCCAATGCAGAAAAAAGTCCAGAAATTCTTATGTAGAATGACAGACGGATGTACAGACAGATTGACCAAGGGTATACTAATAGTCCCCTTTAGCAAAGCTGTCAAGCAAAGGGTACTTAAAATATTGAGCAGACAATACTTGGTCTACCAACTGACAAACAGGAGCAAACCTATATGTCTCCATTTTCAATGGGGGAAATAAAAATCTTGTTTGGTCCACAGCTTTGCTCTAATTTACCTCTAAAACATCAAGAATGACATATGACAAGATGTAGGAATGCTTTCACTAAAGCGAATTTAATAAAAATAGCATATGTAAAATTTTCAAATAAAACACCATGAACAGAATTTGATTTGTAAAATCACAGCACTCCCCTTCTAAAATTGTTATGCTACATTAGAGAATGATCATGTCTTTTGTGATAAAAAGGCACTGATTCTAGAATATTTTCTACCAAAAATTTTCCTTTAAATTAATAAAGTAGATAATCACCATGCTTATAAGTCTGAGCAAGATAAAAACATAAGCAACAGTCTGAAGTAGTCCGATATGTGAAAGTTAAGAGAGAATACTGCATTCATGAATATCTATGCATAATTTGCTCATTACCTTCTGTTGAACCACAACATTTACATACACATGTATAGAATATATATACATATATAACATGTACATTCTTTTGATACATAGAAATAGGAGTGTTATGGTTCTGGATTTTATGTTTAGATTAATTCATGTTTATTGTCATACTATAGAAGTCGGAACCCTGAAATAATCCTTTTAGGGCAGCCATTAGTTATATATATATATTAACACTGTGTCACATATTTCTGTCTTTCTGTAAAGCAGAACTATTACACACTGGTAAAATAAAAAAAAATAAAAAAAAAAATCCAAATTTCCTCTCCTAGTTTAATATATTGACTATCATTTCCATCAAGCTCCTAATGCTTTAGTTTTTCATATAACAATCCTGATGTAATCAAGTACAAATAAAGTAGAGGTATCAGATAATATAGAATGGATAGACATCTAAATTAGTCTCAAGGAGTGCAGCAAGTTCAAAATATTATGCAAATTCTCCATACTTTGTCAGTTAAGATTTATTCTCATAGTTTAAAAATTATTTTCTTGCTGTGACTTTGTTCTTCTTGAGACAAAAGTTCCCACTTTGGAATTTTTCATTTGAGGGAATACAGTTTTACTATGCTGACAATATTCCACAAAAATTCAAGTTCCTCTCCGACTCCAATTTAAATATTCAGTGTTACAAATGTAAGCAAGAAAGAGTTTCGTGGCTCCACGACTCGCTTGTTTCATACCTGGTGCAAATCTTCTAATTTGTTTGAAGTATAACAAGAATTCATTCTTAAAATAACAAAATATGAAGTGATTGATGTTCAACATAGGACAAACAAAAAAAGTACACATGTATATAAATCAATATATACAATGTGTAAATCAGTTGATATAAATGCATACATTATCTCTCTGACTTAATGATGCTCTTCAGACTGTTTTTGGTGAAAATCAAAATATATGACTGCAAGAAAATAATGACAAGAAATACTAAGTATATGTATCTGAATGGTTTGAAGATTTCAGATGATTTTGTATTTAAGAGATTATTTTAACATGTCAAATTATTTTATAAAAACATTTTAGCCCAAAAATGTGAGTACAACTCAGATATTGTGAACAGATATAGCTATTTACATGTCTTTGAAAAAAAAATCTGAGTTTCCAGCAAACTTTCTAATCTATAAAATCAAAATGTAAAAAATTGCTCACGCTTAACATGCATGTCATGAATTATTGCTATAACAAAGTAAAGTTTAAACCCCAACTAGTAAAACTTAATGAAAATTTCCACTTTAAATAAAATTTCACTTCTTAAAAACTATCCATAAATAATTCTGTATAGCTGATAACTACTTTAAAAAAAGATTTTAAAAATTCATTACACAATTCCTAATTCCCTGTTTTACTTACATACCAGGATCAGAGTATTACTGAATACTCTGGAAAAAAGAGATGTCAATAAAAAAAATATAAGTACAGTATCTTTCAATAAAAGTTGTACCTCTGCTATATTGTGAACTCATTACAGATGCTCAATTGATTCATTGTAACCATGCAGCAAGTCATAAGCTTTACAGTGAATATTTTTGGTTGGTCCCCTGAAATTTACAATATCTGTGTTTTACTTTAGTGCTAATATTACAAGCATGAAGCATTCTAGCTGTATGCCACTATGTCTCTGAACTTCAAATCAAATTCCTTAAACATACATGTCGTTATCCAAGTCAGCACTGTTTCTTCTATTCACTATTAGAAATAGTTTATGAATTTATTTCCCCGAGTACACTGTGACTCGTTCTCCTTTCTTCATACAGTAAAGATCTTCGCTTAGACTTCTTCACAGCAAAAGCTTTCTGAAATTTATTAAGCATCAGATTATCGATCAACTAAGTAAAATCAAGGGGCAAAATTCCTACAAGAAAAGTTGAATCTGTTTCAACTACAGTAGGTGCTCGTAACAGTGGCACACAATTTACCAGCATATTTGTCTCAAGGCAAGAAATTGCTGGTAATAAATCTGCACAATACTAATATCACTTGATATAGCAGCATATGAATAAACAAAGGAGAATATCTCATACAGGTAATATCGATATATGCTACAATGGCAGATTTGTTATAACGGCAGAATGCTTGTAAACAAACTTGGCTGTTGTACGGAGTGCTGACTGTACATGTATTTTCCTTTCTCATATTCTCTACTGAATTATTTGGTTGGTTGTATGTTGTTTAATGTTCCACTTGAGATTTTTTCACTCATATGGAGACATCACATTGCCATTGAAACGCTGTAAAATTTAGGCTCATACTCAGCACTTACAGCTTTTGAGCAGGGAGGGATCTTTTTTGTGCCACACTTGCTTGACAAAGGACATCAGTTTTTTGTGGTCTCATCTGAAGAACCACCCCATTTAGTCGCTTCTTATGACAAGCCAAGGGTGCTGAGGACCTATTCTAGCCTGGATTCCACGTCATCTAAATTATTTGAAATTACAAGCTAGGTAAATAAAGCTTTATTTTGCTAAAACATAAAACTTACTGGCACATGTGGACTGTGTTCATCGGCAGAACTGAAATCATGATTTTCGTTTTCCTTATCAACATCAGGGCTATGGAAATGTTGATTGGCAAACTTCTTCTGAAGGGCCAGAGCAATCATAGAAGCTGGGTCGACTGTGGACTGGGAGGATACCTTTGGTCTGACTGGTGTTCCACCGGGTGACCTACATGTATACAGTGGAAAAAGACAGACTGTATTTTAAAAATATTTTCATTTATATCTCTACAACCGTAGTTTTTTTGTATGCATATTTGATAAGAGGTTTTGTTTCATTTTATTTAGAGAACAATAGAGCATTGGTATTTTTATTAAAATTCAACATCAAAATTGGAGCATATATGTGTACCTTTGATATGCTAATCATGGCTCTGATGTTTATGAGAAAGATTTTAGAAGATTTTTCATGTAAAAGTTTGATCCCCTATTGTAAACCCATCTTACCCTTGGGGGCCATGATTTGGACAAACTTGACTTTTCATTATGTCAAAAGTTTCATCTTTCCTAGAAGAGTGGTTCTTGAGAAAATCTTTAATTACCCTATTTTTGCCTTTTCTTGATTACCTCCCCTTGGAAGGGGAGATGGATCTTCATTTGAATCCCCTTCACCCAAGCACACTCTGTGCCAAGTTTAGTTAAAATTGGCCCAATGGTTTTGGAACAGATGAAATCCCATGATGCCAACTCTGACAACAGACAAATTTTCTTCAGAAAAGGCTCACTTGAGCCTTTGGCTCAGGTTAGCTAAATATTACTATGGGTGAAACACACACCTATCATGCTTCAGAACTCATATCTATTTTCAGTCTTTCCATATTTTAATCATGCACTCTGATCATTTCACTTTTTATGTTATAACATATATATACATATGCTTCTGACCTTTGTATGGATCTAAGTTTAACTGAGCTCAATCCTTTCAACACTTCAGCCATTGTTGGGACTTTGGCAGTGGGAGTTGGGACAACATCTGGTGTATTTCTGTTTTCTACTTTGGCTTGCTCTATGTTTCCCAATTTCTACAGTATAAATATATATACAAAGTTGTGAGTCATGAATGTTGATAAGTCTGCAACACTCTAATAAGATTATACAGCAGTAAGATAGTTTACATGGCAAATAAAGGTTTAAAATCTTTGAAAATACAAGAAAAATCAAGAACATTTCGGAGAACCCTGATCACTCCATGATCATTTAACACATAAACTGACCTTTTTCAAAATTTCATCTATCCTGGACTCCTTTTTGACAGGTGTGGATGTGTTTTGTACTGAGAATGGAAGAGGTGGAGGTGGAGGTGGAGGAGGGGGTGGGGCTGGGGGAACTCCGGAGATCTGTGATGGGGCCACAGAACTCATATCTGAAGAATGTAGCACTACAAAGACAGCAACAGTCAGTATACACAGTGTATACATTTGTCATGTCTGTTAAAGATTAAAAAATAAAATCGCATTAAAACTATAACAAACAAATGCACTGATAAAACCATCACTTGCTGTATTACTACATCAAACATTCAATACACATTTCATGACTACTCTATTCAAATGTGAAAAAAGCATAAGTTTCTAAAAGGCGTCACATACACTGAGACTTGTTAATTTGTTCCTGATTTATCACCAACATAGCAATCTGTTGTCTGAGATTGGACAGTTCATCTTGTAGATCGTTGATTTTGTTGATAGCATTTGGGTCAGATGTCATAGAGACAGAGGATATCATAGTGGAGTTCATCAGAGGAATGTCTCCAGGTCGGACTGTAAACAGTTCCTCCCTTTCTTCCTCTTCCTCTCCATACACACTCTCAAGTTCTGTGTCACTTGTCTCATCCTCTCTCTTAGCCCTGTTTTCAAATCAATTGATCAATGAGAAATTAGTAAAACACACTAAGAACAAGATATTACACACCACTCTGAGGCAAGGTGATAAAATCTTTGATCCAGGTTTTAAATGCACAACAAATGTAACCTGAATCTGACAACGTTGTTGCCCAAGTCCTCTTCCACCCACAATGGATCTTCCTCTGAAGTTGCATTGGTATGCACAGATACAAGAGAGAAGTCACTGCCCCAGCTCGCCAATCGCCTTGTAGGCCGGAGCAGATGTTGCTACAAATAGAACAAGATATGATTAAAAGTGGCATGAGATAGGTCTACTGTACCTCTGCACTGATCAGCAGTGCAAAAGAAATGGAAATCTCAGGTCTAACACAAGAGGTCCATGGGCCACATTGCTCACCTGAGTAACCTTGGCCCATATTAAAGATTTTCATTATATATTCACATGTAAAACTCTGGTCCCCTAATGTGGCCCCACCCCACTCCTGGGGGCCCATGATTTTAACATACTTGAATATGCACTATGTCAGAAAGCTGTCATGTAAATTTGAACTTTTCTGGATTTTGGTTCTTGAGAAGATTTTTCCCTATATTTTCACATATAAAACTTTGATTCCCTATTGTGGTCTCACTCTATTCCTGGGAGACATGATTTTTTCAAATTTGAAACTACACTATTGCAGGAATCTCAATGTAAATTTTAACTTTACTGGATCAGTGGTTCTTGAGAAGATTTTTAAACAACCCCAACCCATTTCTTTTATTATCTCCCATTTGAAGGGACATGGCCTTTCCATTTGAACAAACTTGAATCTCCTTCACCCAAGGATGATTTGTATTACGTTTAAATGAAATTGGCCCTTTGGTTCTGGAGATTTTTAAAGACTTTTTCTTATATTTTTGCAATAACACTTTGATCCCACCCTACCCATGGGTTCCATGATTTTAACAAACTGATTCTGTGCAATGTCAAGAAACCTCAATGAAAATTAGAACTTTTCTGACCCAGTCATTCTTAAGAAGATTTTTAAATGGCCCCACCCTATTTTAGTATTTTTGTGATTATCTCCCCTTTCAAGAGGGTATGGCCCTTCATTTGAACAAACTTGAACCCCCTTCACCAAAAGATGATTTGTACTAAATTTGATTGAAATTGGCCCAGTGGTTCTGGAGAAGATGATTATTCAATTTTTTTCAGTGTACTTTTGCTATCATCTACCCTTTGAGATAGGCATTGTCCTTCATTTGAACAAACTTAAATCCCCTTCCCCCTAAAGTTGCTTTTTGCCAAATTTGGTTGAAATTGTAAAAGATGTAAAAGTTTACAGACAGACAAACAGATGACAGGCAATCAGAAAAGCTCCCTTCAGCTTTCAGCTCAGGTGAGCTAAAAACCTCATATGGACAATTTTAAGACAAGACAAAAAATCTACGTAAGCCAATTGTTTGATTAGAATAAATACTAGAACTTGTGAGGGAAAAAAAAAAACAACTCAGAAAACAGCTAGATAGTTACCAAAATAAGTAGACTGGTCAATAACACAAAGAAATGGGGAAACTAAAAACATTTTTGAACCATATATACCATGCATGCATAAAAAAAATAATCATCATCCTTTGATTATATCAATACTGCTACATCACAACCTTGGAAGCTTTGATGATTTGCTCAAATTACTTCACATTTTCCATTGTTTTGTTTTTTTTTTTCAAAGTATTTTATACCATTTTTTATATATGATGTTATTAAAGGAATAAATGTCTAGGTTATTTGAATTATGGGGGTATAAAAACAGAAGCATGGGGTTATTTGTGTAATCGACAAAGCTAATTATACAAAATTCCCCCACATTTCTATTGTTTCTATATCCCCTAACCTAATCATTTACGATACCTTGTTTCTATATTCTATAAACTGGTTGCTAGTTTTGCTGAGCGTGCCCAGACTGACATGTTACTTACCTGTATCCTCAGTCTTTTGGGTGGCTTTGTTGGGATCACTGTGCCCAGGATCCTCACCATACTTCTGTGTCGAATGTCAGACCGCCATTTCAACCAACTGTGAATGAGATGCTGCCTCCTCTGGATTACATTCACGGTCCATCTGTTACAAATGTAACCTCTAAATTCCCTCTGTGCATCTCGGCCACGCACATACAAAAACTGTACATAGTTTACCTTTAAAAGAGCAAATATCATAGGCAATCTCGTTACTGTTCCAATTATAAGCAAGCAAATAATGGTTATGAACATATGACTAAAAGGTAAGTTGCCTGTAAAATTGTGGAAGGTCAAATACAAATCTAGATGCTGTCAAATGTCTGAGAAATCAAAACTTTTCACGAACTCTGCAAAAAAGTCCCTGAAATTCATTTAATCTCTACTAGTTGTGTTTATAAATCATAGTTTGATGATCATTAAACAAAGGGTTCTCTATTACTACATGTAGTACATTAATCAGTTGGACAAGATCCCCTCAAACAACTGAACAACATGTTTCCATAGCCTTTAACCAGAAAAACAAACCTGTAATAGGGGTCATCTTCTAGTCATATGAAGTTTGCATCACACAAAGAGCTCTGAGTGGCCAGACTCTCTAGTTAACAGTCTAACAAATGAGTGGCCAGGTTCTCTAGTTATTAGTACAAGTGAGTGACCAGACTCTCTAGCTAACAGTCCAACAAGTGAGTGACCAGACTCTCTAATCAACAGTCCAACAAGTGAGTGACCAGACTCTCCAGTTAACAGTCCAACAAGTGAGTGACTAGGCTCTCTAGTTAATAGTCCAACAAGTGAGTGACCAGGCTCTCTAGTTAACAGTCCAACAAGTGAGTGACCAGACTCTCTAGTTAACAGTCCAACAAGTGAGTGACCAGACTCTCTAGTTAACAGTCCAACAAGTGAGTGACCAGACTCTCTAGTTAACTGTCCAACAAGTGAGTGACTAGGCTCTCTAGTTAATAGTCCAACAAGTGAGTGACCAGGCTCTCTAGTTAACAGTCCAACAAGTGAGTGACCAGACTCTCTAGTTAACAGTCCAACAAGTGAGCGACTAGGCTCTCTAGTTAACAGTCCAACAAGTGAGTGACCAGACTCTCTAGTTAACAGTCCAACAAGTGAGTGACCAGACTCTCTAGTTAACAGTACAGGTGAGTGACCAGACTCTCGAGTTAACAGTACAAGTGAGTGACCAGACTCTCTAGTTAACAGTCCAACAAGTGAGTGACCAGACTCTCTAGTTAACAGTCTAACAAGTGAGTGACTAGGCTCTCTAGTTAACAGTACAAGTGAGTGACCAGACTCTCTAGTTAATAGTACAAGTGAGTGACCAGACTCTCTAGTTAACAGTCTAACAAATGAGTGGCCAGGTTCTCTATTTATTAGTACAAGTGAGTGACCAGACTCTAGTTAATAGTCCAACAAGTGAGTGACTAGGTTCTCTAGTTAACAGTCCAACAGGTGAGTGACCAGACTCTCTAGTTAACAGTCCAACAAGTGAGTGACCAGGCTCTCTAGTTAACAGTCCAACAAGTGAGTGACTAGGCTCTCTAGTTAACAGTCCAACAAGTGTGTGACCAGGCTCTCTAGTTAACAGTCCAACAAGTGAGTGACTAGGCTCTCTAGTTAACAGTCCAATAAGTGAGTGACCAGGCTCTCTAGTTAACAGTCCAACAAGTGAGTGTCCAGGCTCTCTAGTTAACAGTCTAACAAGTGAGTGACTAGGCTCTCTAGTTAATAGTACAAGTGAGTGACTAGACTCTCTAGTTAACAATCCAACAAGTGAGTGACCAGGCTCTCTAGTTAACAGTCCAACAAGTGAGTGTCCAGGCTCTCTAGTTAACAGTCTAACAAGTGAGTGACTAGGCTCTCTAGTTAACAGTCCAATAAGTGAGTGACCAGACTCTCTAGTTAATAGTACAAGTGAGTGACCAGACTCTCTAGTTAACAGTCTAACAAATGAGTGGCCAGGTTCTCTAGTTATTAGTACAAGTGAGTGACCAGACTCTCTAGTTAACAGTCCAACAAGTGAGTGACTATTCTCTCTAGTTAACAGTCCAACAAGTGAGTGACCAGACTCTCTAGTTAATAGTCCAACAAGTGAGTGACTAGGCTCTCTAGTTAATAGTCCAACAAGTGAGTGACCAGGCTCTCTAGTTAATAGTCCAACAAGTGAGTGACCAGGCTCTCTAGTTAATAGTCCAACAAGTGAGTGACTAGGCTCTCTAGTTAATAGTCCAACAAGTGAGTGACCAGACTCTCTAGTTAACAGTCCAACAAGTGAGTGACCAGACTCTCTAGTTAACAGTCCAACAAGTGAGTGACCAGGCTCTCTAGTTATTAGTACAAGTGAGTGACCAGACTCTCTAGTTAACAGTCCAACAAGTGAGTGACCAGGCTCTCTAGTTATTAGTACAAGTGAGTGACCAGACTCTCTAGTTAACAGTACAACAAGTGAGTGACTAGGCTCTCTAGTTAACAGTCCAATAAGTGAGTGACCAGGCTCTCTAGTTAATAGTCCAACAAGTGAGTGACCAGACTCTCTAGTTAATAGTCCAACAAGTGAGTGACCAGACTCTCTAGTTAACAGTCCAACAAGTGAGTGACCAGACTCTCTAGTTAACAGTCCAACAAGTGAGTGACCAGACTCTCTAGTTAACAGTCCAACAAGTGAGTGACTAGGCTCTCTAGTTAACAGTCCAACAAGTGAGTGACCAGACTCTCTAGTTAATAGTCCAACAAGTGAGTGACTAGGCTCTCTAGTTAACAGTCCAACAAGTGAGTGACCAGACTCTCTAGTTAACAGTCCAACAAGTGAGTGACCAGACTCTCTAGTTAACAGTCCAACAAGTGAGTGACCAGGCTCTCTAGTTAACAGTCCAACAAGTGAGTGACCAGACTCTCTAGTTAACTGTCCAACAAGTGAGTGACTAGGCTCTCTAGTTAACAGTCCAATAACAATGACTGTATGCATACTAAAAAGCCACATAACCTTCAACCAATTGACCTGAAAATCACCAGGTTTCCAATAGACATGACAAAGATGCAACTTATTGTCTCAAGGTACAGTCCAGAGTCCACTCCTTCCACCTCCCCCCCCCCCCCCCATTTTCTCCCCAGACCTTAATAATACTTCTTTCACCAAAGAAAAAAAATTACAACCTACTTACCCATTTCTGAAAAGCATGCAACTGCTGGAACAACACAATTTTTCTTTTACCTTACAGTGGCAGAAAGTTTCCTAATCATTTAATAATGTAAATTTGATAATAACTGATGTGTACATAGGGAAGTGACAGATGGCAAACGCCACATCAGTTAAATTACGCTCAGTACATACCAAATCGTCAGCATCAACTCCAACATAATCCAATATGATTCTGAGGATAGTTGCAACATCTTCAAATACATCCATCTCAAGAAAGGCTGTCTACAATTAAACATTCTGTTATCAAAATAATACACATGCTATAGACATGTTAATGCCTCATCCAAACTTTTCATGATATTGAGATTTGACATGGGCAAATGTGTCTAATGCCTAAGAAATGACTTTATATTTTCCAGATACAGATACTTTTAATAATAAACAGATAAAAATCAGAAACTACAATGGAAGACCTTTAGCAGGGACAGGGTGTTACGAATCAACCATCACCACCCTCTGGTTAGAAAATCTTTACAAGATCATGACCCACCCTCCCTCTTCCCCTTTCTCAAAAATTTTCTCAACCACCTCTGTATTTCATATTACTAATTATGAATTCTTATTTACTTTTAAATGACAATTCTTTTGTATTTACTAGTAGGTCAGTAGCTTAAATGATCATTATCAAAATTATTTTTTCCTTCAATATCAATTCACAGTTTCAGAACTTAGGCATTTTTGATGGGATTACCTATAAATGAGAGAAAAATTTAAATTGTTACGTTTCTTTTAATATTTCAGTCAAAATTAGGGTAGGGCAAGTAGGAAATCTATTGTTGCAGGTATATTAATCTATATACTAAACATATGGGACTCAATATTCACTACCAATGCTTACTCTTAAATGAAAATTCCATGGAGACTAAACATCCCCTGTCAGTAACAACAAATGTCTTCAATGATCTTTTGAACAATACATATCAAAAACTTTTTGGACTAGGGGGTGTAATTTAAAGTTAGTCAAGTTAGCTGAATAGCAGAAACGCAGCATTTTTTACTTTAGGCCTGATTAAAACACAGGACTCATTGACACGATTAAGAAAATTTTTCATAATTGCCTACCAGACAATATCTTACCAAGCTTAAGAAGGCAGTTATCTGAATCAACTCCGAGTTTAACCAGAGAAAAAATAAAGTGCATCGTCACGGCATGATATACACGTCAAATGTTTATTCATTATAAACAGATAAAAGTGCATGACATAAAACCTTGTCAACCTTTAATTGGTGCAAAGACTTTTTCTAATATACACATACTTTTAAATACTTACCATTATGAAAGTTTTAGCGACCTCATTTTAAGTATCTTCACAAGCCAAGGGTTTTCAGTCTACTCCACTACGAAGCAAAGTCGACTGAAAACCCTTGCCTTGCGAAATTGGATTTTAAGCTGCAATTTACATTTCTCTACAGATGCACAAATTGACAAAGTTTCATGATTCTAGGACTTAAATCTACATCAGCCCAAAAAAGGGTTATGCCATATAAGGACATTTCATTTTAATTATAGGTCACAGTGACCTTGGTTTAGAGTGTGATACATCTTCTTCCTAAGACACATTAACTGACCAAGTTTAATGATTCTAGACCAAATAATTGTCCTATTATGAGTTGGACAGGATTTTTCCATACTTGGCCATATTGTCTTAATTAAAGGACACAGTGACCTAACTTTAAATTGCAACCCACCCTCTACCCAATGTGTATCATCTGACAAAGTTTTATGATTCTAGGTCTCATAGTATTCAAGTTATGAGCCAGATATCAATTGGGACAGATGGACTGATATGATTGCCAAAATAATACATCCCATTTCAGATGGTTGTACAAAAACTAATAATTTGTGTTTGATTTGGGCCAGTGAATTTCTCTTCATGGTCTAGTAAACAGAAGCCCAACTGGCCAGTGCTTGAAAGAGTTTTTTCCATTAAGACTGTTTTCCTGCAAGTGTATTTTATATTTTGTAAGGCACAAATTGTTTACATGCTGGGTGGGATTACACATTTCTGATACACAGCTACTTAATCCTACAATTTTGATTGACACTAATCAGCATTCAGGGTGAAAAGAAACATGAGAAATGGTTACTATATCATGTCATTTGTTGCTCGTATGTTTTATTATGTTGACAGTGATACTGTTAGGATGAACCCAGCTACATATACATGCCTGACTCCAGAATTTATTTTTTTTTAATTTCACTTCCATTTTTGTAGTCTTCTTCGTTTTGTTATAATAAGCAATTTATTGCATGACTGTTTAGGTCATATAAAGATCTAATTTACCTTAAAAAAAAAAATTCACATATTCTCCTCAGACATTGCCTTCGGTCTTTATCTTTATATCTCCTTCATTATCATGCAATAAATGTATAATGTTGAAATATTTTCTTTCATTTGGTTTTTCCATATAATATGTGTATAGGATATTATCATAACTAAGTTTTTTGTTAATTCAGCAGGGCCAGCACAATTTCTATATTTGATTCAATAATATAATTATAAAGCTAGGTTTATTTCAAATATCTTGTTAATATAGTTTAGATTGAATTTCTTAACTGCAAGGGCATAGTCAAAAAGTTGCATGATTTTTTTTTTATCATGTTCATCCTTTGAACTCCCCACAACACTGTTATAATTAGAGTTTATAACATTAACTATCTATGTCATGATAAGAATTTTCATGAAAAGAAAATTTCATTTGTGTTGTTAACTGTCCACTACCCTGTGTGCGTTGAAGCATGGATAAGTATGATGACTTTGCAATGAGTGATCTGATGACATTCCATTATTCTTTTGATTGTCATTGACTTTTATCCTTTGCTGAAGATTGGATAATTGTTACTTAACAACTTAATAATCCTAAACATTTGACAATTTCTTCCTGAGAGATGTAGCTTACAAAGTATTTTTTTCTTTTACATAGTACTGTATGGAGTTCATGAATGAAATTAAATTTTTATTCTTGACAAAAGATTTGAAATAGCTAAATCAAGCTATTTCAAATAGCTTTATAAAGCAATATATACCTAAATATAGAAACTGTGCTGGACCCAGTGTCAGATTTAAAGGGGGCACACTCAGCACCCCCCCCCCCCCCAAAAAAAATTCATGATCTCTTGTTTAAAAAAAGGAATAAATGGTATAAAAACTTTTTTTTTTCCACTCTCAGCACAAGAACCTGTAATTTTATCTGTAGTAATAATCATACGGGTCTACACCCTACTACCTTCTAATAAAAATTGTGGGGTTTTTTTTCTTCTTCTTTAGTGGTTGGTATAGTATTGATATAGACCCCCTTATCATTATTACAGACAAAATTACTGGTTCCTCTGCTCCCAGAGAATGCATGACAAGATTTATTATTTTTACTATAATGGCAAGAACTTACATTTTATACCAAATATCCCTAGGTCCTGACACGCCCCCTCCCGCGCCCCTGGGACCTGATCAAGATAATGTAGGGGATATATATACGTATATTTGCCCATTTGTGATCCTATATTTAATCCATTCAGAACTTGGACAACATTTTGAACTATTACGGTAAAAATGACAGAGTAACCAAATGGATTTCCCATCACAAATTATAATTTGTTAACCAAAAGTAAAAATGATCGGAATAAACGACGAATCAGCAAAATGAGATCACATACATTGAGACCATTTATGTAAAAATATTGATAAAAGAATGAAAAACCTCCACCGAAAATTACCTAAAAGTCCCACGAGCACTCGCTATTTTGTAAACACCATGCCGCTTTCAGTTTGAAAGTTGCTTCCGGTGAGAGAAATAACCAATAGGATAGTCGTGTTTTGTCAGTTGACCAATCAAATCGTGTGTATGGTTAGTATATGCAGGAGAAGGGAATTTCATGTGTGGTGAGATAGTTTGCAATTTGCAGCTAATTTGTCAATTGATTACATGTATAAAACATGAAATCTGGGAGGGGGAATCGTTGCTTTAAATTTCCTAACGCTGTTGTCGAGTTATCGTATTTGTAATAGAAATGAAAGGGGGAGGGGGGCGCCAAGAACGTTCAGGGTATACTACATTTCTTTTTATATATATAAAAAAACTTCAATGAATACTTTCTTCTGCTATATTTGACAGTTTAAGATGGCGTCTGCAGATACAGTTCTTGTCATGAAAGGGATGGCTGCCGACCCTTTGAAAAGAAAGCTTCTCTTGAGGGTACAATCGTGTTCTTTTTTTAAAAATTAAAATGGATGTTGCAGTAGAGAATTCTTGTGGAACACCAAATTAACGAAAGATCTCTTCAAATAGTTAATGCTATTTTGAATCACCAGTTCTGAATTATTGCATGCATTAATTAAATAATTGACAGCATGCTACAATTCAATTGATGAGAGCAGTGATTTTGTAACAAGTTTATGCCTTGCTGAGAAATAAATCCAAGACTAGCATGAAGTTTAGTGCTCTAGTGATCAAGCTAAAGGGTTAACCCACTAGCCAGAGCTAGTAGGAAGGCTTAAAGCCATTTATCTGACATTACCACGATTCAATTAATGCATGCAATAATTGATATTCCTTTGGTGATTGGAAACAGCAATTTTTATTTTAGGCCTATGAGCAAATGGTAATTTCAAAATTCGAGTAACAGTAAATTTAATACACTACAAACATGTATATGTATTGTATTTTAGTAGTTTTGTTATTGTTATTTTAATTAAGTCCCGTACCTGCTTTGCCAAAGGAGACTATTAGTTTACCCTTGGTCTGTACATCTGTTTGTCCGTACATCTGTCATTCTGCTTGAGGGTTTCTGGACTTTTCTCGGCATTGGATGAAGATATTCAAATGAAATTTTATGTATGACTGTGGCCGAGTGGTTAGAGCATTGTGCTCAAAATCACAAGGCCTCTCACCTCCAGTCGGCATGGGTTCGAATCTCACTCGCGCCGATATATGTGAGAAAGTTTGTTAGTTTACTTTCAAAAGGTCTGTGGTCTCTTCCCGGTTACATTGTATCAGGGTTCTCTCCTCCACCAATAAAAACTGGACGCCACCAGATAACTGAAAAATTGTTGAGTGTGGCGGAAAACCAATCAATCATGCTTTGGATAGTTACAGATCAAGTTTGAGTTTTGTTATGCTTGACCTACTTTTGACTGAATTATCCTACTAGTAGGGGACCTTGTATTGTCTGTAATACACTCAGAATGCTTGTTTGTTTGTTTTTATGTGTTACATATGTTTGTTTTTATGTGTTACATATATGTTATGCAGATGCACACAAAGTTTTGCAGACAAATTCAAAAAAGCATTCAGAAAATTTTTATTTTAAATACGCATTTTAATTCTTTTTTAAAAAAAATATTTCAAGTGCATAAAAAAATGTTTAATTGCTTTGCAGGATGCAGCATGTATGGGTGGTCTCATAATGGTGTTATCCAATTCTGATTTAAAAATAGTCATACCAGCCTTAGAGGTAAATATCTTGCATCAGATCTATTTATTTAGCTAACCTGGGCTGTAAGCTTTTCTGGTCACCTCTCCTTTTCACATTTTTATTTTCTTCTCCAGAATCACTGGACCAATTTCAATAAAACTTTGTACAAATCATCCTTGGTTGAAAATGATTCAAGTTTGAGCAAATAAAGGGTCATGCCCCATTCAAAGTTGAGATAATCAAGAAAAGGCAAATAGGGTGAAGTCATTTAAATATCTTCTTAAGAACCACTGGGCAAGAAAAGTTGAAATTTACGTGAAAAGCTTCCATACATAGAGTAGATTCAAGATTGTACAAGTCATAGTCCTATGGGGGAGGCCACATTTTTTGTTTTACATGCAGATATGGATATAGGAAATCTGTTTTAGAATATTCTTGTTAGGAGTATAATGATATACCAGAATATCATGAAATAAATGATTGCTCTTGTACACATGTTATTTAGTTTAAATAGCTCTTTAAAAGAACTTGAAAGAAAAGTCATACATATCAATACCTATTGTGATACATAAGCCAAAATAATGACATATCACAATATGCTTTTTGTGAATCAATACTCAGCCATACTTCTTGTTAAGGACAGCAGTACCATGATTAGTCATGTTAATATGCAAGCATCCCTAGGAAGTGCAGGTTCAAGTTCATTCAAAATATGGCCCCATGAAGTAGGGCGAGACCACAGTAGAGGATCAAAGTTTTCAGGGGTTTTCCTACCATTTCATTCTGGGTCCAGAGTCCATAGAACTGGGAAAAATTGACACATAAAATGTTGATATTAGGGAAATTTGTAAAAGTATGAAGAAGAGAAAAATGCTTTGATGTATTTTAATGATCATTCAGCAAAATATGGTATGTGTTCATAGCATTTAGTCTTTTTCACTCTTCTCTGTCTAAAAACAATCTATTAGTTGAATGCATTATATTCAAATTCCACACATGTTGAACACAGTGACCATTATAAAAGAATACTTCTATCAGGTAGGCCTAATATTATTTTTTTTTTATATTGGCATTTCATTAATTAACATTAATGTGTTTTTCATAATTAATATTAGTTAAAACAAATCAGTCCCTTCTAAATAAAATTTTGTATTGCAGTATATTACAACCAATCTCCATAAAATAAAACAAAAACAATCATCTTTGAATTTTTCTTTCATTCTACATTAAACACAATAAATAAATGTTGATAAATGAATGAATGACTCAAAAAATGGTTGAAATTATATGTAGTAGATTTTTTAGGCTATTTGTTTGGTCATTGCTGAAGTTCTTGAGCTCTAGCTAGGATATTTCAACCCAAATCCACCATTCATCATTCCAGAAAGTGTAACATGACCAGAGGTAGTAGAAGTCGCTAAAACTTAACAAAGATCCTGTTTTCTTTTTATTTTGGCAATAACTGATATTAATAATGTTAATAACATGGTGTCTCTGTGATTGGCTAGGTTTGTAGTGCAGCCGGAATATTTAGTATTTTTGTTACAATAATCATATGCAATGACGTTCCATACAACCATTTTGTTTTCATTCTTTGGGTTGAAGTGATATAAATTATTGGAGTCTTTGCTCTTTCATTCACAATTAGTTTAATTTGTCACCATTTTTATAAATCAGGGGCAGGTAACTTTTAAAGGAATTTATGGAATATTGAACCCAGACCAGTATTTCCAAAATAACAATGGAATTGGTATTCACCAGTTAACTGGTACTATCACACAGCACTGCTCAACAACAACAGGACCATGATTAGTAATAGTGATATGCAAATATTTCTAGGGTTCAAATTCAAGTTTGTTCAATTCATTTGCTCTGGGGGTAGGATGGGGCCACAATAGGAGATCAAAGTTTTATATAGGAATATACAAGAAATTAATTTAAATAAATTCTTTTAGGAGTAGTAGGGCCAATAAATCATATTCAAGTTTTCTTAATGCCTCTACAACTTTAGTCGGGCATATAATTTTTGTCCCGTATGTCGGAAACATTAACCTTTTTCTTAACTTTGAAATGGTGGGACACAATATTTCACATGCACATTCCCTGTGACAAGTTCTTTACTTTGATACCAAAGTTTTTAACCTTGTGATTTTGACCTTGGAGTTTGACCTACTTTTGCTTGCTTGTGTATTGTTTAACGTCCCGCTCGAGAATCTTTCACTCATATGGAGATGTCACCATTGCCGGTGAAGGGCTGCAAATTTAGGCCTATGCTCAGCACTTATGGCCTTTGAGCAGGGAGGGATCTTTCTCGTGCCACACCTGCTGTGAAACGGGACCTCGGTTTTTGGGGTCTCATCCGAAGGACCGCCCCATTTAGTCGCTTCTTATGACAAGCAAGGGGTACTGAGGATATATTCTAACCTTTGAATAAAAAAGTATCTTATGCCATAACAATTTTTTTTTTCCCATCATGAAATGGCTGGGGTATATAGTTAAACCCTTTCTGCCCTTCCATCAGAATTCAGTTTCTGTTAATCATTTTTGATATAGATGTGCATATTCAACTGAAATTTGATATATATTATCAGACAAAGGTCGAGTTACTAAATGGTTCCTGTCGGATGATTTTTGACAGAGTCATGCCTCTTGGACTTAGAAAATTTTAAATGAATTACCGTTTCTTCCCATGATCTTATTGATACGCGACTGCAAGAGTTATCTGACTTACCTCATTAAGAGTTGCCAATCATACCAGGGAAATGCTCTACTTACACCACATTTGTTATCACTTCACTTAAATAAAACAGCAATATAAAGTTTTAGATTTAAACTTCATTGCTAGCCAGAGCATTCATATTGTTCCAACACATCTAATTTCAAGTAATGGTGAGAATCATTTGGTACTAATGCTGAGGGAATATCTATTATATTTTGTAAGATTGTGTACTAGTAATAATTAGAGCTTGATTTGTACAAATTAAAAATCCTTAGGAATCAAATCCTCTGGAATTTATTGCCTTTTTTTTTTCAGACATTAATTTTAATGGCAGATACAAATGATCACAAAAAGATTCTACGAGACTTCATAGGAATGATGGAACAACTTGAAACTATCATTAACAGGTAAGAGTACTTTCCTAAATTTATGAAAAGGTAAGTATGCTAGTAAGCTTTACAAGACGTCATGGTCAGGTTTACAAGTCATCAACAGAATATTTAAAAGGTCACAAAAAGAACTATCATTTAAATAGAAACTGAGTTTTCTAATCAATAATCATTATTTAAATACACCTCAAAGAAATATGGTTGTTTTGATTGCATTTTAAAGGGACATTAGCTGTCAACTAGGACAAAAACGTTTTAATTCTGAACCCTGATTAAAATGCTGGAATGAAGGAAAATAATCAGGAAAGTGGGAGGGGAAGGCATCATTTTATGAAAATTATGTAAAATTTCTCCATAATGAATTGCAGGTCTAATAAAAAAAAAAACCCATTCATTTGGCCAGTTGTTCTGTACTTCTATACAATAATGTTTCAGCCATTGTTTCTGTATAAACAAAAGAAAATTACAACAAAAGATAACAAGATGTTTGAATACCAATATCTCACTGGTAATTTTTATGTACTGTAAATGTATTTCAGTCATTTTGTGTTAACAATCGGCAAATATGACTTTCCCCTTTAAAATCTTAAGTCATGATAAAGGCTGGCAATGTTTTGTAATTTTTGTAATGATTGATCCAACATCAACTTTTTATGAATTTTTGTGTGGTACCAGTGTGGTTTGTATTTGTAGTCAGAAGTGTGATACCCAAGTTCACAGTTTAGCAGAGAAACTATATGTGATGATAACAGAGACCTCTGAGACTCCTCTGAAAGACACTGGGAACTCAAGGCCAACCTCCAGGTATTTACACTACCTTAGAACACTTAATTGTATTATATTACTGTAATATCACTCATGTTTGTGGACATCTTATTATGCCGAAACACCGAAACTTTTCAACCATTTAGTCATACAAAATGTTTTCTTGTCTCATATTCTGTATACTCAGTGCAATATCACTCTTTTTTAAATGTAATTTAATTTTTGCTTTTAGGAAAAATAGTGCATGCAAGAACAAAAGTTTGCAGAGCAACAGAACTAGACACATTATATTGCAAGTCAGAGGTTTACTAGATAAGGTAAAAAAAAAAAAAAAAAATACTCTAGTCTACAATATATCATCACAAGCCAAATGTAAGAGAACTGGATAAATGACTAAACTTTGATTTTGGATCATTTTTGTGATGGAATATTATCTGATGATATTCATGTTTCAGACGGACAGGGATGTTTTATTGCGACTCATTTTGCAAGTCAAAGGAGTTGTTAGTGTGACATTTGACATGAACAAGAAGCGCTGTTTTCTACGTGTGAAATCAGATGTTAAACCTGAGGTATTTTGAAAAAAGGAGAAAGACTTTATTATCACATTTTTAAATGAATTAAAATTAAGAATCTACATGTATCTTTATATTTTTGAATACACACACATCATATATTCAGGATTTGGTATATCAAAGTCTAATCATCCATGAGAAGTGTCCTGTTCTTTTATCTGTGAATCTATTTCAATTTTAAAAACACTAGATAATTGTCAGAATTTTAGCAGAGTTTTTTAATTGTTGGGACACAAGATTTTGGATTTTGGAATGGATAAAGATATACACTGATTTGTGTGATTTGTATTTAGGGTATAATGAATCTACAAATCAGCTGAATTAGATTGTCATGAAAGTGAACCAAATTTTTTGCAATATTTTGATCTAAGGAACATTTTGTAGTTTTCTGTATACACATTACATCACTTGTTGCCCATCTGATGACTAGAGAACCCTTTAAGTAATACTATAAATCGAGTACTTTTGACATGTTGGAAATATTGGCATTGTAGTAGATGACAAGATTAGCCAAATATATAAAGCACCAAATTTTCCTTATATACCTGGTAGTATGTTAGTCCTGACACACCCATCTTGGCAAGGGTGAGACAGCTGATAGGAACTAGCGGTTTCACCTGTAAATGGCCATTTCTTCTTTAGAATTTTAATACACATGAAAACTACATGGAAAAATGGTGTTACTCACACACAAAAAAATCTGTCTAATATAATACTTTTTAATTTCCATTACAAATTTAAGAGAAATTCAAACAAAAACAAAACAAACAAAAAAAAAAAAAACAGGTCCAAATTGTAGCGTGTATCTAAGCAAAGGGAGGTAACCCAGCATTTTCAGAAATTACTGGTCCTAGGGAGATCAAAATGTTTATTACTGCAATTTTGATACAGAAAACTGCTTTAAATAAAGCTGTTTCTTAAAGTAAAAGAAATAAATTTGAAAGTAAGAGAAACAAGAACACTGCAAGAAAGACGGAGGGGACACGTTAAAGTCTTATTAGACTGGCTTGGTAATCAAACAAAAATTTGTGAAATATCATCATAAGTATTTGGCCAGATGTTCTCAGTTTGTGAGAAAGGCAGACGCTGGTGATTATAAAATGGGCATGTTACAGGGACTACTTGGGAAGTTTTTCTAGAAACTTTAAGGACAATAGTTATGAGCATAATATTGTGGAATTACACCAATTCAGCCATGCAAGAGAAGTTCTGAGGAATAAAAGAAAAGATCTAAAATCCCAAGGCCTAATGGCAACAAAAAGAGAAGAGCAGAACTAATATCTTCCAATGAATTTCAATGACTTATAGATGCTAAACAGATGAAAAATGGTGAGAAATTTACTTCCATATAAGGTAATATTCCTAAAACAACAAACAAAAAAATTATTAGCATCAATTTATATGATAATGCCATTCTACAACTCTTACATATGTTGTAAATGTATGTAAAAGAATGAAATCGGGTGAGTTTGGTAATTCCAGAAAGAAAGGAAAATCACTTATTTCCAATTTTAATGTTTAGCAACCCCCCCCCCCCCAGGCAATGCTTAATAGTAAATACATCAACAACGCAATGTATTATGGTTTGAAAGGACAACAAGAACAGATGCTTTGGGGAGAAATTGAAGTAAAGAAGAAACCGCAGGAGTAGGATATCTAGAATTCACCAAAAGAACCACCAAGACAAGAAATAGAGGCCATTCCTCCCGTGACCAGCAGTGGAGTACAGCTACAACAGCCAGGCTTTACCATGTATTAAAATGCCAGCATCATTGAAAACATATCTATTGATGTAAATCCACTGAAGGAATAAGAGTCAAAATCTTGTTGCCATTTGTACAGTTTATTATGTCCGGGTGTTTTTTTCCCATTTTTAATAAATGTTGTTTAAATTCTATCAGTTTGTTGTGTTTTGGAATATGATATATACAACAACACACTCTAATATTGATCTCAGACCTGGGATCATGGGAGTGTGATGTTCTATATTTATACGAGTCTTTATTACATCAATTGAAAATCTTCTAAATAATTAACATTTTAAGTTATTTTTCTGTGATAAATCTGCCAAACATTCCTGATGTCAAAATTACCTGATATATGGTAGTTGGAAGTCTTGCTCATTTTAAGGCAAATGTAATGAATATTTCAAATATTTATTACACCTGACATTTATCAAACATCGTAGTCATACAAGGCATAAATTGTAAAAGGAACATTTACATTTCGTGTCAATAGATCAAATGTCACCATGTTTTCTACATTTGAATTGGGAGATGGGAATGTTGCACAAATGTTTCATGTTTTGTGTGGATGAGTAACTTTTAGTACTATTTCAGATTATTGCACAAGCTGTTGCCAAATCTATGACAATGACAGCACAACAGGTTGTGAAAGATGAATATGGAGTAGAGGTTGGTTTATTCTCCTTAACGACTTCTTTTTTAACATTCTCGAGTTTCAACTTTTATGTTTATCCTATGGATAGACCTCCATCAATTTTAGGGAGTTGAGGAATATCCCACCAAAAAATCAGCCATTTGGCAGTCTTCATTGCTAAAGTTTGCAATCTAATTAAAAGGGTGATCTATTTAGATTAAGTAAAGTACAATTTATTTATGTCGTAGCATATTTTACTGTGTTATGTAGGTAATAATTGTGAAATAAAACAACTTCCGGAATTACATGCAACACTTACTAATAAGGCTAACAAAAATGGAGAAGTTTCAAGAGGTGTCATCTCGGTTTTTCATGGATGCTGCTTTTCTACTGGTGGCATATTGCATACCTTCAAATTTATTTTATTTCACAGGGGTGTGCAGTTAAAAAAAATAACTACTAGCCCAGGGCCAACTGGCAATAAAAAGGTTATAAGCCCAAGATCATCAGTACAGTAACTAGTCTATGAACTACTGACAGTAAGATAACAAAATCCCTAAAAATGGAGTTGATACATGCAATTTGAAATATACATGCAATATGCACACTCTGGTCAGTTTCCTATTTTTTATTGTTAAACGATTTGTTTGGTAGCTTCTGGCCAAGTGGTGAATGATTCACTTTAATTATGATTATATGGCACTTCATACTTTCTACACAGAATGTGAACATCCTTCAAGTTCAGAAAAGTTGTGAATTTCTACTGGACCTTTAGATTTCGCAATATCGTGATACTGTTTACACTACTTGCAATGGATAAGACTTTTCTCTTCATCAAAGTACAAGTCATGTGGCTTTGTCCACTGTATCTGTCTAGCTAACGTTTTTTTCTTCTTAAGAAAAAGGTAAAGATAATGAATATTCATCAAAAATCCTATACAAAATTGAGGACTTAGCAAACCTTCAAACACAGACCCCCGGAAACATGGATACTTCTCCATTTTGTCATTCAACTGACAATTGCCATCAATGCACAATTCATATATACATTAAAACAGATTGAAGAGCTTGACTAGACAATTATGTTAATTTATATGTTAAGTCAGTCAGCATAATATTAGCAGTTGCACAATGAATAATGCGTTTACTTTAGATGTACTAGCCCAATGGGCTCACGCAAAAATGATTTTTGTCGCCCAACCTCGAAAATCGGTAGCCCCGAGCAATGGCAATTGCACACCCCTCTTCATAACGTTTAAATATCTTAGATCATACTTGATAATGCTTTTTACAAGATGTGTTCTATTTGATTTTCAATTCAGACATTGGTGTCATTTGGTGCCAATCCCCAGGATATTGACAAAGAAAATACCTCCCTCCCCGACTACCTCTCAGAAGATCCCGACAGCCCGAAGGTAGACAGCCGCTCCCTGGCCAGGACCCAGAAAGATGAGAAGAAATCAAACTGGCTAAGCTCAGCAGCCAATTTTCTAACTAATTCTTTTTACTGGTAGTCTTTTCAAATTGCCTACAAAAGTATTCCATACAACTTCAGTTCTGAGAGTGAAAGTTGTGCGTGTTATGAATTGCATTCAGTGAGCTGCATAAATGACTGCATACGAATGATGAAGTTTTGACTATTAAATGTTTTACAGTTGTGGTTCAATAAAATATTAATATGCATATTGGTGGTCTTCATGTCAGAAAGTATATATCGCTATTTGTGTAGTTTATATTCAAATGAGTACTGTAGTTTGTAGATTCTTTACTTTATGCTAGTACTTTAAGGTAGTTCCAACCTCATGTGATTTATCAAAATTAATAGCGCAAAGTAGAAAAACTATTAATTTCCACTTAGTATAGGTTAATTTAATCAATTAAACCAAGGAAAATAAAGTATACAAGGCACATAATAGTCAATTTTGACTGGGTGCCTCTACCGATAAGAAGATATGTTGCCACTTTTTAAATAAAACAAAAGTTTATATCAACATCAGAAAATTACACATTTTCATTAAACAGCAGGATAAAAATACATAAAAACTGGTTAAAATGACAAAATCTTAATTTCAACAGTTTCCAAAATCTGCTATTTAATAAATATATATCTAATCTGTGATATTATGGAGATCAATGTTTAATAAACATGTAAATAATATGGACAGCATAGGAGTTACTGCCCTTGAAAACTTTTTGTAGTATAGATAATTGATTGTTTATGGAAAATATAAACCTCTTTAATATCAAATAGTTTACCAAATATTAGCTCACCTGAGCTGAACACTCAATTGATCTTTTCTGATCATCCATCTGTCTGAAAACTTTTCACATTTTGTCATCTTCACCAGAAACACTTGGCTAATTTCAACCAGTTTTGGAAAAAGCATCCTTGGGTGAAGGGGTTGAAGATTGTTCAAATGAAGGGCAACGCCCTTCTCCAAGGGGAGTAATAGAAAAAATTACACTGACAAATTTTAAATATCTTCTCCAGAACCAGTGGGCCAATTTCAATCAAACTTGGTGCAAATCATCCTTGGGTGAAAGGGATTCAAATGAAGAGTCATGTCCCCTTCAAACGGAAGATAATCACAAAATGCAAAAATATGAGGTCATTTAAAAATTTTCTTCTTGAGAACCACTTGGTCGGAAAAGTTAAAATTTACTTGCTGAAATGTATGCTTTTCTCCCACTTTGCCCATGGCTCTCTTCATGAAAATTTGTGACAATAGTCAGAAACCATAGCTGAAATGTATGCTCTTCTCCCTTTTTGCCCATGGCTCTCTACATGAAAATTTTCTTGTTACACACAAATATGCATGATGCAATTCTGCCATTCACTGAGCTTCCAAGCCCAAGGTTAGCTAGAGATTGAAATTGTAAAGAATGTGAGCAAATTACTCTTGACCAATCAGAACTCTTGTTCTTCCATTTCTTCAATAAACTTACCAAAACTGAACCATTAAGTATACAGATATGGCACTTTCAACATTGAACAGTTAACAAATGTAAATACAGACATGTTGGGATATATGAATTCTTGTCCAAGATATTTTTGTTACATAAAGCACAAGTTTCCATGGCCACAACAATTATTGAGTTGAATGTGGCTGTGCTAAACCAGATATTCAATTTGAAGCTAAGCATCAATTCTATTGGTCAGTGAATTGCATCATTCTCATGATGCATATTTACGAGAAAATTTTCATGTAGAGAGCCACAGGTGAAAATGGAAAGAAGCGTACATTTCAGCCGTGGCTCACAATGATGGCCACAATAAGGAATCGAAGTTTTACATGTGAATATATAGGGGACATCTTTATCTTAGGAACCAATGGGCCAGAAAAGTTCAAATTTACATGGCACCTTCCCGACAGTGCATTTTTAAGTTTGTTAAAAGCATGGCCTCCGGGGTAGGGTGGGGCCACAATAGGGGATCCAAGTTTTATATACGAATATATGGGGAAAATGCTTAAGTATGGGCCAAGATGATTCAGGTAAGCGATGTGGCTCATGGTCCTCTTGATTTTATTATATTCGGTGAATAAAATTCCTCCAAAAGATGTATTTCTATCCTGCACAAACTTGAATGAAAAGATTTTGCAAAAGCCCATGACATCATGAGGATGGATGTAAATGTCAAATAATGAGAACATGCAAGTGGACTGGTAATCAAGAGTTTTTACATGCATGTTGGCAAGATAAAAATACAAGAGGCTCATGGGCTTTAATGCTCACCAGTCAACCTGGTCCTGTCGTTCTCCAGAAGACTTCACCCCCTTTATTTCCATGAACATTATTTAACCCATATCACAACCCCACCTACACCAAATGGGGTCAAGACACAACCCATTTTGAATCCATACAACATAGGGATGCCCTATATTTATTTATCATATAAAATTTATTTATTTGGTCAACAACATGTACATTACACATAGATGCATCTATTCATATCTGCATACAGATGAATATATTGTAGAGAAAATTTGCATGTTTCTGTAGATGATTTTCCATGTAAAGCGTGTCATCAGTTGCACAAAACTAAATCCTATGGGTGTTGTTGAATTGATATGTCAACTGATCCATGGATTATATCTGCAGTTGAGTAGAACAATATCTGTTGCGCTTGTGCATAATTGTATTTGTTCTGAAACAGTAGCTCATCAGCTTGCTGGGATAATTTCTGCAAGAGCATCAGTTCCAAACAAACTCTCAAAATGTTTAACATACATCTCGCAATGTTCCCCTGAAACAATAAAAGTTAGTTTTATAAGTTTACACAAGCTAGTAGATGATATATATATGCATATAGTCTTAGATCACATAACAATAGAGCAGATTTTTATTTCATTCTTGTACCTGGTTGAAATTTTGGTTTTCCTCGAATTTTTATATTTCTTTGTTCAAAGAATTTAAACACTGTGTAAAATAGCATGGCATCATCTGTATTCATGGCTGCTTCTAAAAACTTTCGTGACGACACTGAATCTACGATGTTTACACTCCTTATGAATCTACAGAAATCAAGACATCCATGTAGAATTTTTAAGTAGATCACATACCATAGGTTGATGTAAAAAATTTACATAGAACACATACCATGGGCTGATGTAGAATTTTTTTCTTGGAACACATACCATGGGCTGATGTAAAAAAAATTATGTAGAACACATACCATGAGCTGGTAATCTAGGTATTCCAGAACACTGTGTTTGTAACTTTTGAAATGCTGTGGGTTCTTTGTTAGTCTCGTGCTACTGAAACTGAAGGGGACTACAGATTTCCATTTTGTTTGTCCCACTTGTTTTTCCGCACTTTTTTTCATCATGCTTTGATGTATAAAGTTGAAATTTAGTATGTGGTTTACTACTGTATGTTTACAGATCAAGTTTAAGTTTCATCACAGTTGAGAGGTTTTCTTACCAAATATATGGGACTTCATGCCAAATATACAGTAGTTTTCCAGACTTTTTTCCACCATTGTTTTTAAATTAACATATGATATGTAGTAGATACAGATCAAGCTTCACTTTGTTACAGTTGACCTTTTCTAACAAAAACTGTAAGACTTCTTCGATTTTTGTTTTCTGAACCTTTTTTCCCCACCAAACTTTGATTCTGGAAGCTGAGATTTGGTATGTGATTTACTGATCAAGTTTAAGTTTTGTCACAGTGGTTGATTTTTATGAGATTATCAGGATTTTTCTCCACAAAGTCTTAAATGAAGAATCTGAAATTTGATGTATGGTTATCGAATGAATAGGTACACATAAATTTCAGTTTTGCTATAGTTGAATTATTTTAACAAAAATCTTGACCTCTGTCTAATTCTCTGTATTTTTTATTGTGCAAGATCTATATATAATTTAAGGCATATCAGTTTATAATTGAGTTCATCTAATTCAATGCATCTATTTAAAGGAGATTGAAATGATAATATTTTCTGGTAATAAAAAATAATATCTGCCCACTTGTCAAAAAATATCCAAGGTATTCGACTTTTTATTTGAACACATGAGATCTAGATATCATGCAACAACAAAAACATGGGAAGAAAATTGTAAATTGAAGATGCTAAGAAGCAAAAAATGCAAATCTTTATATGTTTCGTTGTTCCTAACACTCAAGGAATGTTGTTCCTAACACAGCAATTTAACAGAACTCAGAGCTGAGGATACAAATGAAGCATTGTTTGTTTCAATGACAAAGACATCTTAATTTGCAGATGAGCATTGACACATTTTAAAAATCAAAATGAAAGAAAATGCAAAAAGTGATACCATGAAATTTTAAGAGTGAACATAGTCTCTGTGATATGTATAGATTTATCAAATTCGATTTTTCCTATATTTCCACTGAATTTTGATAATATGATATTTATGCAGAATATTACACAAACGACTCGACTTGGGACCAGTTAGGGACGTGTATTGCTAACCAATACTTCCAGAATGCTTGTTATATATTGTTTACAATTTGTGAGAGACCTCTGTTTGAATTCAAAAGTTTCAGTTAATTTAATTATATCTGCTTTATATTTAAAATCATTTTGACAGTGATTATATATTAGTACATGTATCCTACAGTCCTTCTGCAAATAGTACTTGTGATTTTTAGTTTTTGCCACTGAACAATGATTTTACGCAGTTACATGTACTTAAGTAAAGTAAAGAATCTATAATATTTATCTCGGGGCCACAGCATTTCGACTATTTGTAATGCTACATGCAGCCTGCCTAATGGAAGCCCTACATGTACATATAATGGAAGCCCTACATGTATGGAAGCCCTACATGTACATATAATGGAAGCCCTACATGTACATATAATGGAAGCCCTACATGTACATATAATGGAAGCCCTACATGTACATATAATGGAAGCCCTACATGTACATATAATGGAAGCCCTACATGTACATATAATGGAAGCCCTACATGTACATATAATGGAAGACCTACAAAAATGTAGGTTATATACATCAAAACTATTTTGATTAAGCATGTTTCAAATATCTAATAAACACTATAAAGATTGATAAAAAGAGGTGTTAAAGTGTATTTTTGAAGCTCGTTGTGAGGAACAATTTTTCACTTTGAAGATCTAGCACAAGAATGATAACTTGCATAAATATGTCATATATGTTCATAGTTTAAAATACAATTTTAAAACATTTTTTCCCTGATTTATTTACAAAGAAAAACATAATAATAAAAGAAATGATTAACAATTGAACGGCTGATTTGTATGTACGTGTATGACATATTTATGCAAGTTTTCGTTCTTGCACTTGGTCTTCTAAGTGAAACAAAGTTCTCTATGCTGAGCTTTCAAAATACACTTTAAAACTTACTTTTATCAAACAATGTTTGTGTTTACTATATATTTTAATCATGCTTAATCACGAAGTCATATTAGTTTTGATGTATACAGTCCATATTTTTGTAAGTCTTCAATTATCCGTATGCCCTCTTCATGTGCTGGAACAGAAACTGACCAAAGACTTAATACTGTATTTATTTTTCATCCCTTTCTTACACACACAAACACAGTTAAAAGCTAAAGAAAAGCATTATCTTAAAAGAGAATTTCTGATTAAAAAAATAATACCTCAAAGCTGGTAAAAGCTGCTGTTTTGATAAAAGGACTTCAATGATTTCCTCATTTGCAGTGGACAACCTCTGTGAAAACAAAAGTTTCATCAATCACAATAAATTTAAGAAAATAGACAACTAAGTTTGAAATTTTTTTTTGTACACCAATATACTTTTCAAATTACCTGAAACAGTCCCTAAAATGCTTTACTTTCCCACTTGAATGGGTGAATGCAGTGTGAACAAACAGTGAGTGAATGCTGAATGCAAAGTGAACGATGAGCACATGGTGAATATTTCATAATCAGATGAGAAAAATGATATGTATATTTATTCAAATGATAAATAATAGAATAACACAGAACAGGGAAACTGCATGTTCTACAGTTCTGAATATATCCAGTCTAAACAAAGCATACTATATTTTTGTGCAAGTACTGATTGTATATTTCTCATGAAATGACTGTAAATTTTACATCAATGCACACAGCAATCATACACAAACAAAAGCAAATTTCATATGTACATTGTATGCAGTTTTACATATAGAGATATATGTGTACATGTAAAAGTAGAAAAGAAATGCATGTTTGTTTTCATATTTAGAATTCTTGACGGGTATTACTAAACATAGTATGCTAGAGTACTTTGGGGTACTCTAGAATACCCTGTTAAAGTTTCATAATTTAATGCAATTGGATTGTTTATTTATAGCTATACTACTTAAGGAAACATAAAATAATGTTGCAATATTTTTCAAAAGTATTTGTTTTTAGCAATATTTTGACCAGAAAACAACATGATTTATGGCATCCTGATCCTGAATGTTATTATTTTGTTTTGAGAAAGTATTGAGCGATGTGACATATTACATCAGCAGTTAATTCCATCTACACGTATGATTGATAGTTACTTCTGTACACATTCCTTTTTTATTATCTCCTTGCAATGAGTGTTGTTCCTTTCGCACTCATGTTCCAAATGACAATGCAAAGACTGAACGATGAACAAACAGTGAATGCTTTGTGAATGGTGAGCGCACACTGAATGATTTATGAATGCAGAACTGTGAACGGAGAGCACATTTTGAACGAATGGTGAACGCATGATGAGGGAACAGTGAATGCACGGAGAATGCACAGTGGGCAAACGGAAAAATGGTAAAGTAGAATATTTCATGGACTGTAGTCTACCAAAGTTTGAAAATTTCATTCTTGCATTCTGGACCTTTTATAATAATAATTTCATCAGTCCAAATAATGAAATAGAATGTGCTGCTGAAGGAATTTGCCTGACAAATCTTAATAGGTAAATTTCAAAAATTATACACTGTCCACCAAAAAACTATTTATTTTACAGTTGTATAATTCCAAGATATCCAACAAACTAGAAAAAAATAGAATATTTTATTCACCTCTACACGCCTTTTGAGGTTAATATAACATAACATTTCAAATGTAGGATTAAAAATAGATTGGGAATGCCCAAAATGAAACAATTAGCTATTATTATTTGGTTGTCCAATGAAACTTTGCATCTCTAATCACTTTCAACTAGGTCTTGCATTCTAGCTGTAAACAAAGATGGTCAACCACGTATCGTTTCGTAAGCTGAATTAAATAGTTATAATGTTTTAAATTATTCAATATATGATAAAACAATTATTGACATTTTCTTGGCCAATACAGTGCTTGAAGTAAAATATACTGTATTTCTCAATAGACAATGCATGAAATGCTGAACTCAGAAATGTTAATAACCGTACTAGTATCATTATAATAAAACTAATTTAATAATTGTGCTATCCTGACTAAATAAAAAATTTATTATTATTATTATTATATCATACACTGTATTATTGAAAGCCTTTGATTAGTCGATTGTTGTCACATGATTCTGTAATAAAACACATACTTTACTACATTAAAATTAGAACATACATATACAAACTCAGACAGTAACAGAATCTAATTTTAGTAGGATGGGATTTATACATGTAAATGTTCTGTTTTTAGTACAGTAAGTTTATAAAGCTCTATTTTAGACACTATCTATTTCATAAGCATTTTATAACAGAATCACATGATAGCAATTGACTAATCATGGGTTTTTATTGTAAATGTTTTTGGTTAATTATAAGAAACTATTTCTAAGATTTTGAAAGTGTATTCACTTTGGACTCTATCATCAGGTTGATAAAAGCATCACCTCATGAAAATGATATGATTATGTAGTGTGAAACTTGAAATCCATATCATCACATCTGAATTTCATAGTTTGATTCTACACTACATTTGATATTTACAAACACATTATTTTTTTGTATATTTGGGGAATGTATGCTTTTATAAATGAAATTCAACATTCCTAAGGATCATGGTTTGAACAAAGTTTAATCTACACTATACGAGGATGCTTGCATACGAATCTAAAATTTTTTTTTTTTTACATTTCTGATTCTTAACCATAACTTTCTAAAAAATTTCCAAACATGGTATTTATTTCTATGTAAAATTTTAGACTTCTCTTGCAACCCCACCCTATCTCCAGGTGTCATAGTAATGAAATTACTGAACCTACACAATGTGATGATTGCATATCATTTCATAAAATTGTGCCCTTGTGGCTCTTGGGAATTCAAACAATGTATATATTCTTATATATCCCATATAACAGGTATTTTCTGCAGATGTCCAATGTTTGCAGGTATGAAAAATCCGCAAAAAATTACAACTGTAAAAAATATATATCGATTCATACAGGTCTAGGTGTAGATAGGTATAATGCAACCACAGAAATTGGATAATGCAGAATATAATGTGTTACTTTTTAGGGATTGGATTGCAAAAATTTCCACCCACAAAAAATACCCATTATATAGTATTCCTATGTAAAACTCCTGTTGTGACCATATCCTGGCCTTCAGGGCCATGATATGTATAAATTTGAATTTTCAATACATAGAGAAGATTTCAAACAATGTTTGGCATTTCTTGTTTGGTGGTTCTTGAGAAAAATTTCCTATATGACAACAAAACAAATTAACTATCTTAATTATATCGCCTTGGATGGACATGGCTCTTCGTTTGAACAACATTGCATTCCCTTTACCCAAGGAAATTTTGGTGTTACATTTGGTTGAAACTGGTCCAGTGGAGTTTGCGAAGTGGAAAATGTGAAAAGCTTAGACAAACAGGTTGAGAGCAAACATTTGATCAGAAATCCTCACATTAACTTCAGCTCATGTGAGCTAAATATTATATAGCACCTCATAACTTGAATTTTCTAAAATGATGCAAACAAAACACATCTATAACTTTTAAGAAAAGATAATCCTTTACGCATTTTACGTTATTCAATGACAGAGTCTGGCAGAGAATTGATTGTGTTTGTTGCATACCTTTAACATGTCCAGAGCCAGTTGGTGGGCTGGAGGATAAACACTTTCTAGTGACAACATCAGACACGCCTACAATGACAGTGTACATGTATGTGTATGCAGATTACAGGGTTTATAATGTTGGTCAAAACTATGAAAGTACTGATACTTAAATGGCACCAACTTTTGATACATACATGACTACATTTAAATGAAATTTCTAGACACTACAGGAACATTTGTACTGTTAATGTAGAGTAAATGAAACATTCAACTTCACATGTGTAATGTAAATGTATAACAGTACACATGTACATATCCTTGTATAATAATAATCCATCCTGCAGTACAATATGAAAAATACTGGCCCTCATTTCCATTACTCAGAGTGTGGATTTGACATGGCCTTATTTTCCATTACTCAAAGTGTGGATTTGACATGGCCCTATTTTCCACTACTTAGAATGAGGATCTGACACGGCCCTATTTTCCACTACTTAGAATGAGGATCTGACATGGCCTCATTTTCCATTACTCAGAATGTGGATTTGACATGGCCCTATTTTCCATTACTCAGAGTGTGGATCTGACATGGCCCTATTTTCCATTACTTAGAGTGTGGATCTGACATGGCCCTATTTTCCATTAATTAGAGCGGATCTGACATGGCCCTATTTTCCATACTCAGAGTGTGGATCTGATGTGTAGTGATACTTACTAGTGGTTTAGAGTCTTGAAGGACATGGTACTGCAGAAATTGATGAAGCTGGTAGAAACAATTATTGTGTACTAGAATGTTGATGATCAATTCATATAAGTAATGCTGAAAAGGAATAATTTCAATCATAATTTCATGTTAATACATGTTCTATCGATAGAAAGTTTTGGAATTTCACAAACTGTTATAATTGAATTATAATGGTTATAACATGTATATCAGGTGATTTTGGCATCCAGAAAATGTTGGGGGTTTTGGTGGACTTGTACTTTAATTGTTGTACCTGATCTGTAATTGTGATACCTGTACTGTAATTTTGGTACCTGTACTGTAATTGTAGTACCTGTACTGTGATACCTGTACTGTAATTGTGGTACCTGTACTGTGATGTGATACCTGTACTGTAATTGTGATACCTGTACTGTAATTGTGATACCTGTACTGTAATTGTGGTACCTGTACTGTAATTGTGATACCCGTACTGTAATTGTGGTACCTGTACTGTAATTGTGGTACCTGTACTGTAATTGTGATACCTGTACTGTAATTGTTGTACCTGTACTGTAATTATGATACCTGTACTGTAATTGTGGTACCTGTACTGTAATTGTGGTACCTGTACTGTAATTGTAGTACATGAACTGTAATTGTAGTACCTGTACTGTAATTGTGATACCTGTACTGTAATTGTGGTACCTGTACTGTAATTGTGGTACCTGTACTGTAATTGTGATACCTGTACTGTAATTGTAGTACATGAACTGTAATTGTGGTACCTGAACTGTGATGTGATACCTGTACTGTAATTGTGGTACCTGTACTGTAATTGTGATACCTGTACTGTAATTGTGGTACCTGTACTGTAATAGTGATACCTGTACTGTAATTGTGGTACCTGTACTGTGATGTGATACCTGTATTGTAATTGTGATACCTGTAATGTAATTGTGGTATCTGTACTGTGATGTGATACCTGTACTGTAATTGTGGTACCTGAACTGTGATGTTGTTCTCACTAAGGGATCGGATGTACTCAATGAGCACAGCCACCATGAATTTATACTTCATGTTCTGAAAAAAATTATTTGAAAGTTAATCCAATGTTCTAAAACAAATTCAAATCATATCAGCATTCAAACATTTAAAGGAAGTAGATCTGCTTCATCAAGGCAAACCTATTCTGCTCTCTCATTAATTGCTCTTTTTCAAGAACATTTTACATTTTGATCAGGTTAAAAAAAGGAAAACAGCAAACATATGACATACTACAAAAAATTTACCTTATTGTCCTCAAACACTGAGAAGACATGGGTGTACATGTCCGACTGGTCTATCACCACCTTCATTGCTGGGTCCACTTTAGCTGGCTGCTCACCTGCCTGTACCATACAAGAGGAATGAAATTTAAACCATTTCCACATTAGCCACATTTACAGATGTTAATAAGCTTTACCAGGGTAGATCCAAAATACTGCTTAATGAAACTAATTCTTACAATTTAAGCTCTTTTTATACAATCTTTGCTCCAGGAACAGACAGCCAGCCACACCCCTAACTTCATAAGTAGGGAAGGGGGGTATACATTTTTTATCATACCTCTTAAGATTTTTTTCTCATAATTGCTTAACAATAGGTCAGCTATATTTTCATCAGCTAAAATTATTTCAAAACTCTTTTCCTGAGATTGAGTAGTTTTGAAACAGTTTCTCAGCGAAACCTGTGACCCTGTGCTTTTCCTTGCTATCAATCTGATATCCGTCGAAATCCACTTCACCTTCTATATCAGTATCCAGTGGTGACAATAACATCTCTACTGATTTTTGTTATCTAATTAACATTTGGTGTAATAAACTAATACTGGCTATTCTGATGATAACAAGTTTATTGACCCCTTGCAGTAAATATTTCTCTTGGTAATTTCATTGTTTAGAAAGACAATGAACTTCATTTCTTCAACAGGTACACAATATGTTTAATTTTTGTACAACTCTGGGTACCAACTTCTGACACTTATTACCACCTGTCTGTATGTCTGGCAGTCCATCCACCAGTTTGCTGAATTAACATTTTCATAAAGTACTGTGTAACTTTGAATATATACATGCAACTAATCAAAAGATTGTAGGGAACAGAATTTGTCACCAAGTGTTTCACTTTAATTCTTTCATACATACATGTATGTAAATAAAATTGAAAGAAAATAAATTCTACACACATTACAGGTTTTTTTTCCCCTTCACTTTCCTATTTGCAATATCAAGTAACCAGTCATTTTTGAACTTTTCTAATCCAGATAATCCAAACCAAACTTACCAGTACATGAATTTCTGTATCCAGATAATCCAAACAAACCTTACCAGAACATGAATTTCTGTATCCAGATAATCCAAACCAAACTTACCAGAACATGGATTTCTGTATCCAGATAACCCTGGTACACTCTGTTGAGCATATCCAGCACTTTGGATATGGAGGACAAGGTTGCCTGACTCTCTGGGGACAGCATACTGCGACAAACATTCAGAATTACACGCTTACTGTCATCTCGTGCTAGCAGGAACTTTACCAGGCGATACTGAAATAATTCATCCACATTAATTTGTAAACACTGATGTAGATTCCTTATACTATGTGAGTAATAAATTTGTGAAATCAGTTCCATATCCCTTTGCAAGAATGTAACACTGCAAATGCTATACTCCAAAGGACTTAAATCCACGCACATCTGGTTTTTTTAATTACTAAATATTAAACATGCACATGAAATTTTAGTAATAAAAGAAACAAATACCTGTGTATCAAAGGGGCATGGACACAATTTTCAAAATTTATTTTTCCATTTTTAATGTTTACAATGCTTAACTGAGGTATTTTTAATGATCAGCAAAATATTTTTATGTCAGTTGTTGAGTTACAAGAGAAATACAGCACTCACATTTTTTTGCTATGTAAACAAGTCTTATGTCATATTGTAATAGTAGAAGTTTCGTTTAAAGCATTTTATTCAATTTAAAAATTAATTCTGAACACAAACAATTTCTTGTGTTTTTCACATCTTATTTTGTATTAAACATGATATTTTCTATTAAGCAATCTATATATAAACAAAAACATGGCACAAGCCTTTTTACATAACAGAGAATTATGAGTGCTGTATCTCACTTGTAACTCAACAAATGACATTCAAAATTTTGCTGACCATCAGATCTATTTAATTTGAAAAGGACATTTTGAAGCTGAATTCTTTGATATCAAACTTTAAAGTCTATTTTACCTTGTCTGGAATCATAGTGACTACAGGTTCTAGCTTCAGTTCCACATACCACAAACAGCCTGAAAATAATTCTTTGTAACTATCTGCACATGTGTCTGCTATGTATAAAATTATGTATGTCTCTATGTCTCAACAAATACACTTACCTAACTTTGCATCAATAATTATGTTGGGCTGAAAAACAACCCAGTTTGCTGAATCTAGTTCCCTGGTTAAGGATGCAAATTTACTTAATTCGTATTTTTTTAAAAAAGCATCTAAATTATGTTTAATAGAAGAGGATACAAAGTTCACAGTTGTACTCCATTTTACACTGACCAGCTTGGATACCAAGTGCTGAAATGACCGATGCAGAACATATCTTCAAACAGTGCCATAAAATTTGTACAGTATATGTGCATATCAAGTACACCCAACCATCTCTAAATGATAGAATTTTTTTAACTAATACATGTATATGAAATACAGTGAAACTTAAACCTAAAATATTTATTCAGTTCACACAAATTTCAGAATACAAAGTTTGTATTACTACTGTAATGAAATGCTTGATACCAATAATGTATGTCCAGAGTATTCACATTTACTGTGTAGTTCTAATGAATTATCAGCTAGCAAAGTACTAGCAACCACTGGGGAACTCTTGCGACTGATTCATTCATATTTTCTTATGAAAAGTCCATTTACAAGCATTTCGTAGGGAATATTCAATAACATATCACACTATTACTATGATAATACAAGCAATCGTACAACTACTAATTGTCTTGTAGTTAATACCTAGCTATAAGAAAGTGAACTACTGCAAAATTCTACAACCACTAAATCAAGCCCATATAGAAATATATTTTCTTCCCAGAAACACAAAAATTTTGGTCCAAACAAATTAAGTGATATTATGGTACTCACTACATCAAACATTCACTACACATGGGTATTCACTGTATCTCACATTCAATATAACCGGGTATTTACTATATTACAATTTCATCATATGAAGTTTTACTGTAGCTGTATACGTACAGGGCAGGAGAAGTTTGAAAGGCCTGATGGGTAGTGGTGACACCACAGGGTGATGGTACCTCACAAATCCATCAGATTCACCATCCAAATTGATGTCAAATATCACAGATGTCTGCCACAGAAAAAAAAATTTGTAAGGTAAAAAAAAAAAATTAGAAATATGCAAATATCTCTTTTAACAATGAAGAAAATATAATTTTTTCCATAATAACTAGACATAATAATAGAATAACTTATAATAATAATATGTTAGTGTAAAACTACAAGAATCTATTTTTACACTTAATTCATAATCAGAAAAATAATTTTCAATTACCCGTGAGGCTTGGTGATGGACAACAATCAAATTGTTAACGACATTTATGGCAAATCTCCCACTGAGATCCAATCTCATTATGTCTGTTTTACGGGCAGCACCCTCTCTTGAAATTATAAATCATTCATAAATTGAAATTTTATCATTACAACCACATTAAATGTGAAGAACAATGACTAGTAGATTCAATTCATAACAATTAAAACTGAAGCATTATATTTGAAACTAAAACTATCAATCAATAAAGTCTACATACATTTTGTCATACACTTAACTCAAATTTGTACAGTGCATATTGAAAACCTTGAACAGTAACGGAAAAAGAACATATGTATCAGAGTTGTGTACCTTTGAATCTGATACAAAACAATTTCTGCCCCCACTGAGCCAGGTCGAGGCTGGTGTCTAAGAACAATCACATACAGCTGGCCATATCTGTCATTAAAAAAAAATCAACAGATCTGAGGCTCTGTTAAGAAAACTTGGTGCCTAGTGATATATATATATATATATATATATATTAAATTTGTAAAAAAAAAAAAAAAAGAAAAATCCAGTATTTGATACAACAAATATATCCAATAATAAAAGTCAAGAAACACAAATCTCTAATTAATTACATCCCACTGTAAGGGCTTTCAGCTTTAATGCCTCTTCAGACAGTTATAGAACGGATCACGTCAAGCTGTGCATGGATCATCTTATCAAATGAGACATGAAGCGTAAAGTTTAATCTGATGACATGTGCCTGTCAATGAAATGTGGTCCAACTCACTGTTATAATGATAAATTTATTATATACCCCTTATGTATTTTTAAATCCATGTTTATAAGATAATAAAATTTAATGTATTCCAAATTATCAAAAAACGCAAACACACAGTGAAATTATTTTTGGTGTATACAGTTTTCTTTATGATATGGTTGATATTTTCCACAAAAAACGTTGCATTGATGCATTGTGACATCATCAGTTTCAGAGGATTCTAATAGGGAATCAGAAAACCAGTGTGGTGATCCAGAAAATTGGATCACACTCTGTGAAATCAACAGTATCAAAACATGGATTACTGATGGGTATACAATAAATGTACATATATGTGTACAGTGCACAGTACTTCAAGACATACTTTTTTCATAATAAATGTATTATTGTTTCCAGTTTCCCTTTTAAACAATGAGTTTTCCTACAACAATTTTTACATTTCTTTGTGAAAAAACTTGACAATACACAATGACTTTCAGAGCCTATGGAAACACCAAGTAAGAGCAGAAAGTCAGTCATAAAAATTATTTTTATCTTTAAGTCTCATCTTCAATCAAAATTATTTTCTGCTCTTTAAACTCATCATCAGTGCACTTCTCCTTAAACATGAAGGAACTAGAGTACTGAAAACAGTACAAAATACACCCGTGAACAGCTTATATAGGGTGTTTTTCTTAAGCCATGATTTGTAAAACTTCATGAATTAAGGTCCTAGCTTTTAAACTGTAACAGAAGGCAGACAAACCAAGAGTTTTGCATGTATATTCCCCCCCCCAAAAAAAAATTTACTAAGTTCAACAACCTGTTAATTTTTTAAACATCATAGAAAATTGTTGAGAATCAAAATCCTTGCACTATACACATTTTCAAGTTATTTACAAAGGCTCTAGCTTCAAAACTGTGAGATTAGTTAAAAGGATAAACCATGTCCTTTATTTCATATAACATTTCCTCAACCAAGTTCAACAACATGTCAATTTTCTCAAAAATTGAAGAAAATCAAAATCCTTGCCACATACACACCTTCAATACACATACAAACACTCATAAAATAAGAAAGTTCTCACTTTAAAACTGTGTGGGAATTAGACAGACAAATCTTTTGCTCTGTATTTGAAATTTCCTCATAACTGACTAAGTTCAACAACCTGTAATTTTCTCAAAAATTAAAGAAAATCAAAATCCTTGCTACATGCATATCTTCAATACCCATACAAATACTCTGTAAAACAAGAAGGTCCTCGTTTGAAGATTGCAGGAGTTTGCTGGACAAATGTTGTACCCTCCATACAACATTAATTTTCAAAAAGGGGCAAAACTCCTTCAAGAGAAGTCAAAATGGATCAAAATTGCAACATGATCAAGAATGGCCTATAAAGAAAATAAATAGCATGTTTGGCTTGATATGTGACAGAGAAATGAAAATAGAAACAGAAAACCCTGAATGGATGGACAGATGGAAGAACACACATATAGACATTGCTGTACCATAATATATCCCATCTAAAGACGGGTGTATAAAACACTGAAGTAAAACTTTCTTACATGTTTGCCATACTGACATCTCTTTCTAACAAAGGTTGTTTTGTTGTTCTCTGTGCAGCTGGCAAATCCACTTCAAATTTGGCTAGTTTGGTAATTAAACTTGGCTAAAATATCAAAATCAACCATAAAAGCATGATATGTACAAGAATGTATCATTCATAATTGCAACAGCACACTAAGCAATGTATTGGCTGACTTTCATATTATCTTAACATTGTACAATGAACAGTGAACGTTTACTGTTACTTACTCTGAAGAAGAATGGGTTCAACTGATTTCCTTGAGAACCAGATGATAGAAGCAAGAAGCTGCTTTCCATCTGTATAACAAATTGTATTCAATCTTATTACGTACTCAGTTATAGCAAAGGCTTCATCCATGTAGATCACTTTCATTTCGCAACACCTTATATTTGCAAGGGTGTATCTATTCACGAGACATAACTTTTGTGATTATTATTAACTGCTGAAGTTTTCTATATTTATAAGTTTACAACTGAGAACTAAATTTTCATGAATGACTATCTTGTGAAATTATGTGTAAATAATGTTCTTGTGAATAAAATGTGATTTACAGTAATCATATTATATTAAATTCTTTTTTTTAAAGAAAATCTTCTAAAGAAATACTGAATCAGAAAAGCCAAGATTTACAAGAAAGCTTCCTTATATAATGGAGATTCAAGTGTCTTCAAACCAGGTTATTCATGTATCTGGTATTCATTACAGAATGACTTCAGAAGGAACATTTTTCTGATACAGTTTGTAAAGACTTGATACAATATGTAAACATATTTTTAGCAGGATATATAATATATAAAACATACATTTTAGCAACTTTAACATTTGAAGAAAAAGTGCTATGTTCTATGGTATTGATCAACTGTTATAAAATATAGCAGCACTTATTCGTTCAAGATCACCCTATAAAATTATTCTCAATATTTGATATGCTACAATAAGACATAGCACACATACAATTTTAATCAAATCTCTCTAAAACAGGTTTTATTATATTAAATTCCTACACCTCAATAAATAAAATGACATTACCAGCCACACAAACCAACAGACACTCATGTTGATAGTTTTGAGACACTTTAGAGTCCTTCTTTCAGATATCTGCAATGATCATTTACAAGTTTATAACTCATATCAATTATATATGTGCAGTAAAACTGTCTAGTCCAGATGCTGCTCAATTTGAAATGTGGTGTAAATCATGAATACATATCTAGCACCAAACTTTAACAACTGTGAAATATATTCTGTGCTTTGAATGTTGTCTAAATTGATGATTTTTTTCTCGTTTCACTGCATTGCTTTTTAAAAATGATAACATTACATCTTCATTTCAATACATAATTCAGAATAACTTTTTTTTTATATATTTCTTCATTCTTCCTCATTTCATACCAGAGTAGTACAATTACTTCGTGTTACCTGATAGAATTCAAGTCCATGATCAGTAATGAAGACAATTTCATTTGAAGAGGTCCACACAAATCCACTAATAATTGTTGATTTCCCCTTAAATAGAACCATATATTAAAAATAATAATAATTATTTTGAAAACTCATCTTGCAATATACCACTGTCATGATCAAGGTGCTCCACTACCATAATCAAACATTACCTTACAAGTCTGTGAGTATTCCAGCTGATCTGTTGTCATGTCATCACGAAAATTAACAAACTCCTAAAATAACAGAGAAAAGGTAATCCCACAGAAGTTCTGCGTAGGTTCTCCTGTAATTTTTATTCATTACATTCACTAACAATATCTATGGTACACCACAGCAATACATGTCATATTTACTACATACCACTGATTTGGGTGATCGTTGTATTGCCAAGATTCTTTTGTCTGGAGAAAATTTTACTGACGTGACATCTCCCCTGCTCTCCATTCTGATAACAGACATACATGTATTTTACATGACAAACAATGTACTTTATATGAGAAATATTTTAAAGAGTGAAACATTTATAACACTGTAAACTTTGTCAATGCTCAAATAGTTTGTATTAAGCTAAACAACATCATTTGAATATATTATACAATCTCTTTCACAGTAACCATAATTTGAGTTGTACACTGTGTAATCTTGGAGTACCAGATTAATAATATGGAATGTTATTAATCTTCGCTCATTTCCTCTGATTCGTCATCTACATCCTCGACATTTCATGACAGTCATTATGTAGTTTAAAGAATGCTGATAACAAAAATCTCATTAAATGTGTGTTTCAAAGTTGTTTTTAACTGACAATTCACAGGTTTTTATTGTTTACATATATTAGATATTTTATAAATGTATAGAGTAGATAACTAAAACATCCCCATGTATATATGTACTAATGAGGAATCTAACAGTTGTAATAAATAATTGTATATGACAATGAGAGATCATAGAATAGCATAACTTTATTACTTATTTAGAGAATGTAACTTACAAATCAATTACATATAAAAACTGTATTTTGTAAAAGATCTTGCTCTCTTAGTATTCATAAGATGTGTCTATATAAACATCTTGAACTTCTGACAATTGCTCCCTTGTAATCCTGACCTAAATGTAATACTGTCTTTTTCTTTTGGCCCTTTAACCACCACTCCAACAGCACCCCCAGAACGCACTGTGAACACCTGAAAAGGAAAAATAGACAGCACTTGTATCACTGTAAACAGATTCCACTTATCAACAACCTTCAATATTTGGCAGAAATTGTGCGTTTATGGAATTTTTTTGTATCTTCCATTTCCCAGAAACATCGAGCATACACAACTCAGTGAGCATTTCATTCCAACTAAACATGTGTGTAAAATGCAATTCTTTACACTGGAATATATGTGGATGATATGAAGTGATGAAGTATACTACTATAAAAAAAAAATTGAAATCCCCATTGAATCAATGAGAGAAGTAGATTAAGTTACTGTAACAGCATTATTTTAGCCCAGAAATATCATCAAGTGGTTTTAAAATTGAAGGACACAAAGATTTTGATTGAAATCAATGCATAAATGCTTGTGAATACTAACTTATCATTTGATTATGTCACCAAAATGTGTCTTTACATTTAATATCATAATTTGATCAAAATTTAAAATATATAATCTCAACGAAAACTATTCTCAGCTTGGCTGTGATACATATTTAGAGTAGGAGTCAGTCCAATTATCACTGCCAAACTGAATGTAGTGGAGATTATTTTGACAGCGATAATTATAAGTTTGCAATCAGTTGATATCCTCATTTAATGCATGCATTTTGAATGATGTCATAATGAAGCCATATTACCTCATTTTTTTTTCAAAAGCAATAAATTCATGAAAAGACAGTTTTAGAAAAAAATTTGCTTCTAAAAGGTGATGAATTTATGCATTTATCAACACCAAATATTGATATATATGTGGTGAATTGTATTGCAATGTTCAACCTATGTAAATATCACTTTATCTGGTGCTTGTAATGTATATTTTCTAATCCAGAAACCATGAGGCAGAGATTTAATACATGTACTTTTGTCTCACAGCATGGTAGGAGAAAGTGTTGTTATTTCAGATCGGGTGATATTTCACACAGCCAATAAAAAAGCATTGTATCTTGCATTTCCACTGTTATTTGTTCTAAATTTAAACTTATTTCCTAACTTGATATATTTACAAAGTGGAAAACACTCAGTTATCTGTTCATCTGTAACTAAGCTCCAATTGCATGGTTGATTTACATCATGACCTTCACTAACATTCCTGTGAAAGCCGTCATTATCCATTTTGTTTGATGAAAAAAATTAAGTCCAGTTGAGACCCAGTTTTCTAGTAAAAGTTATGGATATAATTAAAAGATTGTAAACAAATTCAAAACCACTAGAAAAAATAAATCAACTTATAGTGTGCAAAAACAAAAGACAGTGAGGCACAAAATAAAAACCAACAACTGAATTTAGTTCGAAGTTGTAACACCATGTGTCCAAAATAACACCAATGTCTGAAGTTACAACCTTCTACTTGATTTTGTTTAAGTGTCAATATGTAACATAAATAACAGGAAACAGGGAAAACTCCAATGAAACCCTAGAACACAATGTTTGTGGAATCAACCAATATACAGCATGCCCATTTTGAGTGGTTAAATGATGAGCATTTCCGACATACATAAAGAACTGTCGGAAATAACAAAACATTCCCATACTAGGAAATGGCTTGACAGCATATTATTTTATTTTTTATTTCCATTATTTGGCAATGGGAAGTTATATCAAGAAAGCAAAATTTGGATATAGCTTGATTTATTTGGCTATGGAAATACATTCAAATTACGTTAGCGGTAGTTCAAATCCACTAACTGACAAAACAGGGACATATTACCTGTTTATTTGCGTCATCGTAGAAAACATTGGTAACTTTGTCTACAGGATCAAATCTTATTGGGCTTTTGCAGAGTTCAATATAGTAACTCCCCTCGTCATCTGCCATATCGAAACGTGTCTTTCCGTCACATATTTAACAGTTATACGAACATTTAAAAACAAATTATCTATGTTGTTGTTTTACAAGGGGCGAATTTCATTACATTAGGAAACAATATCCGCACAATAAATTGAAAATCGGACCCGATAGTGGATCTAAATCCCGGATACCTCTCAAGATTTTTTTGTGTACAGCATCAAATCAGCCTTTAAAATTTTAAATATCCTGTATTTCTTCCAAAAAAAAAAATAATAAAAAAAAAAATAAAAACCAACAACAAAAAAACCCAAAACAAAACAAAACAAAAACAAGAAGAAAACAAAACAAACAAACAAACAAACAAAAAAAACCAACAACAAAAAAACAAAACAAAAATAAAACAAAAAAACAACAACAACAAAACAACAACAACAACAAAAACAAACAAAAAACACTCAGTAATTGTAACATGAAATATTTTATTTAAAAATGTAAACAAATTAAGAAACAATAAATTCGAATATTCACTATCTAGGCCCACAGGCCTTATCGGTCACCTGAATTACCTAGTCACCTAGGTAACAGTATCACTTTTCCAAAGGGCTATAAAATTCAGGAGGGGGGGGGGGGGTCCTGTTCTGAATATCTAAGCTAACTGAACTTGATATGACTAATTTGAATCCGTCCTGGGGTCCAAACTCTGAAGATGAAAACTTCACAATTTTGTTGCATCCTTTTTTATTTTATTATTTTTTTTCTTAAATAGATTTTGTGCATTTATTCTGGATACTGTATCAGCAAACTAAAAGAAGTATTTCAAATGATAAAGTCTATAATCACTATAATGATTTTAGTTCCACCATGGAACTAAAACCCTTACCCCCTTTAATCGTGAAATTTACAATTTTGGTAAAGGACTACCAACTCCTTCTAAAAACCTTTCTGCGTGAAAATTTTCTCTTTTCTCATAAATATGTATGACGAGAATGATGTAATATTCGTTGACCAATAGAATTCACACTTAGCCTAAAATTGAAGAGCTGGTTTAGCGTAGCCGCGTTTAACTCAGTAATGGCTGTGACCATGAAAACGTGTGCTTTGGTCAATAAAACTATCTTTGACAAGAGATCACATACCCTAACACGTCTGTATGTCCATTTGTAAACTGATCGCCATATCTGTATACATAGTGTTCTGTTTTGGTTAGTTTACCCAAGAAGCAGGAAAACAAGCGTTCTGATTGGTCAAGAGTAATTTGCTTGCATTCTATAAACAGTTCAAATCTTCGACAAAACTGTGCTCGTAAGCTTAGCGATTGGCAGAATTGCGTCAGGCATATTTAGGAGAAACAAAAAAAAAAAAAACAAAAAAATAAAAATCACGCAGAGAGCCACGGGTGAAAAGGGAGAGGAGCGTACATTTCAATTATTTCTTTATTCTTCTGATTTGATATAGTACATTGTATTGTTACAATATTAAAGCTGCGGCATGTCGTTGCTAGTCCATTTAGTATGTTATTATTATTATTATTATTATTATTATTACAAGGCATTTATATAGCGCATTATCTAACATTATAAAAATTACTCTAAGCGCTTTACAACATACACAATTAATATATCGCCAAACATACATACAACTTAGAGAAATTAAGAAAAGGACTAAATGGGGTATTTTAAAACACAAATTATATTTAGTTACGCTAACTACAAAAAAGACTAATATGACTAAAACACCACACACATACACATCGCATATATACATACACTTGCATACGTACACATACATACATACGTTTTGTTGTGTTGATATATTATACTGATCTTGTACCAGAAATGAATAGGTTTTAAAGAGGTACATTTTCTAGGTTTGAATATTGGATGTGTCTGGTTTAAATACAATAGAAATGAAAATATTGAATCCAAATGGAAAAGATCAAATATTTCAACGTTTGACATGCCATAGTAAACATGAACGTTTGACATGCCATAGTAAACATGAACGTTTGACATGCCATAGTAAACATAAACATGAACGTTTGACATGCCATAGTAAACATGAACGTTTGACATGCCATAGTAAACATGAACGTTTGACATGCCATAGTAAACATGAACGTTTGACATGCCATAGTAAACATGATTAGATTCATAGTAAACATGATTAGATTTTGAGTTTCAAGAGATTGCATCCTAAACCAATATATTTCAGGGTGTCATATAGCTTACAAATAGAATGCAATGGCAAGTGTCTATACTGTGCATGTCTACAATTCTGATTTGCACATCGCAAATTTTAAAGAAAGTGATAACCAAAATATTAATATATATATACATAGATATATATAGATATAGATAGATAGATAGATAGATAGAGAGAGAGAGAGAGAGAGAGATGCAACTGTAGCATAAATTTTATTATTAAAATCGCGAAGCCCATAATTAGTTGCTTCTATATTTTACACACTGCCATTCCGGGAGAATCGTAAATTCATAATATTTGTAACATTGAAAGATATTCACGAGGAAATGGCTATCATTACAATTTGTAAAAATATAAGGGTAAAAACACTGGAAATGTAAGTATTTTACCTTCTATATGGGCCTTTGTGAATCATATTCGTCAAACTCTATAATAGTACTTTGCTGAAGGCGACAAACGTGGATGTTTGTGAGTAATGTAGCGTATATGAGTTATTTAGTGTATGTGAGTTTATAGCGTATGCGAGTTATATAGCAGAGATGAGTTATATTATATCATCCTTATTGATTAATGTGCTCATTTTGTATTCTCTCATATTGAGATCTTGGTTTAACCATAGCGGAACTGCGATTACACTTTAAACAAATCAGTTGCGTAGCTGCCATTGACGTCAAAACGCCCGGGCGTACACATCAATTTGACAACAACAAAAAATTAACTTTTCATATTATTATGCATGATTTTTTTTAGCTAGAACAACCCATAAATGTAACCTAAAAAGCCCCCAAACCCCAGAGCTTCCTGGGGCTTCGCCCTCTGGTCCACCACCAAGACTTGTCCTGGACTCATTGGGGGCCTTAAGACGGTCCCAGACTCCCAGCCTATTCTGGATTTGTCATTGTGCGTACACTTCACTTCAAGGCTAGCTATGCCACTGCAAATGATATTTATATGAATCATATCAGGTCTTTCAAATCAAAATACGACAGAAATCGGATTAATTCTCAGAATTCGACTAGACTCGAGATATATATATATATATATATATATATATATATATATATATATAGATAGATATATATATATAATGTTTGCTCCTGTTGCACAATCCCGCCGCACCTCTGTTTTCACTGAGTAAAGATCGATTAAATAAACTCTAGTGTAGAAAATATGAAGAGAGAAACTGTCTTATTTAAAAATATCCTCAATTCAACATACCCACAACTGAATTAATTGACTTGTGCTATCTTTAAAAGAATTGATGCATGCATTAATGCGTGTATTAATTTCTTAAAGAATATTTAAATGAGCCATGTTAGTTTTCTTATTTATCTTTGTGATATTAGATTTAATATTTGTTTAAAATATCTTATTTAGCATTTTCTGTGTAACTTTGCTTTTTTTATGTGATATATTATGTTTTATGCATGCTGTAAAGCGCTTAGAGTAATAGTTGTAATGTTAGATAATGCGGTACATAAATAGTTTGTGATAATAATAATACAATATCGTTGTAAATAATTGATCTCGTCAATTCAATTAAAGAAATTTTCAAATCATTTATACCGAGCTTTAAAAAAATTTTTCGCAAGTAATATTCCCACCACATTAATCATTTGAATTGGTGGGAGCAGCAATTGATTTGATACACGCTGCAAATGAATTAATACGCGCATCAAATCAATTATGCGCGCAATGATTAAATTGATAAGTACATCAATTCATTGATGATATCTTCAAATAATTAAAGATCTCTTAAATTGTTTGAGTTTATATTAATTTGGCGCTCCATAAATACAAGGTAAAGCACAATGGTGATGAACAAGAAGTTCATGGGCCGCAACACTCACCTATCAATAAGTCGTTTGTTCGTACATGGATATAATAACTATTATGGGACTTAAAAACAATGGGAATATGGAGTAGAATTAGTATGATAAACAATTCTAGGAAAAATAAACCAATACTACTGATTCATATGTTTACCACAAAACATCTATACTAATGCGAATTTGACAGAGAGGGATAGATAGAAAGAGAGATAGATAGATAGATAGAGAATATTTAATCCCAGTTATCCCAATTTCTTTGATCTGATGGAACATTATGCGGACTAACTTGAATCTACAAAACACAGGGAATTTTGCATATCAATTAGACATATTGAAAATTTTGAAAGATTTTTACTTATTCTTTAATATAAAATGTTATAGCCCCGACCTAATCAACATGAGGATACTTGCACGTGATCTTGACTAATATTGCCCCTGTGGCTACTCTAAGATCGCGGGGGTCACAGTGTTGATAAATTTGAATCTACATATTATGGTGTCCATGTAGCGCAGTCCCCGCGATCGGCAGTGGTTGTCTGTGAGAGGGTGTGGTGGTCGCCCGGTCAGATACGTGGGTTTTCTCCCACATAATGACCCCCTAGCGTCAACATCCGTGCATCAAAGGACCCCAGTAGAAAATGAAATGGCTTTCGAGCTTTCATGGGTCATCCTTGTTATTTATGTACATTGTATGTATATACCGAATAAACATTCATTTTACATTACAGTGGTGATGCTTACTTATAAATTCGACATATTGAACTGCTCTCCTTGTGACTAGTTTTTAAAAAAAATCTTATACATTACTATGTAAATATTCGAACCCCTACTGTGTCCTGCCGTGGGGCCATGTTCTAAACGAACTTGCGCTCTTTTCTTGTAATTTTACATATAACACTAGAATCCCCTTTGTTTACTTTATATAGAAACAATGACAGAAACATTATTGAATGGAAGTAATTAATGTAATACGTAGCAATGTTATATAATTTTCATAAATTCCGATTGAATGTCACCCTTTTTTCACTCTCCTGATTATTTTTCTTCATTTTAGAGCATTTCAGCATTTTAATCATGGATTAGAATAAAAAGTTTATATGTCCCATTTGACAACTAATACGTTGTGCCAAGTTTGGTTGATATTGGCCTTGCGGTTGCCGAGAAGAAGTCGGAAATGTATTTTATGGAAAAACTTCGATCAGGAAAGTTCACTTGAGCTTTCCACTCTTGTGAGCTGAAAGTCAATAGCTATACAGTATATGTACATGTACATACAAGAACAGACTTTGGATCCATGGTACAGTGTAAGTATAAATTAAGGGAATTCTTGGTAACAACTTGTTGAAAAATATACTTCCCTACCACCACCACCACCCCACCACCCCCACCTTTGATGTATAAGCATTTTTAACATTTTAAATAACGATAACGATCGGCTTTCTTTCATCATTTATTGTACATTTAACATGCAAAAACTATGGTATTAACCATCAAATAACATGTACTTGATGTGTTCATACCAAAGCATGGTAAAGATATTAAAAACTTGAAATGATCTCGTAAAAATGCCGACAATAAAACAATGTAAACGAGAGAGAGACCGATGAGCCATGACGCACATCTGAGCACCTAGTGTTCATAGACACGAAATTAAAAATAAATAGTGACTCAGCTATTTTGTTACTATTTCCATTTCATTTTATTCAGGTATAAAATATGACAGAATGTCATGAATATAAAAATAAAAGGATTGAAACCTTTCATACATATCAATTAAGAATGACTCTTTTATGCACAAGCTTATTTCTAAGGATGTCCGTACGTTAACAACAAAATTTAAGGAAAAAATTAGGCAGAAACTAATAATTGCATAATGCATTAAAATGGTATGATTCAGGTGTTGAAGTCATGTATAACATACAATGATAATGACAAGTACACTATTGAGTAAACCATCATGTATCAATTGGTGCACTAGTAGCTAACGTGATTTTTCAGGTTCTTTGAATTTTTGCTAACTAGCCTTCTCTCTTATCTCTAATGGCAATAAATTCCTTTCTTTAATTGCATTGTAGAAGTAACTAGAAAACTACTTAAAAATCGTTTATCTTAGGTATATAAAAATGTCTGTTTGTAGGACATCTAGGATTTTATTATTGATCACAAAGGAGAGTTTTCATGATAAACATTAAAAACATGGTTTACTCTTAATTTTGTAACCCTATCAAACAATTTTTAACATATTCAGAAAGACGATAATTTTATACGAAATTTTCTCTCTTGGACCTAGGTTTGAAATTTATTTTAAAAATTTACTCTTGAGTTGCTTAGTTAATGTCACAATACCAAGAACAAGCATAACTGAAACAACATAGCATCACACATAGATCTTTCTTGAATGCATATTGATTAAGACAAGGTGTATTTCTATTGTTAATCTTGTGTAAAACATATTCACCGGAGAGAAACTTAATGATACAAATGCCTTAATATTGAACATTTGATAACATGACCATCATACAAAATCTTAACATTTGAAATACTTTGTAAGTTTTCCATGTGGTCCTCCAAAAAAAAAGCCTTCTGTTTAACCTCGACGGAGTGACAACAAGTTATCGACCAACCACGAAGAACATTCTAAATGATAGTTTACAGAATGTCACAAACGTGAATGATATATGTAATGCTTTCGTGTTTAACGTCGGATAAAAAGAAAAAAAATGAATGAAAAATAAGGGGAAATGTCCGTTGTTTTCATTTTTCAAGGATGTTTGCTCGTCATCGTCGATCACCCACGACTGATTTCTTATTTCTGCTCACCAGTCGTGTGATGATCAATATTACCAATATCATTGGAAACCTTTGATTCGTACTATATATGTATTCGTTTATGGTGAAATATGGTTCCCTAAATAAACAGAGATATTGACTTTTCAATATGATGTGTGCTAGTTTTCTTCTTCTTTTCTTAACATCAATGGCCTTTAAGTCTTGTCTTTTGTAATTTTATCAAACAAAATTCACATCACTTTTCTACGCATGTACGACTAACCAAGTAAAGCCCATTGGTACTTTGTAAGTAGAATTCCAAACTGAAATCGGACTTTCTGATTGGTTGTTTCTAATCTACGATTTCGCATACTTTACGACAGTTTCTTTGCAATTTTTCTTCAAAGTTTATGAGTAGAAAGACGAAATGCTCCCACATTTCATTTCAAGTGTGTGTAGGTGGGTGGGGGGATTTAAACGACATTAAAAGGTATGATACACTAACGGTTTTTAAATCAGTTCAAAGAACATATTGACCTAAAGAAGTTAACATGAACACTTATGCTTTTTGAGGTGATTCTAGAGCAATATGTTTTTAAAAGAATACACTTCCTATATTATTCATTTATATAAGCCAACAGAAAAATTTTGAACTCTAAATAACTTTTTCCAAGGATGCTTTGTGCAAGTTTGGATGATTTTGGTCCAATGGTTTGTGAGTATACTCAAGTTAAAATGCGGAAAGTACGTACAAGAAACAAGCAACGGACTAAATTCGATTAGAAAATCTCTCTCTCTCTCTCTCTCTCTCTCTCTCTCTCTCTCTCTCTCTCTCTCTCTCTCTCAGTTCAATGCTTTTTATCTTGGTCATATATTCTAGATACACTACAAATAATTCTAGTAATATCAAATTTACAATGGGTTTAAAGCTTTGAATGAGGTAGATCTGTTAATAGAAAAGTGATAAACTTTTACGACACGGTGTTCAACGACTTCAATAGCAAATGAACAATTAAAATCCATCAAACTTTCATTCTTAATTGATTTTTTCCCTCTAAGTTTATGATTAGTACTTCCATGATCAAGCCAATGAATTATATATTTTTTTTAATCTTTAAAACCAGCCTTCGATAATGATGTTGATCTTTCTATTTAGAAAAGCTGGATAGTAGGTGTATCATATAATCTTGAATATTCTCGTTTTCAGTAGTTTAAAATCAGCTGCCCAGTTCAAATCAGCCCCAGAGCACACAACATAAACATGTCTATAAATTCACTTTTACAAATCTGTCCTCGTGATAACGGATTCCCCCACCTTATGGAATGAACAACTGCTAAGAACACTCTTTGACATCTTTGAATTACATGTACTGTGTGAAGTACTAAACACATAATCGGGCACAGAGGAACCAGTGTGATCCAATACAGAACTGATATCCTCCACACTGTAATGTACATTATCAAGAGAACTGTCATCCGATTCCTGTGCTTTATGGTATGCTTGTGTCACTAATGGCTGATGTTTTTGATAACTTGCTGAAGGCAGTTGACTTCTGTGTTTAGAGTATGTGTCTGAAATATAAGTACGTTCTTCTGAAATGGGATCTTCCTTCCATTCCAACAATACATCACTTTCCAAGGACCTTTCTCTTTCGTATTGGGAATTTTCAGTTTCGCTATCAGGCTGCAGTTCTGCTTCATCATAGTACTTGTTTGGAACGTAATCAAGGTTCTGCGAACTATGAATCTGCAGAGGCATATACTGAGTACTAAGTATATCATTCTCGTGACTTTTCGGATAAAAACACCCCGAATCCCCAGTTCCGCTAAGACTATTGTTGTACGTGGGTGACTGACTTGAGATATCAGAACTGAGAAGCGCACTCCCCATTCCACTCGTGGTCTGAGAATTTTTGGTCTCGTCATCCTTAAAAAATTAAGATAAGATCAATATTAAGCATAGAATGAGTAAGGTTGATTTTCATGTGAATTATTTGATTGGTTGGTACAATAATTCTCAAAATAAGAGGCTTGTGGGCTGCATTGCTCACATGTGTAATTGCATTTTTCCATGTAAAAGATGAAACCCTCATTGCGGCCTCATTCTACTGTGGTCCGAAAGATGGTGTGTATAATGGTGTTAACTGTATTTAAATCTACACAACATGATTTGATTTGAAATATTATATCCTTGTATTCAATATATACAACATGATGCATTATTTGATTTGAAATATTCAGCATGGAAATAACGATTATCAAAGAATGCTTTCTAAAAAAAATTTATCCCTTTTTTGCCAGCGATTTGAAAGAATTTGAATCCACAGTCCATGAAGATGTATGTATAATAATCTAAGAAATCACAACCGTATGATTATTGAGATGAATAGTTATTTTAAAGAAAAAAATTATTATCCATGAATGGAAACGCGAAAATATACTAACTGAGAATGCTTATATATTAATTTGAGATAATGTGCAATTATTTCTGAAGAATTTTAATATATATTGAAGCCCCTGTCGTGGCCCCACCCTGACCCTATGGATGATGGTGTGGAATCTACTCAAATGTAACCTAGTGGTTGTTGTCAGGAAGACTTTCAAAAGAGTTTTTAATATATTTCTACGTAATACTTTGAAATCCTACTGCTGGCCAGAGCTCATGATTTGAACAAACCTGGGTCTTCATTATACAAGGGAGCTCTCACACAGTGAAATGTTGGATTTTCTGATTCAGTGTAGCTTTAAAGAAAATATTTCTAAACACCATACATTTTCTGTGTAGAAAGTTTAGCTATAATTGGCGCAGTGGTTACCTTAAGAAGTCAAAAATTAAAACAGGTTATGAACAGATCATAGAGAAACTTCATTCGGAAAAACTGACGGGAGCTTTTGGCTCAGGTGAGCTAAAAATAAATATTACCGAGAGACAAACCAATTCTGTAGCAAATGACAATGTACAAGATACATATGTATTTCATATGGCCCCGGGAAGCATTTTGACATGCAAGTAAACAGTAGTGCAGGACAAAATATAAACTGTCGTAATCATTAAAGTACAGAATTACCACAGCTTTTGATTTTAGATACCTATAAACTATTTCATGCACAATAAGATGAATTATAAGGCTACACCTGTATGGGTGTCAGACATGTCTCTAGTACGAAACAGACCCTGGCAAATGTCAAGCACCACGAAATCTTTGATCCACTCTTTCAAAGAGTTACCTTACAAATAAGCATTTACAACCCTTTAATTTTTACACATTACGTATATATAAATGATAAGTTTGCAAGAAGAGCACGTTTGAATGGAATATTATCCTCTTCAAAATAGTTACGCATAACAGAAGCCAACTGACCGAGATAATACGTACCGTTCCTTTAATGTGTGGTACTTTTATCTCATAATTTTCTAAAATTCCGCAATGTTTCCTGAAAATGCATTTCAATTAAATCAATGTTCTTTGTTTCTATACCCTTATGTAATACAAGTTAATATTTCTCTATTTTCAACCATACTTACCACAAGCAGTATATTGACAAACCGACAACAAGCAGGAATCCTGTGACTCCAAATATAATAGCTAATTCTATTGCCTTGTTTTCACTCTCTTTATTTCCAAAATCTGTCAAAGAGAAAAAAAATCCTAGAGGTTCATGGGTTACAACTCTTACCAAAAACATGAGGATACTTCAGTATCAATATGGTGAACATGGCCTTGCTGTTTTGGGCGAGAAGATTTTTTTTTTTTTTTTTAAAAAAAAAAAAGATGTTCCCCTATACTATTAATCATATAAAATTTGATCCCCGATTTTAGCCCCAGTGTTCATTTTTAAAAAAAATAGAATCTACAGAACTTGTACATATTTGATTTGGTGTGGCCCTGCTGCCCTTGAAGAGAGATGTTTTTTGTTTTACATTTCCCATATATTCTCATGTACAACTTTGAACCCCTCCTAGTCAAGTATGAAAATGCACTACACTGGAATTTGCATATTCTTTCAAATTCTGATCCCCCCGGGGCCATAATTCAAAGTAACTTCAACCAGCAGTACCCGAAAATGCTTCGTTTGCTAATATGACTAATCATGAACAGCTGGTCATGTTTTTTTCTCTCTAAATTTCCTCATAATGCCATGTAAAAGTTCGATCCTCTATTGTGGTCTTTCACCCCCCCCCCCCCCCCCCCCCCGCGCCCTTGGCCATTATTTGAATAAATTAAAATCTGTACTATGCTTGCATATTAACATGACTAAACATGGTCCTTCCGGTCTTCAGAAGAATTTTTTTTTCAATATATTAACATATAAAACTATGAGGCCCCACTCTACCTCGGGCGTCATAATTTTAATAAACTGGAATCTCCATTCTCTGTGGATGTTTGCATATCAATATGACTAATCATGGCATTGGTGTTCTAGAGGGAGGAAAAGATTTTTAAAGATTTCCCCTTATATATTCCCATATAAAACTTTGTTCCCCTGTTGTGTCCTCACCTTACTCCAGGGGAGTCACAATTTGAACAATTTTAAATCTTCATTCATTAAGAAAGCATTCATATAAGTCTGATCCAGTGGTTCTTGAGATTTTTGAAAGATGCCACGATATTTTCACAATTTCTTATTTATCTTCCCTTTGAAAAGGGAATGACCCTTCATTTGAACAATTTTAATATCTCCTTCGCCTAAGGATGCTTTATGGCAAGTTTGATTTATATTAGTCCTGTGGTTTTGGAGAAGAAGTCGAAAATATTGAAAGTTTAAAGACGGATGTCGGACAAAAAGTGATCAGAAAAGCTCAGGTGAGCTAAAAACAGAAATTAGATTCTTTGACGAAATTTTTAAAGGAGTTTATACGCGACAGTCACATTATGATAAGAAATTTCGTGAATCTTCGTTTAAAAACGATATTTTGTACCAAAAAAAAAAAAAAAACAAACAAATATCGTACATCTGTCTCCATAGATCACAAAATCCACCTCACTACTCGGACCTTGCCCAGCGTCTGAGACGGCAGATACCCATGCCCGGTATTTCGTGGGGGACAGGTCTCCTAATTTGTACTGTCTTGCATGCCTACTGACGTTAACAAAAACTGAAGTAGCTGGAAAAAAAATGCAATATTCTTATAGAATTTCTGCAACAAGATTGACCATGTTTGGATCATTTGGATCATGTTTGGATCATTTAAAATGTACATGGCGAGTATCTGTTATTATTATAATATTATACATCATTATCTAGTACAACGTATTTACTGAATTTTTTTTTATTATTTTTTTTTTTTTAGTTTTTTTTTTTTATGAAATGTCACTCTTTATTTATTATACCTTCACAACTTCTTAATTCACAATACTTGATCAGGTACTGTATCACGTGACCACTGTATTCTTTACAACTGTAGGGATTCCAAACGAGGTTCATGAAGCCTTGCTCAATGTCGTCTATATCTGGTTTAACATCTAACTTTTCTGATATTGCTGTCAAAAAGAATTATAGAAAATAGACTCAATTTCAATTTTTCAACAATTCATTTTTCAAAACTATTTCGATAATGAAACAGAAAATACAAGCAATCATTATCACACACGTATACATTTTTTAACAAAAGTTCTTCATGGTAAAATACACGTTCTTTTACTAAAATTGCTAAATCAATATGGTGTCTAAAATAATTCTTTGAAAAACTGCTCTTACTCCGATTGCTGAAGTGCACGCAATCTCCCCAGACTATTCCGCTGCTACTCTTCCCTCCCCCGTAAAATCCATTTGCGGCTATTCCATACTTGTAATCATCCACAGTTGTCCCATTTGGTACTTCTATACGATAAGAGGTATTCAAAACTGGGGTCAGCCAATTGAATTCTCCCTAAATCGAAATTTTGAGACGCAATACAAAATGTATTAGAAAATGAAAAACAAAACCGGAGAGAAAAAATTATTAGACTGTAGTTGTTAATGGATATGCAGTTGCTAAAATCAAGTCAATCGTAATTCGGGCTCATATTTACCTGACACACTCCACCATCCGTTGTTCTACACCACACGACGGTATATTCCCCGCTAAAGGGCCTGACCTGAATTTCATCTGGATAACTCCATGTCAAGGTCACGTGTCGAGGAAATGAAGTTTCACTCAGAACCTCAAAATAGATAGGGGCATTTGGCCCTGAATAGTGAAACAAAGAACAGTTTTACCATTTGAAATACATGTACATATTTAAAAGACATCGGTATTAACTCTTGAATGAAATCGTTGGTGAATCTTCGACTTCTTATAAATAGATACATGTACTTACATTGTGATTTTGGAGGAATTACCAGAATAGATGGTCTCAGATTCGGAAACTTTTTGGTCTTGCCGTTAAAAGGCAGGATGGTAATATTGTTTGTAATATTTGTGTTCAGGGGAACTTTTGTTGATACAAAATTGCCAAGTGCATAAAAGAGTTTATGTGGAGTTTTTGGAGACATCAGCTCAATCTCGTACAGCATTGTGTCACTTCGTCTGTACTCCGGCTTGATGGACTATAGACAAAATAGTAGATACATTGCAAGTGTGTAAGGCTGTTGTTGAAAGATTCAGTACATATAAGCCAAAAAGCCTCAAATTTACAAACATAAAAACCAAATCAAAAACAAAACCAGAAAATGTTTAGATTAATCTGTGCATGATTTTACCTCCCAGTATATTTCAACGTCATTGCAGGATGCATTCATGCAGCTGAAAAATGACTGATGAACGAAGGGAACTATCGATGGAACTGGATATAAAAGAAAAAAATCTGTGTGTGAACCCAAGGAATTATTAAAACCTGATAATGGCAGTTGAGACAATGATTAAAGTGCAAAATTTTATTACCATTTTTTTTTTATCTCATAATTCGTATTCATATATACACATAATGATAAGTATGCACTTTTTTGCTATAATTTGACGCTATGATAGTACTCTGGATAACACATTTTTTTTAAGTTTCATTACTTAATATCTAGATTAATATTAACCTTTATAATGTTTTTGTCTTTGATATGTCTACAAATTGTAATCATAGCCATTTAAATAATAAAATGTTTTCTTTGTTTAGTTAAATGGGATATGAAGGTCTCAGACATTTCAGGAAAAAAAGCATTATGCAGATTTTGTCTGCATTGTTTGCGACCTTCATCTCCCGTTTTATAACCCAGAGAGTGACATTTATTATTTATATTTTTCCGTATATTTATTAATACAAATACTTTTAAGTACGTAAAATATAAATATAATTTGCAATAAGTTCTTTGAAGCATAACATTTGAAATTACCTGACTTTGACTGGTCTCCATATTTGGTAATGATTTCCATATTTGAACGATAGTAAAGGGAAATTGTCCAAGAGGGACAAACTCTAAACTCATTGAATAAACCATCGTATAATATTTATAAAGATAAACCAGAAAACATATCTTACAGCAATTCAACAATGCCGCGAAATAGGTTGCATACGTACACTAAGAACCGGAACTAACTAAACTGAAACAAAATGTGTCTTCACAGAACTTCACAGAAATAACAAGCATAAATTATGCAGAATACACGCAGTGAATACAAATATTTCCTCATGAATGCGGTGCAATTGTGAATAATGTGTTTATGAATCTTGATAAATATAATACGTCTGGTTTAACGGCTTGGAATTTCGATAGAAATAAAAGTATTATGTAAATATAAATACGCGCTTTGTGAAAAGTATTCAAGTGTGAAGCGTTTAAGTTCATACCCTCATGTATTTTCAAAAATAAAATTTATTTCTTAATTAAACGCACATCACTTGTACTCAGTTTGATATTATGCGGTTCCTCTCTGTATTCCTAATCTCTAATACAACAAATTATAATTTTCTCACCGTCCTCCAAGGTCTTTGCGGTTTCCGTGGTAAACTCGGACCAGAATCCCTTCAGTTGCCCCTGCACTATCGGTTTACAAGATATCCGAATATCGTAACCAGTGTGTGGAGTCAATCCCAGCAGTACTGTACTCATTTCCCTCGTGGAGCTTGTCTGACAGTGTTCACAGATGTGTCATTATCATCAAATAAAAAAATGATTCATACAGAAGTGTACATATATTTGTACTAAAATGAAATTCGTTCTCATGCTCATTTCAAAAGTCAGATTAGAAAAAAAAATCCAATAAGTTATTAGATAGAGGATCTTGAACGAGTGCTTATGGCACATGAAATTTATGAAATGAGTTGACAGATTTAATATTTCCCCAGCCCTGGAGAAGGAAATATTTAAATCTGGTAACGAATTTCATAAATTTCATGAGTATGCAAGAGTATAAGATTCTATTTATCACACAATTATCAGCAAATGCATATTTTTAAAATCTATTAGTAAGAGCATACCAGGGTTATGTTTTTCTTGTACAGAACTTATAACATTATAATTCATAAACCATTCGCGTATTTTCTCAGATAAATCTATCTTTGAGGAAGCCCTTTTGATTATTGTGAATTAGAAAATCAAGAACATGTTTAATCCTATTAGTTATGCATGCTGAAGCAATTTTGTATGTTACGTTGAGAAATGATATTGGCCGCCAATTTGTAAGTACTTCTCTAGGTTTGTCTCATTTGGGCAATATGGATATAATGCCCTATTTTCTTGTTGTAGAGAGATGTGGACTTTTTTGACATACTCACAGACGATGTGTCATTTTATAAAACTAAAGGTAATGTAATTATAACTGGTGATTTTAACTCCAGAGTTGGATTAAAACCTGATTTTGTAGATACTGATATTAATGATGAATTTCTTTCTGAATTCACTGATTATGAATGTGACATTTCTGTGCCTCCAAGAAAATCACACGATGTTATTGTAAATAGTTTAGGAAGAAGACTTATTGAATTGTGTTATTCAACGCGTGTACGAATATGTAATGGTCGCAAAGAGGGCGACAAGTCTGGTAGATTTACATTCTATAACCATCTGGGTACCAGTGTTAATGATTACGTCATTGCTTCCTCCGATTGTTTTGATTTTGTGGATGAGTTCGTTGTACATAATTTTAATGAATGGTCCGACCATGCACCTTTTAGTTTTTCATTTGGTACCTCACTCAAAAAAAAAAAAATGAGATGATAATACTAATATTTCTTATAAATACCAGAAATGAAATGACAATGTGTATGAAGATGTTAAATCTGAAATGTTTCAATGTTATGAATTGTTAAATAATATTTTGACAGATGTTGACTTGTCTCAGGAAGATATCAATAATTGTCCATGAATTTAAGTTTAAATGACATTTTTAGTCCACATTGTACGAAACAATGTGATACAAATGTTTGTAAGACAAAAAAAGTATTTTCCGCACATAGCAGCAAACCATGGTTTGACAATAAGTGTATAGAATTACGAAAAAGATACACGAAAGATTTACGTACTATTAATTCCGATATGTTTCACAGGAATAGACACATACTCATTACTTCGAAGTGTGACTATAAATCACATGTACAAAAGACAAAGAGGGAGTATATGAGCTTCGAAGGAGACAGGACCGAATACCTCAAGAGGAACAGTCCGAGGGCGTTCTACTGTTTATTTCGTAAACGTACTGGAAAATCTAACTCTGAATTACAATTGTCTGAATTTTATAATCACTTTAAAAACTTGTCGCTGTCTACTTCTGATGTACACATGAATTCACCTCAAGCTACTGACTATCAGTCATACTCGGAACTTAATACTCCGGCCGATCGCAAAAGAAGTTTCAAAAATTATTCGTAATTTGAAAAGAGAAAAGTCTCCCGGAAATGATAATTTACTGAATGAATATTTTATATTTTTCAATGATGAATTAGTGGAACATCTTGTTAAATTATTTAATATTATATTTTTCTCAAGTTATTTTCCATTGTCTTGGTCTGAAGGGGTAATCGTATCGGTATTTAAAAAGGGCGATTTATATAACTGTGATGAGTATATAGGTATTACACTGAGTAAGTGGTCTCTCAAAAATATTTACTTCTATACTAAATGAGAGATTGTTTAAATGGTCAGAAAATTATGACATCGTGTCAGATGTTCAATTTCGTTTTAAAAAAGGTTGTAGTACCACAGATGCAATATTTGTATGACAGTCTTTAGTAAACAGAAATATAATGAACGGCAAGAAACTGTTTTGTTGTTTCGTAGATTATCAAAAGGCGTTCGATTCAGTCAATAGAAATATGGGGTTTTTTAAAAATAAATTGTCTAAGTGTGGTATAGACTGTAAAATAATGGATATTATTCATTCAATGTATGCAAATGTTAAATCATGTGTAAAATATAAATCACAATTGTCAGAATATTTCACTTGTAATAATGGTCTATTGCAAGGAGAATCACTCTCACCTATTTTATTTTCATTGTACGTAAATGATTTTGAAATAGGATTTATATAAAAAAAAAAAACAAAAAAAAAACCAAACAAAAAAACCTATGTGTTCCAGTTGAGGTAAGCCTATGTGTTCCAGTTGAGGTAAGCCTATGTGTTCCAGTTGAGGTAAGCCTATGTGTTCCAGTTGAGGTCAGAGATATTGCTTTATTTCTTATAATGTATGCTGGTGATACAGTTCTTTTTTTCAGACACAGCAGATGGTTTACAAAGTATGTCAAATACTTTAGGTAGTTATACCTCGAATAGGAAGCTAAATGTTAATATTAAACTGAAAAACTGTTACACTTAGTGTAATGATAATGTACCTTTAGATGAAAAGGCTAAGATAACTTTTGATGTGGTAGATAATTTTAACTACTTAGGGATAACATTTCATTTCAATGGTAAATTTAACAAAGTACAGAGTGTTTTAGCTATGCAATGTAAAAAGAGTATGAATGTTCTGCTACCAAAAATGAAACCTTTACACTTAAATGTATCAACAAAGTTGAATTTATTTGACACGTTTGTGAGTAGTATCGCGAATTATAGTTGTGAAGTGTGGGGGTGTATCCCAGCAAAAGAATTAGAAAGTGTACATTTGAATTTTTGTAAGAAAATCCTAGGTGTTAAAAATTCTATAGCTTCTATGATGATTTATTCAGAAATAGGTAGATTTCCATTTGAATTAGAGAGAAAATTTAGAATGGTAAAATATTTTTTTTCAAACTGAGAAATACTAATCTGTATTTTACAGAATATATATTTTGAAATGTGTCAACAGAGTCTTTTAGAACCAAATACCAAAACTTTTATTATCAACTGTAAGGGATATGTTGTTTACGATTAGTATGAAGAGACTGTTGATGAAAAACTGGTGTTATTACAAGTAAGACAAAGGGTAAAGGATATATTTATACAAAATTTTATTAGTTTTTTCAATAGTTCATCGAAGTGTCGCATGTATAAGTATTTTTACCATGGTTCAGATTTGCAACCTTATTTAACAAGACCGATTCCGATTCAATATATGCATTTTATAAGTAAATTTAGATTGTCCTCTCATAAGCTGAAAAAGGGAGATATTTTAATATACCTGAATGTAACCGAAAGTGTAAATTGTGCACAAATGGAGACATTGAAGACAAATATCATTTTATATTTATTTGTCCATTATATGAAAAATTAAGAAAATTATATATTAATAAGTATTATTATGAAAAACCTTCAATGTATAAATTCTTATAAATGTACTCAAATACAAACACAAGTGTTATGTGTAATTTTGGGAAATTTTATATATAGCTTTTAAACTACAATCAGAGACTACGAGATTATGAGGTTTATCCTCAACATCCTGAAACTGAAACTAGTTTATTTCATTAAAACGCCTAATTTTACATACATGTATTCACTGGCGTTGTACAATAAAATAGTAAAAGAGATGATATGCATAAAAGGTAATAGTAGAAGCATAAGATAAGTAAGTAAATAATTTTTTTTTTGAATTGTATATTAAAAGTTTCTAAATAAATGAGTTTTCAATTTCGCCTTAAAACTGTTCAGTGATTTCGACTGTTTTATCTCTAGAGGTAGATCGTTCCAAAGTCGAGGACCAACGGTTCCGAAGCTTCTGTCACTGAACGTCTTGTGTCTATTAAAAGGAACGTTGTAGCAGCCGTAAGAATATTGAGCGGAGCGTAACTTTTGAATTGGCACCTGTTTCGATAAAAGTTCGGTTAAATATGATGGTGCTTCGCCAACAGAACAGTTATACATAAAAGTCAACAATTTGAATTGTATTCTGGATTTGATGGGTAACCAATGTAAGTCATAGAGAACTTCCCTAGAACTATCAAATTTCTTACGATTCAATATAAGTTTCGCGCTCATGTTTTGAATACGTTGCATCTTTCCTATTTCACTCTGTGCTATTCCATATAAAATCGCATTGCAGTAGTCCAAATGAGAAATAACTAATGATAAAACCAAAATTTCTGTTGCCTCTTTTGTCAAATATTTACGTATACTTTTAATTCTGAGAAAATTGATCATTGCTGTCCTTATGTTCTTTATATTATTTGAAACACATGCTCTATAAGAATTGTTATTATAACTTTTCTTATGTCATCTCATATTTGTTATCATTGTAATATTTGTTCCTGTAACCTATAAGCGTATGGTAATAAACAACGACAACAAACTATACACCCACAATGATTTTGGATTAAAGCACAAACACCATATAAGCAATTACAAACAATATATTACCATTGGTTCTGCAATTAACATTAAGTCCTCTATTTCGCTGGTATATATATCAGTCTGAAAATCGTATGGTCAGATATCATTTCTCCTAGTTTTCAATATTTATTAGCACGTACTTCTTCGCCAATTCTCGTTTCCTTTCAATGAATTCAATACTATTTACATTATCATAATTCAAGCTCCACTTTTCATCCTATCCATATTTTGTTACTATCATCGCATTATTGTTCATCTCATTTACATACAATTGTCGGGGTGAATCATAACAGTATTTGTGACTTAAAATTATTTTCTTTCAAAAATTCTAGTAAATCGGGTCTTTTATCGTATTACTTTGAAATCAGCAATAATATTGTGATGCACTCCGCGCCTTCCGTCAACATTAAGTCATTCCTTCAAACAAGATGCTTTTGCGAAATGTGGCGATGGCATTAAATCAGTTAAAAGCTTACCTTCCAAACATTTTCCCATTCAGATTTGTATTCTATTTTGAAGTGAAGTGAACGATATGGCTCAGAATGACTCCATGAGAGCGAGATGGTTGTTTCGTTAGCGTCTATTCTTAGTATATCAACTTTTGCCGGTTGTACTAAAATGCATATTTATGTCATTGTCATTCATTTCATAAATTCAAAACATTAAACGGACAAGATCTACGGTTTTCATCAAAAATATTTTTAAAGAAAAATTACGTAAATACTTTCTAAATGTAATAACTATGTGTTTCGAATCATTCCATTTACAATGAATGTGGAATTATGCTTTTCAATAATAAACATTTTATCTGTTAAACAAAATATCGATGTCATTTCCGCCCATATTCTTATGACCTATAATGAACTCGCTTGGCCGTTTTCACTGCGCAAGCGCATTGCTAAGACGCCATGTCAAACGAAGAGCAATCTGATTAAAATACATATCTCTTAAATAGCTCTGCGATATGTGAGATATAATATAAAACATACCAATTTTGATAAAGTATTTTAATCAAATTGGACGAAATGAAGTGTGTTTTGACCGACTCTGCTCGAAAGAGATATAGAAAGGATATGCAAGCCACTTGTCACAAATCGAGGATAAATATTGGAAATGAAATCGACCCTTGTAATGACTGCAAAGTTATGCCGAAGTGTCTGTGTCGGCAATCTTCGGAAACAAACACGATGCATAATTTAGGAGACAGCCAGACACATAATGTTGTTATAAGCATACTCGGTGTATAAATAATTTTGATGGACTTTTTGTGATTTTCTAGTTATAATCTTTGATATTGCCACTTTTTTGGCACATAGGAAATTTTACCAATATCCCTCCTAAGTAAATATCCCTTAATTTGCATTGGATGTGTATGATCATTATTTTGCAAAGGGCTTGCTTTGCTGACCATTCAGATCGATGTCCAATCTAATTAAAATCAGATCTTCTCTAACCGTTACACTGGAGAAGAATCTGAGAGCATTGCGTTTGCGATCACGTTATCTAACTTTCACATTTGACCAATCAAATGACACTAACATGAACGTTTTGCTATTAAAAGGGAATTTAATACGTATTTAACGTATGCACGGGGATAATTTTCAAGAAACGCGGGAGTTTAAAGCTGTATGGTCCGATGTTCATTTATTATTTTTTGTACAGACTGAATTGCTTTCAAGGAGATGAATTAGTTTTTAAAGTTATTTTATTTGCATGTACAAGAAAACGTGAAAATATCATTTAAGAAGTAAAAATTAGTCGTCTATGAATAGCCCCACGCGGTAAAGGAAATTCCAACATGATGTACATAACTCGGACGCAACATTGTCTAAATTTGGTTTGAAATACTGTAAAACAACGAATTGCAAAAGGTATTCGATATATTTATATCTCTTAAACTTATGGCACGGAATTGTAGTAATAAAATACACAGCTTTACGCAGATAAGACCAGTCTGAACTGAACACGTGACTTGTTACTCGATTTGCATTCTAAATATGCATTCGAAATGGCAGAATGACGGTTGCTTGTTAAAATGATGTATGTCGTGTCGTAGATACGTACGTGCTATGAATACAAGATGGACAAACTATGTCGAAATTTGGATCACACAATTTTAATCGAATAAAGTTCCAAGAAAATTGACAAACAGTCTCTCTTCTCCCGCAATGCATATAAAATCTTCCTTTGTTCTTCTTTTAACACAGGTATTGGTTGGGAATTCGTTTTAAAAACAATTTTAAGGAGCGCCAAATTAATATAAACTCAAATAATTGAAGATTATTTATTTTGAAGATATCATCAATTCAGTTGTTGCTCTCATTAATTGAATTAATGCGCGCTTAAATTTAATCATTGCTCTCATTAATTGAATTGATGCGCGCATCAAGCCAATTAATGGTCTCATCAATTGAATTGATGTGCGAATTAATTCAGTTAATGACAGCAATAATTGTTTGATACGCTCCTCGATTCAATTATTGCTCTCATCAATTCAGTTGATGTAGAGCTAAGTATGAATGATTTGATGACCTCTTTAATTCAAATGAAGATATTTTCAATTAATTTACAATGCTTTTGTATAAGGAATTAATGCGCGCATCAATTCGTTTAAAGACAGCAGCAATTTTAACCAAAGAGATCGTTAATTCAATTGTGGATATGTTGATATTGAAGATATCTCTAATTATATAGTTGCATTATCTAAAAGAATTTATGCGCACATCAAATGAATTAAGGATATCATTAATTCAGTGGAAGAGATTGATTGATTACATATTGTTTATCGTCCCACTCGAATATTTTTCACGCATATGGAGACGTCATCATTGCCGGTGAAGGGATGTAAAATTTAGGCCTATGCTCGGTGCTTACGACCATTGAGCAGGAAGGGATCTTTATCGTGCCACACCTGCTGTGACACAGGGCCTCAGTTTTTGTTGTCTCATCCGAAGGGCCGCCCCATTTGATCGCCTTTTACGACAAGCAAGGGGTACTGAGGTCCTATTCTAATCCGCCTTCCAACGGGATCAATTGAAGAAAGCAATAATTCAAATATTGCGCGCATCAGTTCAATTATTAATATCATCAATTCATTTGAAGAGAGCAACAATTCAATTCATCAGTTCAACAGAATAATTAATGCTATCATTAATTCGATTAATACGCGCAATAATTCAGAATTGAAGATATCATTAATTATTTGAAGAGATCTTTAGTTGAATTGTTGCGAACATCAAATGAATTGATGTTTGATGTTATCCGCCAATAATTAAAGATCTCTTCATTTGTGTGTGTGTGTGTGTGTGTGTGTGTGTGTGTGTGTGTGTGTGTGTGATTTAAAAATTAAATAGATACAAGGTTTACATCTTAGATAAAATATTTCCTGTTGTGATTTATATGAAAATAAACAGAACTGCAATGTTGCCTTGGATCAATAGTTAGGAACTAACATACATTGTTTAATATGTCTGTCTATAGAATAAATTTACCCAGTTCATCTGTATTGAAGGAAAACTGAGAAGAAACGCTGGTTTCCGGTCGTCTGCTGTTGGTGATATTGACAATGAAAAGGTATATCCCACCCTTAAAATGATCTCTGCCATCATTTTCCTTCAGCTCACACGTCAGACATTTCCCGTAAATTTGCATGTTCTTGCAAGGAGACAGATGTGTGTAACTTAAAAAAAAAAAAAATTCAGTCATTTCACCATTACTCTTAAATAAGAAATTGCATCCGATATCTTTTACTTTAGAAATCTTTGGCCAGGGAAGATATTATAATAATTCCCCCTTCTGAAGTTATTGCTCTTAAAAGAATGTTTTGCATTTATATGTGACCTATTAGCCTTTCCATATGATCCTAGTTCAGATCATGTTGTAGTTTGTTGATTTCGTCCGATATGACCTCAAATAGGATCTCCCTCTAATAATACGTAGAAGCTTATGGGATTTAAAGTGGGAAGAACACCCAGAAGAATAGGATTCATTCACAACAGACAACACCTGAAACAACCTAGTACTCGTAATCTTCCATATGCTTTATAACACAATAGAAACTTACACACTCCACTGCAGGGAAACATTGAAGTCTGCGGTCGTGTCGTTGTAATGGACTGTAAAGTTCATGTCTCGAGTGTTTCTGTGCAAGTACACAACCTCTAGATCCCAAACACATGTCATGTTTTCCCAGTTGTAGACCAGACAGGAACCGTTTGTTACCTTTTGTGGACGGTCTAAAAACATGGAAAAGGTAGTTCGTGAGTTTCTAGAACGTTTCTTTCCTGTATTTTGTTGTGTAAGAAATAAAGGTAAGTTTTGAAAACATGTGAGGTTTAATATGAATTGCGATGCTTTATGCTGGTATTCTTCGTGAAGTATTGCAGTTCATACCCTCATGTATTTTCAAATTGAAATTTATTTCTTACATTTACACCAACATTGTACTTTCATATTTCGGAACTCCCAGCCTTTAAAATAGTCTACTATTATTTAAAAGTTTAGTATTCATACACACATTGTTTACAACTGCAACGCGTTATGACGAAATATTAAATTTATTTACCAGGTTTTATTGCTGATGCCCTCTCAGAATATTAAAGACCTGGGTATGTTCTACTTTTGAGTGATGAATGCTCTAAGAAGTATTTCTTCGACTTCATTCTTATTTTTTCAATATGTCTTTCAAGAATTTTTCTTGATAATCCAGTAACCATGATGTAAATACTCTTAGGGTCATTAGACATTTTACATTCAAGGGATGTTTTCTGTTTAATTTCTATTCAAATGCATTCATGTTTTACTTTTTATTTGAATAAGTATAATAGACAACGCTTATTTATATTATATACAATATAATTATATGGTGATTTATAATGTTTTATCCGTTTAGAATTTGTCCTTGGACGATTTCCCTTTCGGTTTGCCATCGTTCACATATGGAAATCATTACCAAATATGGAGACAAGTCGAAGTCAGGTGATTTTCAGCTGTTATGTTTAGATAACTTACAGGTCAATAATATTTCAGATTATGCACATTGAAAAAGTAATACGATAATGCAGGGGGGAAATTGCATGTATCCAATGTTCGACTTTCATTTCCCGTTTCACAAACCGAAGAAAGCATTTTTTTATTGTTAAAATTAGACACTAAGCAAGATTGAAATTTATATGTATTTAGAAATTATATCTGTTTGTGAGGTTCAACTATTTGTGCAAGATATGGTTTGAGCATATTAGAGATAACTAATATGACGACTTTTATTAAGAGGACCCCATTCATCAACAATTTGTTATTTATTATTGTTATTATTATCGTGATTGAAATTAAAAGTAATAATAATAACGATACGATGATCAAATTTTAAAAAAGAATTACTTTTTCTAACCGACCTATCCCCCTTGTTCCTACTCAAAATTATTTATGGTCATTTCATTATAGTTTGAAATTTCAAATTTTAAAACTTGCAGATTATTCATTTAAAGTCTCTATCTAATTTTACACCCACCCCATACAGTTTGGTAAAAAAAAAAAGAAGGAATATATTTCCTTAATTCCAATCTTTAGGTCAAAATGGTCGAGTGCAAAAAGGAAATAGATACATGTAGTAGAAAAATTCCCATTTTACTTCCTTCAATCATCATCAATGATAAGGGTTCTTTGTATTTATATTTTTACATTTGATGCTATGTCTCCCACTTATCCCTCTTAAACCATTATCAAATGTCCACAGGTAGCAGGGGACATTTTCGCACAATGGTCCGGCCAACCTTGTTAAAAAATAGAGATACCCCATATCTGAAGTGAGATTACATCAGTAAAAATGTGTCGAATAATTTTAACATACATACCAAGTGTATCCGAGTGCTTGGTGAAAGAAAAAAACAAAACAAAAACACATGACGTGCATCGTGCTGTTGTCACCATGACGCCTAGCCTATAGATGAGCGCAGATACGAAACTAATGTGATCAGTTACCGAAGAAATTCAGACTAAAAGCTAGAGGGTCCAGGGAGAAGGTGGATACGCCCATATAAAAAGAAGATTTTTAAGAAGGGCACATAGGGTTGATTGATTTATTGTATTTAACGTCTCTTTCGAGAATATTCCACTAGTATGGAGACGTCACCATTGTCAGTGAAGGGCTGCAAAATTTAGGCCTATGCTCGGCTTTTGAACAGAGAGGGATCTATTTTTTTTGTCGTGCCACACCTGCTGTGATACGGAGCCTCCGTTTTTGCGGTCTCATCCGAAGGACCGCCCCATCTAGTTGCCTCTTACAACAGGCAAGGGGTACTGCGGACCTATTCTAACCCGGATCCCCACGGGTAGATAGCCTTCTTGAACATGCAGTTTTAAATCCGCTCGCACGGTGCTCTGATGGTGTGTGGGTTATGCGGATTTAGCCCGTATGAGAAAATCAAAGCAAGAAGGGGCACCCCCTCAGGCACGTTTTGTGCAGCAACACCTGCATGTATGGATGATATGTAATTTGGGGTTCTAATTTCTTTCTTATACCACTATGAAATACAAGTATTGGGAAAACAGGTATTATGATTTTTCATTATCCTGTCATGACCTGAATCTGATGCATATCCCCTACCCGCATGTTGCGTAACAGACCCTTAATATCCCTTATTTGTCGTAAGAGGCAATTAAATGGAGCAGTCCTTTAAAGGCACAAAAGATCCCTCCTTGCTTAAAAGATCGTAAACTCCGAGCATTGGCCTAAATTTACCAGTCCTTCACGGGCAATGATGAGTGAAATATTCTCGTGCGATATACAACCAACCAACCGATCATCCACCTTACCGCGACCTGTATGGCTTTTGTTTTGAAGTAATCTTAAACGACACTTCCCACAAAATAAAACGTTCTTCCGCTCGTCACATTCTAGATCCTTCGTTGATAGTTCAAGGGCACAAAGCATATTGATTGCAGGCATTGTGTAGGTTTCTTTGTTACATTTTATTACATTCCTTTTCTCAAGTTAAAAGAGTTTTATATTTCAAATCTGAATCAATAGGATGCGATGGGAATGTTTCCTCCTTTGTCTTTAATAAAAAAAATATATTGATACATTTTTTTATCGGTGTGATAATTTCCAAGTAAATATCTCATCCGTGTTTTTTGTTTTTTAAAGAAAAAACTCATTACGTCAATCTCGAATGCCTTACTACGTATACTTTTGGTAAAATCTAAGAACATCGTAAAATCGGTCCTTTCTCTTCAATAAAAAGTTAATCATTTCACAATAGACAATCAAAAATGAATTATCTACATGCTCATTTGTTAGTCAGAGACTGATACATGTATGTATGCCTTTGGGAATAAAATATTGTTCAAGTTAATAGCCTACAGATGACAACGTGTTAATTTATGTACACACATACTAGTAAGCAAATTCTTTATTTCACTCACACAATTTTAGTACACGTACATGCAAGCGTGCACAACATAAGCAAAAGTATATAGTTTACATGACAAACACTAAACGTGATAGGTTTGCCGGGATCAGGGCTGAACCTGTGGCTCCCGGCTGCGAAACGAGTGCCTTACCCTCGGCTATGTACAGAGATAGGTTTTGCTGAAACGTGATGATTGAAATTGTATGAGTATTTTGTATGTCTGAACGAGAGACTGTTCGTGGAATTTTCACAGGAATATAAGGCAAGTAGATGCAACACCACTGTCAATATTAATGTTTCCTTTTTTTGAAATTTTGCCATTAGATGCCAATACACAATCCACTCTTTTTTTAGAATATCACAAATAAAGCAAAACAGTTCATGCACGTGGAATAAATGTCTTACGCTCAATGGTTAGGATCTGTGCCGGTTGCCTTTCTTCACAGGCAGGAGAGGTGCAAACATACGTCAAAAACCCTACACCTTCACGAACCATGTTTACAGAAACAACATCTCGTCCATAAGCAGTGATTGTATTAATGCTACGTAAATAACTGGAAATAGCCAAATTTTGTCCATTCCACTTTCTGATAGCAATGTCATTTTCAAAGGAATTGACAGGTGTTCCGGAACTATTAAGTGTGCAAGAGAAATTAATCTGTTCTCCAAAGAAGTTATACAGAGGATCTGCAAAATAAGAATATTGAGTGCATGAAAAGGAAGAATTGTGTTAGTAAAATACGAAGATAAAATTTAGTTCCCAAAGAAAATTTTATGTTATGTATATTTCAAAAGCTTCCCTTCCAATTTCTCTTAAATTTTGATGAAATAATCACCATTGAATTAGAAATATCGGAAGTCGCTGTCATAGTTTTAAAAAAAAATTCTTATGATGTCATGAATTATTGCAGTCAGATAACATATATTCACAGTGTTAAACTTTTAATTAGAGGATTACCTACATATATAAAAAAAAAGTACTCTTAAAGTCCATGTTAAAATAACAGGTGATGAGAGTGAGAGAGGGCTAAATTACGCTGTATCTACTACCCATTGCCTTTCACTATTTGTGAATAAGATTATTAGGAAGAAATTGGAGTTAGAAAATTATTCTGAAATTATCAAATAATAGTCTGAATATTTCTCAAGTAAGTGTTTTTTATTTCATCAAAACTGGCCGACAAATTAGTTGAGGAGACGGTTTTTTTTGTTTTTGTTTTTTTTTTTGGGGGGGGGGGGGTTTGCATGAAATATGCAGGGGAAATTTTCTTTAGGGACAAACGTTTGACCAAGGAGTGTACCTCAAGAAGGATTCGATACCCGTGCCATGACGTTCTTCTATGACGAAAGTTCTTTGGTATACAATATCTACCATGTTGACAGGGGAATGGTACAATTTTAAACTAGCCCTACCCTTGATCTTGAAGTGAGCACATAATAGTCAATTTTGACTGGGTGCCTCTACCGATAAGAAGAAGAAGAGCAGGGAGCGTAGTTTGATTAAAACTTGATATGCAATGATGACATTTTTAGAATCAGATGTACCATAACTTTTTGTTAGTTTGCGAAGATGCTAAAACCCAGGACGAGAACATTTTCAATGAATTTATTACTCTGCAAAGTTTGAAGAATTTTGACAAATATTAAACAAACCATAAATTTTATGACAAACGTGACTTCATATTCTGCGTATAGAAACAGAAGAAAGCAGATAATCATCAAAAAACAATTTTAGGTAGGACTTTTTAGGCCACCTGAGTAAATTCGTCCGCCGTGCATAAACAATTAAACATCTTTCGCTTTTTCTTGATAATCACAATTCCAATTCTTTTCAAATTTGGTATAAAGCATCTTTGGGACAAGGCTGACTTAAATTGTAAATTTCAGGACTCATGCACCCCTAGGACCTTAGGGGCGGGCAAAAACTACCAAAAGATTTACCAATTTTCAAAAATCTTCTCTAGAATCGCAGATGTATAAGAAAAACTAAATGCGTATTAATGTAGAGCAGGACGGCCTCTACCAAAAGTGTAAATTTCATGATCCCAAGTGTAGAAGTTTTCACTCCAGGCCGGAGCCAAACTTGGTATATAGTATTTATGTGTAAATCTTAAGACATATGCTATTGATACTAAATTAAAACTGAATGGATATTCAGAATGAGATGGTAGCCCTTTACCAAATTTGTATATTTCATGATCCCAGGGGTAGGGGTTTTTGGTATGAAGGTGGATCCAAAACGGTAAGTGATTCAACGTGTTAACAATGGAACACTATTAACTCTTCTTGATAACTATAATTCCAATTCTTTTTAGATTTAATGTGAAGCATCGTTCAGACAAGGGAGCACAAATTATAAATTTCAAGACTCCTGTACCCCTGGGGCCTTATGGGTGGGACAAAAACTTCCAAAATTGACCAATTTTTAAAAACATTTCCTCTGCAAGTGCACGTGAAAGAAAAACTAAATGCAGTGATGTAAAGCATGAAGGCCTCTACGAAAAAAGTTATAAATTTTATGACCCCCGGGGTAGAGGTTCTGATAGGGCGGGGCCAAACTTGGTATATATAGTTTATATTTGTAAAACATTTAAATAATATCCTCTTTAATGCTATTGATATTAAATTGAAACTAAAAAGATATTTAGAGGGAGTAAATATCCTTTACCAAACTTGTAAATTTCATAATCATAGGGTGTAAATGTTTCATTTCAGGGTGGAGCCAATTATTATAGTAATTAGTTTCCTTATCATTTGAAAGATTCCTTGAAGTTTGTTGATACGGTATAAAAGCTAAATGCTATTTAGGAAAAGCAGAAAAGGATGTACCGACATTTCGCAACCCCAGTTTTGACTCGTGGACAGGTCAAAATTAAATCATTTGGCGTTTACGTTACATGTATTATATTATGTATCAGTATTAGCACTTGCAATGGCTTTTAAGTTTTAAGAATACCCTTGTTTTACAATTTTACTGTTGCTGAATATTAGAATTTAGCTTCGGTATTCAGAACAGTATTTTTTCTTCTTCTATATTTTGTAGCCTTTAGGACTAATTATACTTTTAACTAATACTCAGGAGACCGATAAGACCTGTCGGCCTCTTGTTTAAGCAACGGAAATTACGATAATAATGAAAAGGTATCCTATACGGTTTTCCATATCATTGGAAGTGTGTAGATACATTCGGATGAAGTCATGTTGACAATTGCAAGATCTTATTTTGAAAAGATTAGGAATACGAGGCAGATTGTAAAATATATATATATATATATAAGAAAGGCAGAAAAGCGCTTCATTTACTGTGTTAAAAACAAAAATATGATCTTTTTAACACTTGAATTACCACAGTGCAGAAAATGAAACTTTAAAACGTGCATAAAATGCATACATTGGAAAATAAATGAAATACTACGCGAGCAGGGTGAAATCTTGTCTTTTTATATCCCCGACTGGAACCTTAAACTTCAAAATGGACGGCTGAAATATTTCAACCCTGAATAGAATGATATTAACGCGACCTTCCAGTGAATGGGTTCAAATAATGAAGGAATTTGACGTGTGTTTACTTGCCCGGAGAATACAAATATATCTTAAGTTTGATCTCTCCCAGTTAGATATTTAAAAATGAAACAGTTGTTATAATTTCCTAATCACTGAAATAAGATATTGAAATTTACTGAAACTGGAAAAGAAACAACAAATTGAGAACTCAAAGTCAAAATATACCTGCTTTGAAAGTCACGGTGCATGGCTCTTTAGCGTAAATCAATGTCACAAAGTACAAACACGAAGCACCCCAGAGACTTCGTGATTTCATATCCACATTTCACGTTATCCAGCTTCCTACTTAAACTTCTAACAGGAGGTACTATAGTGTCAGTCTAAAATTAAACAATACTGACGCGTCATACCCGAGCAAATGTGTCCTGGACTATTTGATTATATTTACACACTAATAGTTCCATTGATCTATAACAGTAAGGAAATATAATGTTGATCTTTAAAGCACAGGGATTTAAAATTTTGCTCTATGCACACGGTAGACTTATTTACCAAGAATTATGTCAATTGGCATGCTTACAGTGTACTATTGATTGATTAACTGAATGTTGTTTTCAGTTATCTGGTGGCGTCCAGTTTTTATTGGTGGAAGAGAGAATCCAGATACAATGTACCCGGGAAAGACCACCGACCTTCCGAAAGTAAACTGGCAAACTTTCTCACATATTACAGTGTACTAGGGAATTAATGTCAATATGTACAATTTCATTCTGTTTATTTTTAGTTTGGTGATACTGTAATTAATCTGAAATATTGTATTTTATATATTTGTTTCAAACAACTATACACAGTTCTCCTTGAAAATAGTTGTATCAAAATAACAAAAGAAGAAAATCTTCCTTTTTTTTTCCTCTGTTGATTACAGTTCTTTGAGCTATCATATAATGGTTGAATACAAATCCAAAACAGGGAAGGAGAGCTGTCACCATCTAATATTTGATAAAAATACATTTCGAGATTTTTTCTCGTAATTTCGAGATGTGTTTTCGTAATCTCAAGATCTTTTCACAGAATTTCAAGATATGTTTTCGTAATTTTATTTTATCGTATTAACGCGTTAGCTAAAGCGCTTCATGAAAAGATGCTTAAAATGGGGCGTAAATGGTCAATGATTAAATGTGTTAAAAATTCAACACTTTTAACTTCTCGATAATTGTAATTTCTATTCTTTTCAGATTGTGCATGAAGTATCTTTGGGGCAAGGCTGACTGAAAAATTTAGGACTCCTGCACCCCTGGGGCCTTTGGTTGCTGTTCATACCGTTATGTAGAATTCAGAATTATTTATTTATTTATTTATTTATTCATTCATTCATTTATTTATTCATTTATTTATTTATTTTTGTATCTACATTTTACTTTCAATTCTGTCGGAATATTTCCAGCTGTTAAAATAGTCGTACTACATCTATCAAGAATCATACGCACATTTATGAACTCGTATAATTGTAGATATATTTAATTATTTGAAGATAACACCAATTCATTTGATGTCCTTCCTTCTTAAACTTTTCACATATCCTCTTCATGCAAAACCATTACTGGCACAAATTATCCATGGATAAAGAGGATTCAGATTTGTTCAAAAAGGGGATAATGAAGTAAGAAAAAAAAATCTTAATACCTACTGGCCCAGAAAAGTGGAAAGTCCTGACACGTGTAGATCCAAGTTTGTTCAAATCATGGCCCCGGTGGTAGGATGAGTCCATAATTGGGGATTAAATTTTACATGCAGATGAAAAAAATATTTTTAAAAAAACATCCTCAGGAAAAATATGAACATGATTAGTCATACTGATTAGATTCAAGTTTGTTAAAATTTTGGTCCCCGGAAGTAGGGTGGGACCACAATAGGGGGCCAAAGTTTTTACTTTTAACTGGGGATAGAAATTCGATTTTACTCAATTCAGGGCCCCATGGGTAGTGTGGAATTTATAACTGAGAATATATAGAAAATCAATTAAGATATTTTTTCAAGAGTATCAGGGCCACTACGGATGCCCATTTAGGACCTACCAAAAATAATTTTTGAATTTGAAATAATGAATTCCAGAAATCGTTATTACAATTTTTAATTTGTTATTTGAAACTTTTGAATTCATTATAACGATTAAATCTGTTATAACGAATTCCTTAAATTTGTTAAAACAAATTTCAAAATTTATTTTAATGAATTAAATTTGAAAACACGAGTTTGAGAAATGGTTATATAAAATTATCGAATTCGATGTAACGGTTATAAAATCGATATCAAATTAGTGTATAATTCGTGATAATTAAGGAATTACAAGAAAAAACGAATTAATACAATCTATTAAAACGATAATTAATAAAAAATAATTTCATGATACTTGTAGCTTGACGACGATGTCTCAAGATTAGTACAACGAATATAACGAATCAGGCAATTTTATATAACGAATTTCAGAATTCGTAATTTAGAATTCAATTCGTTATATCAATTATGAAATATGTTATTACGAAGTTTACAAATTCGTTATAACATATTCAATCCGTTATAACGAATTTTTTGAAGTTTGAAATAATAATAATAATAATAATAATAATATACTTATATGGCGCCTTATCTAAATATACTCTAAAGCGCTTTGCACTATATTAAAATGCACATCAAAATTATACAGAATACATAAAATCACTTATAAATGCCAGATATCAATATCGCACAATGAACAATTGAAACTATGAAAGAAATAATCTAGAGAAAATTAGAAATTAATTCATATTATAAAAATCATAAAATATGTACTAGAAAAAAACTTTTTTGTTTTTGTTTTTATTTTTAAAGACTTGAATTAGAAATAATGAATCCTGAAATTCGTTATTTCAATTTAAAAAAATATTTTTATGATCCTAAATGGGCTTCCGTTGGGCCACATTAAATCATATCAAAATGCAAACTTTCCTACATTGTATGGATTCAAGTTTGTTTTATATGTTGATTTATTAACCCTGTGGTAAGGGTGCGCAAACTTAACATAATGGATGTACATAGGAAAGAAAATCTTCTCTAGAACAGCAAGGTCATGTTAGCCATATTGATATTGACGCATTCCCACGTTGTGTAAATTCAATTTTAAATTATGTCATGACCCTTCGGAGCTAGGTTTAAGCCACAATATGGGGTCAAATATTTTCATGGAAACGAAAATTGAAAAAAAAAAACTTTTAAAACACACTTAAAAAAGAGCAGTACCAAGGCGAATCGCTCACCTGATTCATCTTGGTCCTGCTTTGTATTAGTATGTTTTAAAAGATTTTTTTTTCAATTTCCGGATCCGGAAAAGGCCGAGTGATGAACCGATTGGTGTTTACAGTGACGTAACATTTTCAATTTACAGTCAATCAGAACATCACTCGGCCTTTTCTCCGAAAAAGGTAGAGTGATGTTCCGATTGAGCTTCGAGTAACAATTGATTGATTATTTGTTTCACGTCCCGTCGAGAATGCTTCACTCATATTGAGACGTCACCTATTTAGACCTATACTTTGCGCTCAGGGCCGTAGCAGTGAGTGTTCAACGCCAAATTTCTCATCAAATATGTACTCTCTGTGAACAAACATACAACGAGAACTCTTTCAACATGCTGTGCTGTGGTGTCAGAACACTGAACATATCAGAGGCGCCTTTTTCAACTGTGTTATGAATGAGTGTGATGTTCATTTGTACCTAGAATTAACACATATGTGTGATTATGACCTGTATTTAACTCTACTAGGTGGCCTTCCCACAACAACGCCAAATGATCGACATAACCAAAAGGCGTTCATTTGTCTCTGTGGAAAGTTTCTGTGTAAAGCCTCTGCCTTTTTTAACAGGGCTACCTTCCCTTCTTAATTGTTTTATCGTGATTTATACATCTATATGTATTAGATAGTACAGTACCTGTATTACAGCTGTACTTAATATGTAAATATTTTTTCCCTCTCTCCATGTGTATGTGTGATTTGTTTGGTGGTTTGTTGTTGTTTTTTTGTTTTTTTTTGTTTTGTTTTTTTGTTTTTTTTGGGGGGGGGGGTGTTTTTGTTGAGTTTTTTTTTCTTTCTGTTTTTTTTTTTTTTTTATGTGTGTGTGTATCTTCAGTTGCAGTTTGATGTATCTTTCATAACTTTGTATATGTTTCTATGTTACAAAATCTCTGGAAAGAGGAAATAAAGACAGAATGGTGCACCTTGTAAAAACAGTTAACACATCGCACGTACGTATTTATGACGCTGTACAATATGTCATACTTTATTTCATCTGTTTTAACCAGAATTATTCGGTTTTTAAATAGGTTTTTACAAATAACTGTCACTCGGCCATTTCTAATGACAAATCTAGTGACAATCATGACTGTGTTCTATGTAAAGTTGTGTATTTTGTTGCTACAGTACCGTGCCGTAAGTGTAAGAAAAATAAAAATACCTCTTGATAATTTGTTGTTTCACGCTCTTCGAAACCTAAATCACAGCTGCTTGGGTTTTAACATAATTACACCTCTAGCCTTATACATCTGTAAATAATCAACACAGGTGCTTGGGTTTTAACATATGAATACACATCTAACTTTATACATATTTACATATATGTAAGGTTAGATGTGTATCCATATGTTAAAACCCAAGTACCTGTGAGCTGTGACCTAAATTTAGACAGTTGGGTCTGAGTTATATATACATCATATTGCATGGGATTCCCCTCATGTGTAACAGGTTATTTATAAACGCCAAACAGACTCGTGTATTTTTAGTTTCCCATTATATTTACTTTTTTAAATAATCACACACACACACAAACACACACAAATTGTCTTCCTGCAAACATATAGGACGGCACTCAATTTTTTTTATAAAAATCATAAATGTTTAAAACGTTAAGAGCCCGTGTCTCATCACTGTTTTCTTTTAAATGCAAATGTTTTCAAGCATGTAATGAAGAGAAAGTTAATAACTTTAAAAACTAATTCATCTGCTTTGAAGTAATTATGTATAAAATATGAGATGAACATCGGATTATACAGCTGTAATAGCGGGCGCCTGCCCAGTTCAATTAGAGAGACATGGTTTAAATTTCTTTTATTAACACTAAAATGAAAGTTTACACAATTTCAACTGTAGTAATTCACCCTCGAAGGATTTGTAGTATTTAGAAAGTTGGATATCAGCAGATCTCTCCTCATTTATTATTGTTATAATGAATGTTCTATGTTCCTTATATTTCAGAAATACAGAGGACTGGTTATATGATCAAAGACCTTTATGTTTATTTCCACTCCAGGAATTAAGGTATATAGAAATCTTTCCTTTGAAAAGAAGAGTTTAAAGCCTTTTCATGTACAAATATTTTTTATTTGGCCGATGAGAATGAAGTAAATGCCGAGGTTTCACAGTTCCTGGAGTGTAACGTTTGTTTTATGGTTTGTTAGCCTTGTTTAATATGTATCCACACTTACCACACACCTTCAGTATTGAATATACATGTAGTTTATTTGCTCCTTCAGGTGATGATTGATTGACTATATATTGTTTAACGTCCCGCTCGAGAATCTTTCACTCATATGGAGACGTCGCCATTGCCGGTGAAGAGCTGCAAAATTTAGGCCTATGCTCGGCGCTTATGGCCTTTGAGCAGGGAGGGATCTTTATCGTGCCACACCTGCTGTGACACGGGGCCTCGGTTTTTGCGGTCTCATCCGAAGGACCACACCATTTAATCGCCTCTTACGACAAGCTAGGGGTGCTGAGGATCTATTCTAACAACCCGGATCCCCACGGAAAACGGTGAAACGAATTGCACAGGTGTCGGATTAGGCAGTAAAACTGACCTGTCTTTTTGTTTAAAGAAAGTTATACATTTAAAACGTCAAGCACCTGTGGATGTCAATCCTAAATCGATGTGAATTTATCCTGAACGTGGTAGTGAAATTCAACAAAAAATAGATCTTATCTAGAAAGTCTGGCAGATTGCGAGTGGATCGAAATGACAGCTTGGGAGGGAGTGTATGTGTGTTATAACTCGTGAGACATTGTCTATGTTTATGTCGAGTAGTAATTTTGTAATAGCCCAGTCCCAGTGTGTCCCAAGATGCAAGGAGCACCAAATTAACATATACTCAAATATAATTAAAGATATCTGTAATTATTTGAAGATACCATCAATTACAATTATTGCTCTCGTCAATTAAAGTAATGCGCACTTCAAATTAATTATTGCTCTCATTAATTGATTTAATGCGCGCTTCAATTCAATTATTGCTCTCATCAATTGAATTAATGCGCGCTTCAATTCAATTATTGCTCTCATTAATTGATTTAATGCGCGCATTAATTCAATTAATGAGAGCTATTCTACTGAATCGACGAACGCTCTAACTGAATTGTTGCTCTCTTCAAATGAATTGATGATATCAACAATCAACTTGATGCTAGCTACAGTTTAATTAATGCGCACATCAATTCAATCAATACGATTAATAATTGAATTGTAGCGCATAACAATCCAATTAACGTCCTCAATAATTGAATTATTACTATACTTAAATGAATTAATGATATCATTAATTCAATTGATGCAAGCAATAATTCTTTTAGGGAGGGCCCACCTTCATTCTTCATTTAAATGCGTTGTAATTAATTGAAGTTATCTTCAATTGAATTGAAGAGATCATCAAATCATCTATACCGAATTCAAAATGAAACTTCGCGAGCAATAAGTCCACCACATTGCGCACATCAAATGAATTGATGAGAGCAATAATTGAATAGATGCAGGCATCAATTGAATTGATAAGAGCAATAATTGTATTGATGCACACATTAATTAAATTGATGAAAGCAATAATTAATTTCACTATCAATTCAATCATTGCGTCAATGATTGAATAGAATATATCCTCAAATGATTAAAGACATCTTCAATTATTTGAGTTTGTGTTAATTTGGCGTTCCGTATACCCCCCCCCCCCCTCCAATGATATACCTGTACAAGCCGGTATTCTACAACTTTTTTGGATGTATTGATTTCATCACGTCTTCCTTTCAATTTATCAATTACTTACAGAGTACCGGTCGTGGTAGCTCAGTGGTTAAAGTGTTTGTTTCGTAACCGGGAGGCCAGGAGTTCAAGCACCGCTCGTGCTATGGCCGCATCAAACCTAAGACGTAAACATAGTTAAAATCCACCCGTGACGTCATTCTTTTGTGTCCATTGATTGAAGTAGACCATCCCAACGAGTCCTCAATACCATGCAGACAAGACTTCTGTGATAACCACAAATGTTATTTAGCTCACCTGAATTTTGACATTATTCGTCTTTAAAAGACAATAATGGGGTTTTATAATTGCCCTTGCAACTTTTATCTTTGAAGACAAGGCGAAATGACTATCAAGACAAGGTACAACACCCATAGGGCTATTAACTTCCGTATTCATTTTGGGTCTGTAGTGGTATCACCCGGTGGCTCCTGGGGTTGGGACAGATTTGGATGCCCTGTTTCTACTTTATGAGAGGAACTAGAGACAATGTGTCAATTGATTGGAGGAGAAAACTATGTTGTGTACTCGATGTCATGATCATAAAGAATCTGTGATATCCATAAATGTTATTTAGCTCACTTGAATTTTGACATTTTTCGTCTTTCAAAGACAATAATGGGGTTATATGTCTGCCCCTGCAACTTTTATCATTGAAGACAAGGCGAAATGACTACCAAGATAAGGGGACTCCTAGCGCTACTATTTCCCGTATTCATTTTGGGTCCGTAGTGGAAACAACCGATGGCTCCTGGGAGTTAGGAGAGATTTCGAGGATATATTTCTACTTTATGATGGGAGCCAGGGAGAAAGTGTATATTGATTGGAATGGAAATCCCGATAAGTTCTCAATGGGAAGCATACCAGAGGTTTGTAATAACACAAACTGTTTCTTTAGCTCACCTGATTTTGGAGAATTTTCGTATGTTGAAAAAGACAAAAGGGTTTTACGACTGCCCCTGCAGCTTTTACCTTAGAAGAAAAGGCGAACTAAATATCAAGTCAAGATAGCGGACCCAGATGACTATTATTTCCGTCCTTCTTTTTGGGTCCGTAGTAGTACCACTCGGTGTCGGGACAGATTTGGAGTCCCTGTGTGTGCTTTATGAGGAGACCCAGAGACAATATGTCCATTGGTTGCAGTAGAGAATCCAAAGGGGTACTCTATGCCATGCAGACAACAGTTCTGTGATAACCATAAGTGGTGGTTAGCTCACCTGAATTTGGAACTTTTTCGTATCTCAAAGGTATTAAAATGGTTTTATGACTGCCTCTGTCCTCGTAACCGGGAGGTCCGAGTTCGAGCCCCTCTCGTGCCATGGCCGCGTCAAACATAAGACGTAAAAATAGGTAACGATTGCTCCTTCGCCAAACGCTCGGCATTTAGAAGTGAGAATTACGGAATCACGGGTCTTTCGGATATGAACTTAAAGACGGAAGTCCCGTATCACGTTAGGCGTTGGTGCCCTCACTGCTCATGAGCGCTAAACATAGGTCTAAATTTGTGGTACTTTACCTACAGCTGGTGAAGTCTCAATATGAGTGAAAATTCTCGACGGGACGTAAAACAAACAATCAATCAATCAATCCACTTCCTCTGTATCTGTAGCGTACCCCCAAGGTTATGATTTTCCGCTTTCAGTTTGGGGCTGCAGTGGTACCACCCGGTGGCTCCTGAGGTTCGAGGCAGATTTAGAGTCCCTATTTCTACTCTGTGATGTGAGAGAACAGTTTCCACTGACTAGAGTAAAAAAAAATCCTAAATGCTATGCAGAGGAGAGATCTGTGATACCCAGAAGAGTTGGTAAACTCGCCTAATCTTTGACATTTTAGATATGCCCTAAAAAGGGTTTAATAACTACGTTGTTGTAATCTTTGAACAAAAGGTGAAAGGGGAGGGCAGGATAGACAGCTCGTTGGGCTATTACTTCGTGTTTATATTTTCAGGTAAACCTTGGATCCCCTACCGTTGCCCTACCCTACTTCAGGTGTCAGAAATTCGACCAAGGAGAATGTATACTACATAGAGATTATTGCATACTATTAATAATATGACTAATCATGGTCTTGTTATTCTTAAATTTATTTTAAGATATCTCCTTTATATTTAAATGTAAAAGTTTGATCCCAATTTCAATTACACCTTCCTCCTCCACCGGGCCATGATTTGAACAAACCATTTACTCTATTCTATTGGAGGAAGTTTTGTAAATGGCTCTTGAAATTGATATTTTGTGTAAATTACTTTTATGGCCCAGTGGTTTTTCCAAAGAACAAATTTAAAGGTATTCACTTTATATTTGCATGGAAAACCTCTAACGTTTGGACTCACCATTTGAATAATCTTGAATCTCCTCTATGTCAGGATGAAAAGGCCAAGATAACTAACAGTATTCAATCTCGTAATTCCTATAGAAAATACAAATCAGAGAGATGGGCAAACACGGACCCCTGGTCATAACAGAGGTGGGATCGGGTGCCTAGGAGGAATAAGCATCCCCTGTCAACCGGTCACACCCGCCGTGAGCCCTATATTCCGATCAGGTAACTGGAGTAATCCGTAGTCAGAATCAGTGCGTCAAGAACGGCCTAACAATTGGTATGAAACACAACAGACAATATTTGTCCTAATGGTAAATTGTACTGGCAAACTAGGTCGTTATAACTACCATAAAATTTACGATATGCTGACTTTAGACGACACTGTACAAACCCCTGTAACATCAACTTCTTTGTCAGTAGCCCGCCTCGATTTAAAACTGATCATATGCAGAACAAGCTCTTGCGTATCAAAACAGTTGGGAGATATAAACACCATATGCAGATGATGATGGAATATTGCCATATAAATAAGGGAAGTTGACGATGGATTGATTGATTGATTGATTATTTACTGCTTTCCGCCACACTCAACAATTTTTCAGTTATCTGGTGGCATCCAGTTTTTGTTGGTGGAGGAGAGAACCCAGATACAATGTACCTGGGAAGACACCACCGACCTTCCGCAAGTAAACTGGCAAACTTGCTCACATAACGCCGCGGCCGAGATTCGAACACGCGCCGACAGAGGTGAGAGGCTTTGTGATTTTGAGCCCGATGCTCTAACCACTCGGCCACGGAGGCCCCCAGTTGACGATGGAGAAATTGAAATCATCCCGTTTGTCATAAATTTGAGTTGTTAGTTTGCTGCCATTATCTGTTTTCAGTAAAATATATAAGTACGAAACAGAAGTGGAAGACCCTGTGGTGTCTTTTGTTTCAAGTTCACTGGGATATACTGAATCGACATATGAATGAAAATGATCATTGTTAATGGACAAAACGTCGTCGATATATCTAAATGTTGAATTGAAGGCAACAGCAAGATATTATTTCTTCTCATGCAGAAGCTTTTGAATAAATTCTGCTTCATAAGAGAATATAAAAATAGGTCACCTAACAAAGGTGCACAATTCGTGCCCTGGGAATTCCAAGAAACTGTTGGAAGGCCTGATCACCAAAGACTACGAAAATATTGTCAATGAGGAACTCTATCATATTTTTAATATCAACTTCAAAGTACTCGTGCATGGAGTTGGAGGTGGTGTTTAACAAAATAATTTTGGGGATGATCAGTCACTAAATATAAATATTTCCTACAACCATTTTTGTTCACGAAGCAACTGTCTATGATGTCAAAAAGTCTAGTCTTTAACTTATCATGAGGTATGGTCGTGTAAAATCATATGTTTTAATGTTGTGAATTTGAGAAATGTTTTGTGATTTCAAATTCACTGAAACTTCTTTAGAATTTCTAAGAATCCACTTTTGATTAACACCACTTCTGGCATATGTGGTGGCACAGTACATTTGAAGTTTCTCCTTCACAGCTGTTAATATTTTCGTAAGGAGTAAAGATAGGGGCTTGGTAGAACGTTTACTGGATCCAGCAATGCATCTTTTTAAGAGTTTTCGTGGAGTTTGGGGATCCAGTATAGGTACGGTAACTCTTATTCATCTCCTTCATTGACTGGGATATCAAATGTATTTAAAACTAAAACATGATTTTGAAGAATTTCATCTTTTGAAAGGGCAGTTGGAGTACACGTGCGATTAATAAATGCGGAATTAATGCAAAGTTCGTTTAGAATGCAGTTGTAATAATGATCCTTACAAACAAATACAATGTTTTTGTCAGCTGGAACCAAAACATATTCTTCATGTAACCTATCTAACTCTCACTTCTGATTTACTAAACATAGAAGGATAGATGGTATGCATTTTTGTCTTGACAAGTCTGATACGGGATTTTAATATTCCTCTTATACTTTTTATCCATTCTGACAAGGTATGAAGTTCTATTTCAGATTAAGCCCATCGTCTGGCATAATCTTCGACAGAATTCATAATAGAGATGAACTTCTGTTGCCAATTGAAAGATCGAGGTTCTTTGAATTTAGAACCGTTTAAAGTAAGTGATTTTAGATCTTCATTTTCAATTATATCAACATTACCAGTAATGGCATACCCTGCTTGACTATAGTTGAAAGAAGACGAAGAATAAGAACAGGTAGGTGGATTGAGTATAAAATGGTCTATATCAATATTAATAAATTTTATTTTTTCTGCACTAGTGGTTTTAGAAAAGAAGAATTTAAAATACTTTCTAGACATACTCATGCAATAGTCCAGTTAATTTACGATTTCGCATGCAACTAATTGCAAAAGAAATATTTTTTTTTGCAAAGTATTCCTTAGTATCAGTAAAACAACATATAAAAAATCTAATTTTATCTAATGTGCAGAAATAATATATTTTGATGCATCAAATTTGCTGATAGCTCCTTTTGTTTTATGTCACCGCCGCGCTATCATAGCGTGCTTTCACCGAAATCGTGACGTATATATTATCATTACGTAGACATTGATCAAAGTCTTTGCTCGAATTTTATGACATATGGTCATACAAGCGTGTAAGCGCTTGAATCAATATAGCCTAGGTGTAATACTATAAATTTATTTACAAACGAGACGTTCTAAAGCTTCTCAAAAGTTTAGAAAAAAAAAACAGGTTGGTAAAGTCACAACACGTGTCGTCATGTAGACGTATAGGCCTACTGGGTTCATTCAAAATTTGGGAAAGGTGCCGTAATGTAACGGAAAATAACATTTTTTAAAACTAAATAGTCGCAGAGCATCATTTCTTCACGGTAAAATTAATAAGTAAGAAAGTGAAAAGGCTTTTTTCTATACTGCACTGCTTATTTCTATTTTCTATGTAAGGACACCCATTCGCGTTACAAAGCCATCTTTCTCGTTATTGATTGGGGTACACGGGGCGCCTTTTAACGTCCCATCCGACGGAGTAAATCTTTCTCCTGAAGTGACGCTATTAGTTGCAACTTGAATGCGGTTTCTGTAATATGCAAAACTAATACGATACCAATTTAATTTAACCTTTTATGTTGTGTTAGTAGAAAATTTCTTCCATTTTAATTATATCTGTTCTAACCTTGTGTTGAATATGGAAAGATTACAAGACTGTGTAATTTGTGAATCGGGGGACAAGAATGGTCTAGTTTGCCTTCGTGGGAAGGGTAGCACAGGTATCAATACTGCTGCTGAGAAAAGGGGTAGCAATCTTCGCACGCATCCTGGGCAATATGTGCACACCGAATGTAGGCGTCTATTTACAAATGCGATTGAAATTAGCAAATATCTGAGGGAAAAAGAAAAAAGCAAGCCAATTCCTCCTGCTGATAGTACACCAATTCTTAGATCAAAACAGACCTTTTCATTCCGTGACCACTGCCTCTTTTGTGGACAAACTGCCAAACTTAATCAAAGTAAAAGAGGGCATGATGTTTTTCCTGTGCGAACTCATGATTTTCAGGCTTGTATAAAATCCGTCTGTTCTACAAGACAAGACGCTTGGGCAAACCAAATTTATGGTAGACTAGAAGCTGTAAATGATTTGCATGCTGCTGATGCCATCTATCATCAAACTTGTAACGTAAATTTTCGCACAGGCAAACACATACCTAAAATATTCTCACCCTCTTCGACGGAAGCCAAGAGAGGCAGACCTGTTGACAGTGATATTACTGACGCATTTCTTAAAGTGGTGAATTATCTGCAGGAGAATGATGACAAACAACATCAACTGTTAGATCTTGTTGCTAAAATGAAGGACCACTGTGGTGATGATGCATACTCGCCTGTTTACTTGAAAAAGAAATTGCATGAGCGTTTTGGGGATGAAATCATCATGACAGAAGAACAAGGAAAATCAACTGTAATAACGGTACGAAAAACGGCAAGATCCAATTCTTCAGAGCTTCTACAATCGGCCTAAAACAGTGGACCAGACATTGGAGAAGCTCAACATCATTACAACTGCTGCTAAGTTGATAAAATCTGATATCCTGTCCCTTCATCTAGCTTCTGATCTGTACCCTTTGTCGTCAGATATTGAATCACTTGAAAAGAATCTTCAGTACGTTCCTGAAAGTCTTCAAATTTTTTTGAAAATTCTCGTCAGAGAAAAGGACCCTGACTTGAAAATTGCATCGATTGGACAGACAATTATGCAGATGGCTAAGCCACGTATGCATATTGCACCACTACAAATAGGTTTAGGAGTGCAGCTTCATCACCATTTTTCATCAAAATTTCTTATTGATACGTTGAATTCCTTAGGATTTTGTTCCTCATATTCGGAGATACAACGTTTTGAAACAAGTGCAGCCATTTCACAAGAAACAGATATTCCAAGCTATGAAAATGGACAATTTCTGCAATTCGTTGCTGACAACGTGGATCACAATGTGCGCACACTTGATGGGTATGGTACATTCCATGGCATGGGCATTATTGTAGGTTCTACACCTGGTAAAAAGGTTAGCAAACCGGTCCCTAAACTGAACGTTTCATCGGCTGACCTGGTCACTGCTGAGAAAATTAATATACATTTCTACAAGCAACCACCTAAATCGTCACTGCAGATGAAATTCGCCAAAATTCTGCCAGTAGTACACGCAATCACGGGATACGATACAACCTCCCGCCTATTTGGGATAGGAAAAGGTGTTGCTTTAAAGAAGCTTTCGAAAACAAACAATGTTACAATGGCAATAGAGGAATTCTTAAAGCCTGGAAACTGTTGTAACGAGCGGCGAACAGATTATTGCTAGCCTATATGGGGGAGTATTGTGCGAAGGACTGGATCTTCTGAGACTGCGCTTATACACAAATAAGGCTATCACTAACAATAAGTGCGTTCAGGTACAGAGTCTCCCGCCAACATCTGATTCTGCGGCTTACTATCAGTGTCAGCAGTGGATAAAACTAGATGGCACTGATCTGAACCCACTTGATTGGGGATGGACAGTCACTGATGATAGCAAATGCATGCCGCTTAAAAACACTTTGCCGCCTGCTCCCAATCGTCTTCTGAATATTATCCACTGTAATTGCAAGGTAAATTGTGACACAAAGAGGTGTACGTGCCGAAAACATGGCCTAGAATGTACTATTGGATGTGGCCATTGTAGAGGAACAAGTTGTTCCAATTCAACAATGAACACGGAGGAAGAAGAAGAAACAAACTGATTTCCATTATCTGTTCACTGAAATTACCCCCCCCCCCCTTTTCCAAAAAAGCCTCTTAAAGGTGAAATTATTACATGGAAATTTTACAATTTCTATTTCTTACAAAAATTTATAAATGCCAATCAAGAAACTGCATTCTTATTTGATAGGTAATGATGGAAAGCTAATTTCCAGTTTTTGTCGTTTTTTCTCTGTTTTTGACCCCCCTAAAATGGTATTTCCACTTCAACTGAAACATTAGATTTTTTATATGTTTTAGTACATATATTAGCGAGGTCAAAATCATTGAAAACAATTCTTTTGCAATTAGTTGCAAGTTTGGCCCCTTTTTTGGGCTAATTTGACTGGACTACAAGTCTTTAATTCCTGTCAAACTTTGAGCGAGAAAAACATTTATGGTTATCACAGAAGTCTTGTCTGCATGGTATTGAGGACTTATAGGGATGGTCTACTCCAATAAATGGACACATTGTCCCTAGGTCCTTTCATATTGTAGAAACACGCCTTTAAAATCTTATTAAAATATTCTGAACGATGTGTAGTTCAATGAAACACATCTGTGGTTGATAGGAAAGACTCGACGTAAAAGATGTTGAAAGAAATATGTTATAACACGTAAAAATACTCCACTTCACATTGGCTCGTCGCTCGCCAAATATACGGACAATTTGCCAGCAACTTCACCATTCCACGTGCCAAACAGTAGCATAATCTACTCCGTTTCGTACAATACACAGACAATTTGCCAGCAACTGTTTGACAGTGTAATATACATCCCATTAGTAGCATAATCTACTCAGTTTCACAATCACAAGGAATCCCCCCCCCCAAAAAAAATCATGCTTTTTTTAAGACGACGGTTCCATCTATGAAAAATTCAAAGAACTTTATATAAATTTTGGTACATTTATCTTCTGTATTCCTTGTGCAAGGGTCGGATTGGAGTGTACCAGGTTAGATTATTTAGTTCCCAGCTTGAATACATATATAGCTCAGCAAGTATCTAGATAAATAGTCTTTGATGTATGACTACGGTTCAGTGTACACTCTGGTCATAAGCATCCATCGTGCCAAAATTTTGAGCTTCTGCTGTCTCTTATAAAGTTATGGCCTACAACAAATTCTGTTATCTTTATGCAAACCAATGCCTTAACCGATTGAGATCACGCATGTGTGTATAATCGATCTTTTATTTCTCACAAAAGTTTGGCTTTGTCACCGGGAGGTTGTGCATTCAGACTCTGCATGAAAAGATAGTGACATCTCAATGTGAGAAAAAAATTCTTTAGGGAACATAAAACAAAACCCCTTATGTCCCACCAAGACCCCAAGGTTCCTGATATAAACAAATCTGAATTCACATTAAATGACGATGCACAAATATTAACTTTAAAAAATTCTGCTGTTGTGGTAACTTGATAGAAGATATTCCTACCTATATCTTTGAACTCCTACTGCGTCTCCAAGGAGCCATAGTGTGTGCAAACTTAATCTATTACATGGGAATTCTTGTATATTAATTCAATTAACAGTACCCCTATCTATGGTTTTTAAAATGATTTGTTATAGATTTTTCCATTATCTTCAAAAGGTATACTTTTAAATCCCCATTATACTTCCATCTTTGCTCCATGGTCATGTGAATCTTAATTACAAATTATGGCTTCCTGGTCTAGTACAGTAAAACAGGGTTATAGTGAACCTTCAGGGCCAGCGAAAAACAGTTTGTTATAACCAAACTTCATTATACAGTAAAACAGGGTTATAGTGAACCTCCAAGGCCAGCAAAAACCAGTTCGTTATGACCAAACTTCAATATATCCAATGCTTTTTGTAATGAGTATGTTTACTGTAGTTGTTGAAAAGATTTTTATAGGGGCATTTAATCAATGAGTGAGTAATAACACTCAACAAAACAGGACAAAGGCCTATGCACATATATATACTTCTTCTGTTCAAGATTTACAAATTGGATGCAATCACATGGATAATGTTCATGATTAGGACATGAAATTCAACCAATGATTATATAAAAATTTAATGTTTATATGATAAACACAATCTACACATACCAATGTATGTGAAATTGACAACATTTTCCCTATTTATCTGTCTTATTTATCTGCCTCAAAGTCACCCTGCATGCTCGGTGTGAATGCTTGGGTAGTTTCATCCATGTCCAGTTTTGGTCGTTTTTCGGACTGACCCTCCAAATTACTGTCCAGTGTGCTACAGTTTCTTTTGTTGTTCTGATTATTTTTAAAGTTGATGATAATGCACGTCATATTGTCACATCCTGTCCCATCTCCATGAGTATTGGGTGCAAGACAATAGTCAAACAGCTACAAGAAAAGAAAAAAAATACAGCAAAAATTCTTTGTTTAAATTCAAATATACTGTCCACATTTTGGTATAATGAAGCAATGAATAATTCAACCACTGCAGTCCAGGCATATTTACTGTTAAATCTCTTAATTTTTCTGTGAGGGTCATTTTTTTCCCCACATCAATCTATTTGTCTACCATTACATACCAAAAATCTCCCAATAAGCTGTTTTTCACATCTTTCATCTTATACCCCCACCCCCTTAATTCACTGTGATACATTTATCTCTTTGAATTTTGCTGACAGTAAGTCACCAACAAGTTCAAGTGCTCATGGATACGAGCCATTATATTGTACATCACTGCAATACTGTCAAGAATGTCTGACGAGTTAATTAGTGACAATATCTTTCATTACCAAATGTGAAAATGGCCCAATTAATATGAAAATTTATCAAATTCTATAATTTCTCATTGTGTATTTAAATCTGACACCAATCTTGGAAATTTTGCATTGTGGCTAAAATTAAATATAATAAATATTTGGTTGAAAGAAAATGTTTCAAATACCTATCACAGAGTCTCATTTAAAAGTACACATTTCTGGCAATCACAGAACAAGCAATAAAAATGCAAACCTCTTCACATATTCTGGACAAGGCATCTTGGAATTCAGCTTTATTTAATCTAAGTTTGATGAAATCTACCACTTCTTGACTTGTCATGTAGTTCCTGAAAACACCAGTAATCCTAGTAAATTATTTTTTTCTAAATCTTGTTGCAGCAACTGAAGTGTGATTATTCAAATCAATGAAGCTAAATGTAACTATTTTAATGTTTCACCTTTCCCTCCCACTACATGCAACTGCATTTCTTGATAAAATACATGTACATACAAGTAGTAATTTTGTACAATGCCTTTAAAAAAGTGATTTTGAGGGGAAAATCTGTACAAAAGTTCGCAAAATGTGTACAAATTCTATATAGAATACCAATCATAATATGGTTATATACATGTCTATAAAAGTGTAATGTTGAGAAATATTTTCACAAATTCCATAATTTGATTGTTGTTGAGATCTTTAAATGTTTCATCATTTCTAATTACATTGCTTTTGTGATTTAAAAGAAAAGTTAGGTGGACACATTTGAAGACACAATCAACTTACAATTAAAGTAATCATTGAGTATCGCCAATTATTCCAACATAACATTTCAAAAATAAAAATAAAAACAAAAACAAAAAAAAATCCCTAACATTTTCTATGTCAATGTCTATACTGCCTATAGGAACAAATTATCTTAAAGACTTCTATTATTTTGTTTACCTTCTATTCATTTGCAATAAAATCAAGTTTAAAAGATGTCAGTTAGCTGTGAAAATTATGGCTTGGTTTCTTCTTAAACTAAATACTTGTTTGACCTATTTATGACCAAAGTGCAGGGCACTTTTGTAAGAGACCAGCCAAGCATATCATAGTCCAGTAGTATGACAAATTGTCAATGGACTTTATTGGGGTGTACACCGAATTCTGAAAATCTGTACAATTTATCAACAGAATAGAGTCGAAAAAGTGCAATTTTGTGTATAATCTGTACATATCACATGTATAAAACCATCTGTACTTCACAACACAATGAGAATGAAAATTTTTTGTCAGATATACTGTCCAAGAGGTAAGGGAAAGAAATTGTCACACCAGATTCCATCACAAGCCAGCACCATGAACTCATCTTCCTCCTGAATTGTTTCTGTCATTATATCAGGTAGAGCTGTAATCATCTGCTCTTTGTCACTTTTTTCTTTGTTTCTTTTGTAGAAATGGTCACCTGTTCAGTGAGATCAGATGTGTTTCAAATTTTCACTTTCAATATACAGAAAGTGTTATATGTACAACTACAACATGTACAAAAAAAAACAAACTAAAAAAAACCACATATATTTGCAATGTTACTTTGATATTCTTTCAGAGTTTCTAAAAGAGATGAGTCAGGACAACATTGTCATGACAGCTTTTCATAATAAACTCAAAGAATAATTCATGTACTACTGGTAATCATACCATTAAACCAAAATCTCTTCCCATTGTAACATGTAGAATGTGCTTCTTCATGTAACAAACCCTGGTAACAGCAGGCCCAGAACACATGGTTGGAGTGTGTGAATAAAGAGTCTGTTTGACGTCAGCCCACATAACAGAAATGCCCAGAGAGGGGGACTACCACAATACAAGATAGTGAATGAGTACACCATTTCTGTATACCAGAGACTTGATCTACATTCATCATCAACCAAAACTCTGAATCAGCTTACATATTATCAACACTGACAAGCACAGTAAATAGAAACCAAAAGGCCCATCAAATAAAACATTTTAAACAAGAGTACCAAAAACAGTACATAAATGCCCATTACAAGCTTATGTAGGGAGTTTTTCTTAAGACATGAGTTGCAAACCTTTACTCAAGGTAGTATTAGCCATCAATCTGTGACATTCTTTTGCATGGTATGAATAAAAAGTTTGACAGTCCTAGCCCCAACAGTTTGGTCTGTATCCTGCCTACATTGTTTTCCTACTAAGTGATACCACAACCTTGACCTTTAACCTTAAAGAACAAAAGGCATCCTCCAATTGACATGAGGAGTATGTACTGAATTTAATGTTCCTAGCTCCAATAGTTCAGTCCTGTATCCTACCTACAGGGTTTTCCTATTGACTACTAAATAATACTAAGACCTTGACCTTTGACCTTGAAAAATAATAGGCATCTTCCTTTCATCACAGTGATCAAATGTACCAAGTTGTAAAATCCTGGTCTTACAGTTTATTTTGCATTTTGTCTACAAGTTCAGGACAGACGGATGAACAGACAGATATACGGGATGATGGGTACATAAAAATCTGTCAAAGCACACTGGTAATCATTAAGCTCACTGAAAATTAAAACATGAAGATGTTTTTTGTTTGTAAATCATATCAATAGAAAGCCCTCGGTGACAAAAAATGGTTTCAACTAAAAATTCCTCCAATTAGTCTTTAACCTTCATCTTATCACGCAAATCATCAAAATTCTTCCATTTTTCATCACATGTCCATGCAGCATTAATATAATACCAGTTTACATCATAGATACATTGTTATTTACTGCTAGCATAACATATAAATAAACCACTAAGTCTGAAAACCACAATTGGTCACAAACTTACACAATGAAAGTTACCAAATGACTATTTCTACCATGAAACTTTTTCCAACTTTCTAGATCTGATCCTGAGGTTTCATACTGGGTAGATGTACACAGAGATTCTGTCCAGAAAGACAGTACACATAAATGACATACATCTAATAACACAGCTGAACTTTGGCATCTTGAACATCAATATTTTGATTACCATGGATATATTGATGTGTGTTAAAAAGTCCCAACTACATTTTCTTTATGTATTTTAACCTAAATATCTCGGACCCTTCAATATTTCAAAGTTTTTCTCTGCCCCATTAAATTTGAGATAACAAGGTTTGATAGTATATGTAAATGCATTATAAATGACGTTACCTAGAGCTCTGGAGAGATTGAGCCCACCGTTGACTCGCCCATCCACTGTGACCTTACCACCTGCTGCTACTATCCTCTCTCGTTCTGGGGCATCCTCTGGCTTGTGGTCCACTGACAAGTCCACTGCTTTACCATTCCGACACAGCACACATCTAGAATCTCCAACATTGGCTACAATGATCTGTTTGTCTCGTATCAAGGACAAGATAGCAGTGCAACCACTTTCATGTCCGGGCTGAAAATTTAAAATAATAAAATTAAAACCAGAACAACTGATTTGCATGAATCATGGCAGTTCAAATTTCCATGCATGATCTCAAACTTTCAGTGCCAGTGAATTATCTATGTGAAGATCTATAAGTTATTTTACCTGATCTACAATGTTTCCATCAAATACAAAACCTGAGTATCCCACGTCAAAAAACTTCATTCAGAAATGGAGCAATGAGTACATCTTTCAGAATTTATGAGAATTTCTTCTATCATTTCTCCATTACAAAATTATGGACTGTGCAAATATTTCTGATATTATCAATAACTGTAATCTTGGCCAAATTATAATTGTTCAAAAGTTACAACACATTGTCCTGTCATAGTAATGTGTTTGATATTAGTTATTATGTCTTTATAAAAAGAACAGGAAAATCTAATACATGTGTATTAACTTTTTGTTTCCTCTGTAAATAATATATATACATCTGATTTATGAAGATATTTATGGGATTATTTTTCATTGGTTCCTATGCATTCTTTATTTCCATAGTGGAGTCTACATAGCACCCTCTGGTAAAGATTGCACTGTGCCTTGTATCATGAGCTTCAAAAGTCATTAAAACAAATTTCTAAGTCTACCAGTATGACCTTGACCAAGTCTACAACACACTTAGGCAATATATTGATTATACTGATCAAAAGTCTGTATGATTTGCATTTCATTGTACAAATGTATCATAATGTCCATAATCTGGAATGATGCTGGGTGTGGCATAGAAGTATTTTGAACACTTCTTATTTTGGTAATTATCATTTGCTGTATTTTACAATGAACTACATGTTAATACAGTAGGACTAGTGCTTTTTATCTGGAAATCATACTAAATATACTACCACTATAAAATAAACAAAAAACTAAGAAGTCTTCAGCAACTAAAGTCATGAAAACTGTATTGTGATGTCGTATCACATGTTCAATATCACTGTCCAGTGAACCTCCATTACAAAGTTATGGCCTAAAAAGAAACACCTAATCCTGACACATGTACTTTGTTTCGTTGTAAATACCAACCCTACTTTCAATGCCTATATATACCTACATATATATCTTTTTTACTGTGACAATACAGTATTTCTCTCAATACACAAATTTCACTATATTTACTTCTCATTACACAGATTTCACTACATTTAAATCTCATTACACAGATTTCACTACATTTACTTCTCATTACACAGATTTCACTATTTTTAAATCTCATTACACAGATTTCACTATATTTAAATCTCATTACACAGATTTCACTACTTTACTTATGACCTTGGCCATATGATATTGGTTCAAGTTCATGAAACACTGTAAGGTTATAAAACATCCTTGTGCTAAATATCATATTCCAATGTCTCTCCTTAACCAGGTTGTTGCCCAGAAGGGACATAATGTCTGGTAATTTTTTAATGCTCTTTTGCCAACTTTGATTATTATTGAAAGAAATCAATCATTCTGCAAGTATTGCTATTGTAGGTATTGCACAGCAAAACATGTCCCCTACTGACTCCATGTCAAGTCGTTTGCATAATATTCTGCATGCAGTCCAAAGTCAATTCATTCCCACAATCCAGTCATTTCCTTTGCTAACAATGCCAAAAATGTACTTTCCCCATAAATTTCAGTAATACAGTGTAATAATGACTATTTACTTCTTGAGCAGTATCATCTGTAAACAGACTTGCTTCCTCTCCAGTCTCTTCTTCCTCTTCATCAGATTCTTCATCTTCTTCATCATCTTCTTCTTCACTACAATACAACAAAGTTGTGTAATCTATGTTCAGAGATTGATGCAACATCAAGAGGCACGATTAATTTGACAGTGAATCTAAACTAACATATCAAACAACTTTGAGCAAATGTAAACTGTTCTTCCGAGCTTGGTGGATAAAAAAAAAAATGATGGTGACAAGCCAGTGGTGATAGAGCCAAGTTCTGATGGGTTGAACTAGATGTATTTGAAATAACAAGAGGCCCATGGGCCACATTGCTCACACAAGTCACCTTAGCCCTGCTGTTGTTCAGCTATTATTATTTTTAAGATTCTTTGAGTATTAGAGTAAAATAAGATACAAATATATGCATTCTATGGCATGACATTATGCATTTCATACAAACTTCATACATCTTTAAATTAGTGTTTACTTAAGACTGTGCGGCCCACAACATCACAAATGGATGAAACGAGCTTGTAAAATTCTTGTAAAACTTTTTGTGATATGGCATGGAAACATAAACAACAAATTCTGGTAGTAGCTATTAGGAAACTCTTATGCACATTTTTTCCAGCACAGAATTAGAGCATGGAAAAGAAATGTGATACAATTCACTGGATTGTTTATATGACTGTAGAATAATTATATATCTGCATGTGAAAACACAACTGGCTGAAGATGAAAAAATGTCCAGGATACATATGCATTCCTTGACTCACTGATGCCTATGTTTTCAAGTGAATTCTTATAGAAATGGTTTCATGAATCACACTTTTAAACACTTTAGATAATGTTTCGATAGAGAATGACCTGTACCATTTTCAAATTTTTAACAATCCATGCTTTTTCAACCAAAGAAGCAAGAAATGGTTTTTGAGATGATGATAATTAAATAATCTCTTTATATATTTGCATGTAAAACTTTGATTCCCTACCCCCAGGGGCCGTGGCTTTCACAAACTCGAATCTGTTTTATATCAGGAAGCTTTCATGTAAATTTCAACTTTGCTGGCCCAGTGGTTCTTGAAAAGACTTTTAAAAGATTTTGCCAATATATCTGCATGTAACACTTTGATATCCTATTGTAACCCCACCCACCATGTCAGGAAGCTTTCATGTATATTTCTACTTTTTTTTTTTTAGCCCTGTGCTGCTTGTTGAGAAGATTTTTAAATGACCCCACCCTATTTTTTGCCTTTTAGTGATTATCTCCCCTTTGACGAGAAAGACATCATAAATATATGCATGTATATGGTATGTGCCCCTCCCATTCTTGGGATGAATAACTATTAGATTCCTAGTTTTACCTGTCAAATTCAATATTGTCATCTTCATCTTCATCACTGTCAAAGTCTTCCTCCAACTGCTTTTCAAAACCTTGATCCTCTTCCTCCAGATCTTCTTCCTCATCACCACCATCTGCCTCATTCTTGGAATCACCAAGAAAGAAGGAAGGTTTTCCCTGCTATTAAATTCAGCCATTTTCAAAACAAACAAAACACTAAGAAACATGAATACAGGGTGACAAATTTAAGGATGGATTCTTGTTATCATCAAACATTCCATGATATGTGTATTTTTTTTTCCAGTGATGAACCATGTGGGTCATTGAGCCATGATTCTCTGTAACACTGACCACTGAAATGGGGTCTGGAAAATTTGAATTATTGGGGACCGCATATCTAGTGAATCAACAGCATAGAAAAAAATCACTTTCCTCAATGGAAAAAATTAAAAGTATTAACTTTTCTCCCCAGCAGAACAAAATCAAAACTGGAAAAAGATTTGCTGAACTATGCAAGTAAGTTGTTAATGACAAAAGTAACAGGGTATTGAAAAATTCATATCTTGAACTTGCTATCCCTCTGGGGGCCATTTAAAATGCCCTATTCTGAACCTTTTTCTAAGACCCAATACTCCTACTTTATTTTATGTCATTATGTACAGACCCTGAAGCGTACTACTTCACCACTTGCACAGAACTAAACAATACAATCCTTGTACGGAATGCTGAATGGTATGCACAAAATGCTGAACAGTCTACACAGAACGCTGAACGGTCTACACGAAACGCATCCCAATTCTTGAATGGTTTGCACAAAATGATAGGTGGGGCTTGCACGCTTTGTGAATGGTTCTGAATGGTGGAGATGAAATGATAGGTGGGGCTTGCACGCTTTGTGAATGGTTCTGAATGGTGGAGATGAAATGATAGGTGGGGCTTGCACGCTTTGTGAATGGTTCTGAATGGTGGAGATGAAATGGTAGGTGTGGCCTGCATGCTTTGTGAATGGTTCTGAATGGTGGAGATGAAATGGTAGGTGTGGCCTGCACTCTTGATATTTGGGTCTTTACGGTGCCATTAATAAAAAAAAAATAATAATAATAATAAACTTGGGGAAAATCACAAAGATAAAAATTCTTTTATAAAATGAATATCATACCTGCTCGACATGGTATTGTTTTTGTTTTGACAATTTTTTTCAGGTGAAACTCGGCATTATAATGTTTCACTCAGAGATACTCGGCCTTCATTCATGCTGTTTACCTCTTTAAAAGCGAAAAAACCTATCCCAAGAAAATTATTATAGAAACGTAAAATTGTAGATAATATGACACTTTAAATATGTACACACTAAACTATTTTGAAACAGAAGATTAAAATTCGTACTGCACCATTCAATGACATGTCAAAATAAACAAAGATAGGTTAGACAATAATTTGCCACTAAAAAGTTAGTTTTCTATACTTAATGTTTATTACAATTTTTTTAATGATATGTTAATGTGAGATTTTTTGAGACAACTTTTCTTGCTTAAAATTAAATAATGAGACAGGACAGTGACCACCACATGTTTTATGAAACCATTGTTGTGTACACTGTGCTTATACCTTCATTTTGGCAGATACCCCCTCAGGGTAAAGAAATACCCTAGAGTATTTTTTTGTCACACACATTTTATTAAGTGAAAAAAAAATAAAAATCGTGCAGAATGTCTTAGACGTAAATTGATATGCTTTCAAATTTTCATGAGCAGGTATTTATATTTTTTCTCAAAATACCTGGTATATGTTACCCATCCTCATGCAACTTTTTTCTCTAAGCATGGTTTTTACAACAGTTACAGCACCTATTAATGTCTTTGATCACAATCATTTTCATAATTAACGAGGGGGGTAGATAAATTACATCTTTGTACATGTGGTACTTGTGTTGATTACAATAAATTAACCACTAGTTTAATATTTTGATTTTATTTTTGTAATGTCAACTATTTCATTAAGTTTCAACAGAGGAAATTTTGAGTCTGTTAAAACTTTAATGCTACAAATTCTTGTACTTTCTGAAATTTACATGACTCCCCATGTATTTCCCCCAAAGGCATGCAGTGAAGATTACCGCAGATGACTGTAATCTCAAAACTATAGTTGCAGAGATTACAAATTACAAATTCTTATTCTTTGTTTAGAATTCATTATTTCTGCAAAATTTTCAATGAAAATTACCATAGATTACAGCTTGGTCAAAATTTTTGCTGTGTATTGCACACAATTTTCAGGCCAAAAATTGGGTGGAGTTGTATATTATACTCAAGTGCGCATTATATTCTGCAAAATATGGTATTAGATTTGAGGTCATTTATGAGATGAAGTAAATTTTGATATAATAATAATTCTTATAAAATAATTGAAGAAGAATATTTGATAAAGAAAATGAAAATATGTTGGCATTTATCGGACTTGCATGCTCTGTAACTTTGTACGGGCGCGACTTGAATGGTTCCACCACATGAAACATTTCTTGCACAAAACGAAACAACTCTTGCATGGAACAAAATGATTCTTGCACAGAACGGTGAACGGTCTGCTGAACAATTAGTGTAGTAGCACACTTCAGGGTCTGTATCTCATTGCACGCGTGTTTTCTACAATCTAAGTAATAAATTATGCCAGAAATAATGATCTATGCCATGTACAAAAATCTAAAATTATCAAACAAAACCTGGTCCATTATTATCATATAAATCATCTTACTGAGTTTACCAGTGTTCATTAATTCTGCTATGTAAACAGTTAGATATCTGTTCATACATAATGATTAAGTTGAAAATTAAGAAAAACTTTGTATGGAATATATGCTTTCATGGAAATTTCTAGGATCTTTGATTTGATAAATGTGTGACTTTGAAATGATCTTGACACAAAAACTAAGAACCACAAAACCAACAAATTTATGTGTCAAAAGAATGTATGTACGTGTATAAAATTTATAGCTGTTGTCAACAAATTATAACATCTCAATGTGTCTGATAAAATCCATCCTTAAAACAATCAGAAGTCACAATGTTAATAAATCAAGCTCCCTGTCTTAAAAATTGTGTCAATTGCAAATACTACATGTATATTTGTTTAAACTCTAAAATGCCTGTTCCGTCAGATTTTGAAAATGATCTTGAATTATAATAGTGATTTTGTGGTGGTTTTGAAATTACGATAACATACATCTGTTTGAGAGGAATCCACAGTACTAGAGGAACAAACTTGTTCTGCAGACTTGCTGGATGATTTCCCTTTTCCCTTGCCTTTCCCTTTTCCCTTTCCTTTTCCCAGACTGGATTCAGATTTTGTAGAGCTAGGCTCCTCTGCAACTTCTTCCCCTGTTGCAGTTGAAACATTTACTAATTTTTCTGCTTCTTTATCAGAGGACTCTGATATATTTACATTCTTTGTAGTTGAGTCACAATCAGATTTCAAGCTTTCAGATGAATGAGATGAAGAGGATGTGGATGTGCAGTCTGCCTCTGCAGATTCCTGCTTAATGTTACTTCTGTCAGATTTTGATGATGGTGTCTCTGATTTAGAAGGTCCATCTGAACTAGAAGATACACACTGCTGAAAACTGGAAGTGGAATAACCAACAGTATTGTCTTGTGGAGATTTCACCTCCTCTGATTTTATATCATTACTTTCAACTGCTTCACTTTGATCATCATTCAACATTTGATTATTTTCATTCTGCTCTTTTTCTCTGTTTAAATTGTTTTCATTTTCTGCATGTCCATTTGCCAATTTATCCCTTGTCCAGGAAGTTCCAGTATCAGAGGATGAACTACATGTCTCATCTGTTTCCACAGAGCCCATCGCTGTAAATTTGGATTCTTTTCTCCCTTTCAACATAGGAGAGTTGACAGTATTTCGCTTCTTCTGCAGAAGTCTAGGTTGTGGAAGTCCTTCATACTTTGCCAATAGATCTTCCAAAGGCATATCAGCTTCTGATCGCAACAAATCTGCCTCAGATTTCATTTTCCCTTTAGCTATAAAGAAAATACATATAATTTCTATGCTGACTTTGCATGTAAATCCATCATGACAATACTCACACAACAAGCATGTTGGATCACAACATCGTCAATAGTCATGCCTACCAAGTCCAAGAGTACCTACCCTACCATAAACTGTGGCTGTATGATCAGTGAAACCCTTGATTTTCATGAATATTTATGTAATGACACGATTTTCATGAATATTTATGAAATGACACAATCATTCATTGACCCATCACAGACATGATAACAGATTTCAATATTTTAATGGCTGCATCCAAAGGTAAAATGTGTAGCATTTGTTTACAAATAATATCAGACAAAACAGTTTTAGAATTAAATCAACTATATAGCAATCCACCTTAACAACAGAGGCTGTCAGCATTTCCAAATTGGCAGTCCTTGGATTATTCCACTTCAAGATGATCTCCCGAGTGTTTTTTTTATCCAAAACAAAATTGTGGGAACTCCTTGATTGGTAATATATCAGCATAAATATTCATAAAGTTGAGGGTTTTCTTAATCATACATAATATGACTCATGTGAATGAAACTAATAGATGTGATTTGTGATGATGGATCACAAGTACTCGTGATTTACAAATACTCAGTGCCATACAAAGTAACAGAAGAGTAAATCAATTTTTTTTCTAATTTATCAAACTTTTATCACCAACGGAACAAAATTGTGACCCTAAATTGAAATACTGACAAATGTTTAAGTGAAGTATGACAGACAACTCTGGATAGGAATTGCTAATGAACACAAGAGTAACACACATTTTTCTGCTCTTGCATATAAAATTTAATCAAACCAATTTTCCTTGGAGTTTTGTACATTTTGATGATGGATGAATGAACAAAAAGAGTAGCCAAATACAAATTACTCTGCTGTATGACCACCACTATATGATAGTCAAATGAAACTTACATGTACAGTCTTTAAAAAAAATTGGAATGGGAAGGACTGAAATGCAACAAGATATGTCCCAGTAACCATTAATATTCAGTCAGGTGCAACAGCAGCTGAGCTACCTGGTAACTGGCAATCAAAACAGATCAGACCAATACATTCCTCACCCTTCTTTAATTAATAAATTTGGAAAACCTGATATTCTGTGAGAATTTTGTTAACATTTCAATATTCAATAGCATATTTCATGCTTTCTGTATTTACTATATAATCATCTTATATATGTGTGTCGTCTAGTGTAACAGTGACATTCCAGAGAAATCTTAACCTACACTGCTTAAATGTGTTTGAGGTTTCACCTTCTTCATCCTCTTCTTCATCTATTCCAGCTAAGACTCTCATTTCATCCAAGGCTTCCTTCTCTAACAATTTCTGGTCAAATCCAAGAAATGCAACTTCAAGAGCCTCTTTCAATTTTCCATCTTTGAAAAGTGGATGTTGTTTGATGTAGTCAGGGAGATGAAGTGAACAATACTGAGCAACCTCGGACCCTAGAAAATGAACAAGATGTAATGAATAATAGCATACACAAAATGGTTCTTGGGCTAGCAATTGTACGCAAGCTCACTTTTGATCAAAGTCTCTCTAAAAATACCATTTTAATGATTGAGGATATTAAATTCAAATATTTTAAATCACATTAACAATATATTTAAAGTATGATTTTCTTTTTCAAAGTAAAATTTAAGTGTTATTTCAAAACGGCACCACAAGACCAAAAGTCAACCAAAATTGGTAAGATTTCCATAAATGTTTATAATTTTCCACATTTTCGTTATTAATATACAATATAATTATTTCCAAATATAGGCTCTGATTTTCAAGGCATATAAATCGGCAATCATATAATTTAAATCAATTCAAATGCAATGAACACCAAGGAACAGTATGATATAAAGAAATTTACATTCCTCCATGTATTTAATGCATGGGGTCAAGTCACATGTATAGGACAGATAATCACATTTGTTAATTTTCAAAACTTGCTAGGTCTGATTTCAAGTTATAATAGGAAAGAAATAAACTGAATTCAACATCAATTTATCAAAAACCAATCAACAGAAATGAAGTATTTATAGATGGACCCTTTAAGTAACACACACTACTGAAGGACTTGTTTATCTGTCATACCAAGCTTAGCAAGCTCTGAAGAGATGGACAGAGAAAATTTGTGGTACATTAACAGCAACAGAATTTTTACCATGAAAAAAGTCTCCCATAATCCTAACAACAGTCCTTTTTTTTCATCTCACAAAGTAACATTTTGTTGACCAGAGATTATGAATTTACACTGATTACCTCAATTTCATCCCAGTCTCATGATTCCCTGTGCATTGGAAATATATGAATGTACAACGAAATATGATACCAATCTTATCTGAGGTAAGACAACAGAATCTGGGACAAATAAATGAGAAGACAAGGTCTTTGTTCAAGGTCATTCATACAAAAGAGGAATGGTGAAACTAACTGAAGTTGTTTTGTGCAACAGAAAATACAAATCTGTTTCTTCCTCATCTGAAAATAGCAACCACTCTTCTCACCTCTAGTTACCAGTTTCAATTCCTTGGCATGCCCAGTAATGCAAAAAATGGTGACAGCCCCCAACCTCAATGGAGTTTAGCATTAAAAAAAAATCAATCAACAACTTGCTATGACAAGGGAAATTCATTATTGTACCAATGTCTATCAAAATTTGCAACTGTAAGCTTCACATGAAATGATCATGATCAACTTGTTTAATTGTGAATTGATCTCAATATATCCTTACAACAGCTACAAAAAAGGGGTGTCAAACATAACAAACTTAATACTACATTTAATATCATTTATTTACTACATGGGAATGCTAACATACTTAATCAATGTATTTTTAAAGATTAGGATTCTATAAAATAATATCCATTTTAAAAAAAAAAAAAAAATGTCATTGCTACATGGGGAATTTAATATAAACCACCTTACTATCAAATAATGATTTTCTGAAGTAAAATCCTATTTGTGTGACTTTTTTTTACACTACATATGATTTTACATTGCATACATGTATCTTAATTCTATTGGTAATGTCAGGTATGCATAATGGGGGTTTGTTTTGAGGGTCCAAGCCAACTACCCCCTGCATATATGTGACATGTACAGACTACATGAAATTAACATGTGATATGTACATACTGTACACAAAATTGCACTTATACAACCCCATTCAGGCTGCCATGCCTGTACATTAAAATTCACGCAAAATAAAAAATTGTACCGATTGTCAGGTCTTGCCCTATTAAATCAGTCTAACAGCTGATTCACTCCAATTAAAATCCACTGTTATAATGTTTTGATTGCACAACATTTAATTTCCTACTGCTGGACTTGGACAAGCTAAGTGGTGGATCTCAGACAGAGGTGCTGCACAGTGGTCAGAAATATGTCAAACAGGTGGTTTCTTTATGAAGAACACAAGCCATCACTGTCATTGCTGACATCTTTTAAATTTCATTTTATGTTAAATGAATTATGGGTGAAACAAAATCAAAAGCAATCTTCAATATATTTTGTACCTGTAGGCTATCTAGACATCATAATTATGAGGATAAGAAAGTTAACTTCCAAGAAAGTCTATTTTATGACTTTAGAACGTTTTTAAAATCTTATATTTTAAATGTTATGTTGGAACAATCAATAATAAAATCTAGTATCACTTTAATTGTAAGCTGATTGCATCACCAAAAATGTGATTACCCAAATTTTCTCTGTTCTTGCAAATGTATTTGTATGTATATGATTGATAATAAAATTAGAAATGATGAAATACTTAATGTCTCAACAACAATCATATGTGTAGTATTAGATGCTATATTCACAAGATAATTCTGTTTTATTACCACTTATGGAATGTGTGAAAACTGTACATTTAGAATCATGTACAGTATTATAGGTGTATAAAACTATTTTGGGATGATATATGTACAGATTTTATACCACTTATTTGTGTACAGATTTTTTTATAAGCCATTGTACAGATCTGCAATGAAAAAATTATTACATTATGCTCCGGAGTTGGATAGAAAATACATGGCATATTTGTCTAATTTTTATGTACTTTTAGTTGTGCATTGAAATTGAAATGGCCAGGGGTGGAACCTCTGGGAAAAAAATTCTGGATCCTTGCATATATAAATGTAGTTGAGGTCCATGGAATTAATGGAAACACTAAACACACCAGATAATTGCTGAAAACCCCCCAAAAAGTACTTAAAAAAATACTAATGTATCACTAAAAGCCACATACAGAGTGTTAATTCATACTTATATTACATATATTCCCAAAGTTTTATTCATATTGATAGAAAATTTAATGATTTATGGTTTGTATTTCAGATTAAAGAATAACAAAAATATACTTCACTAAAATGATCTTATCTTTACTTTTTGAATATGATATGGCCAATGAAGTTGCCATAAATAACATGTGAAGCAAATACACAGTGATGAAATCATTCAATTTTCTATCAATAGGAATATATGTACTCAAGTATGAACTAAATTTCTGAATGTGTTTTATAATGATACATTGGTGTTTTCTGTACTTTATTGGTGTTTGGTTGTTACCTGGTCATTTACTTTTTCTGCAAATTCCATGGACCCATGTAGCCGCACTCGTTTTAATGGTAGCACTATCAATGGATTATATATTTGCATATAGCATTTGGAAAAGGGAAGACCCAAGATCAAAAGTGAGCTCATCCAAGTCTTATAGCCCCAGAACCAGCTATAACAAGTTGAATGATGTTGGACAAACACAATTAATACGCCAAAATGTACACATCTTAATTCTTACCTCCATGACCATCATAAACAGCAAACAGAGCAGTATCCTCATCCAGGTCATCTATGCAGTTGTGCGAATCCTTACAATGAAAACAACCCCAAAAAATTATACATCATATTATTCATCTTACTACATACATGGCCTTCTCCACAAAATTAGAAGAAGAAAATGATCACCTCTTGAGAAACCCTCCATCCTTGCATAGAGGAAGCACCATAGCTGAACTTCTTGTTGGATTTGTCTATTGAGATTTTTTCAGTGTTTGGAGTGGAGAGATAAACACCCATCTTGATAGGGATCTGTTATCCCCTTTTGTCAGCTTTCCTAAAACACCAATCTATCATTCATGTTCTCTGCAGAACATAAGACATTAAAAAACAAATACATGTGTACACATTTTTCGCGGCGTGCTGGTCTAACCACGTGATTCCCGAAAATTGATAAAATATTTATAATTTCAAATATATATTTAGATTAGAATATAAGTGCCTTCAAATACATTTTTTAAATCTCATACTCTACACGTTTCTTTACTTTATGATATTTTAAAAATACAAAAAAAAAAAAAAAAAAAAAAAAAAAGAGTAAGTCGTGTCTAATACACATTACACTTTTAAAAGAAAAGGCCTAATGGAAAAAAAATGAAAACTTTACTTAGTATTTTTTGTTTTAGACCTAATCGTTTTTTGGTTTTGGTAACTTTAAGATATTTTTGTTCACTAATCTACGTTAATTGAAATAAACAATTTTAAAACTATACGAGTTGATATTGTACAAGTTATACATGTATCGGTATATTATTTACTGCGGAAAAGAGTATTCGATCTTGCTTCCGGTTAACTTGAGAAGACGAGATTAGTTAGAGATACACTACATAGTTTGCATATTTTGTATGTTGAACAAATTACAGGAATGGCGGAACCAGATGAAGGTCTAATAAACAAAGCGGATAGTGAATCTGAGGACGAAAGTGAGGTTTTAGAAGAAAGTCCTTGTGGAAGATGGCAGAAAAGACGCGAAGAGGTGACTGTCATGCTTTTACAAAATTGTAACATCGATGAGATTCATCACAAATTAAATATATATATATGTGTGTGTGTAGATAGATAGATATCTGTGTGTCTGTATGTATATACGTCACTATATGTATTACTATATATAATAAATAGAAATGCATATATGTATACCCCACGCACACACACGATTAATTTGATTATATCCTACACAACATCCTTGAAAGCTTACTTAGTTGTCTGTCTCATTAGTACACACTACTCGAGATCATGACATTTGTATCATTTTTAGACCTCTATATTCTGTACAGAAATAATAGTATGTCATATAACACAGACATGTTCTGGAACTGATTTTAATATACAGAATTTAATGTTTTGACGATGCCCTGTTAGGATAATTTCTGTGGACATGAAATGGTTATTTATATTATAGTATATGTATAATACATATAGCTAAACATCAGCACCTCATTCATCAAAAATGAATAATAGTTTTTAACCAATAATATAAGAATTACAGTAGAATCAAGACAATAGATAAAATGGTGCCATATTGGTAATTATTTTCACTATATTTCTATGTCCTATCAGACTTGAAGCTACCACTTTGTTCAATTGGTTGATTGATTATATATTGTTTAACGTCCCGCTCGAGAATTTTCACTCATATGGAGTTGTCACCATTGCCGGTGAAGGGCTGCAAAATTTAGGCCTATGCTCGGCACTTATGGCCTTTGAGCAGGGAGGGATCTTTAAAGTGCCACACCTGCTGTGACACGGGACCTCGGTTTTTGCAGTATCATCCGAAGGACCGCCCCATTTAGTTGCCTCTTACGACAAGCAATGGGTACTGAGGATCTATTCTAATCACCTGGATCCCCATGGGGAGAAAAATCTTCCTGTGTTTTAAATCAGCAAGTATGAATCTTAGATTCTAACATCAGAGTATTTTGTAAACCCTTCAACAACATGACCATGGAATTTGATGATAGGCAATGAAGTCCTGTATGTAAGGTATTCTTTGTAGGTCACATTTGTTGATATCTCCTGTCACTGATTTTCAGAGGTGGTTTCACCTTTTGACACCATTTTCTATTGTCTTTATTCTACTGTATATGTCTTAACATTATTGGTTAAAGAGACTATTATTCATTTTTGATGAATAGATGAATGAGGGTGTTAGTGATGATTTGCTGTTGTTCTGGAAAGTAGTGATAAAAGTTCACACAATCTGACTGAATTTTCTCATTTCTGAGTCATTTTGTAAGGTGAATTCAAAATTGTAGTTTTAATTGTTGAGAATTTATACTTTTAAAAGTAGTGGATTTCGTTTTACACAATTTTCATGATTATAGTTGCCTATTAATGGGAAGTTTTGCAGATTGATATTTTGGTGAATTTTCTTCACCTTCCAACCAAGCTTGCATTTGTAACATGCAGAAATTGTCATATATACATTACATTTTTTTGCCATATGCTTACATTTCCAGTATTTTGACTTTGGTATCATTACCAGTTGTAGTGATAAGCATTTCCTCATGAAAGCTATGCAGTTGTGAACAATGTGCATATGAATTTTGATAAATATAGTATATCTATTTTAATGACTAGGAATTGATAGAAATGAAAATAGAATGTAAATATTAAAACTAAATTTCATTTTTGGAAATATATGAGAGCATGAACTGTGAGGCTTTACACCAGCATACTTCATGAAGTTAATTTTTTTCTTAGATGTAAATTTTCTCTCCATACTTTGTAGGTGGAGCAGCGAGATGTACCTGGAATTGACAATGCATTCCTGGCTATGGACACAGAAGAAGGAGTCGAGGTGGTGTGGAATGAAGTGCAGTTTTCTGGGAATAGAAATTTAAAAGAACAACAAGTAAGTAGATGTATTAGATGATGTTAAACAGGACTAAGAAAAACTCTTGTCTACTGAAAATGGCTTCTTTATTTCAAATCTGTGATCATTTACACACAATTTCTATTTTTAGAATTAATCAACAAGATGTAGTAATGACAATCTATACTTTAGGACATACACAATGTTTTCAATAATATTTAATTTTTCGTGACATTTCGGGTAAAATTAATGTGCACTTGATCTTATTTCTACAAAAAATCTTGATGTATATTACCAGGTCTGTTTCAGAGTTAGCATATTTTGATAGTACCTGATGTTGCAGGTAAAAATTTAAAGTCAGCTCTTATATATTACAGAAGGTTACATATATGGGCATTACTAAGTTATTGTAGCAAAGAAAGGGAGAAAAGTCTTTGCATCAATCAGAGGTTGAACCTGGGACCCGTGCATTAGTTTGGTGATCAAACCACTGAGATATCCAGGTCGACTTGCAAAATGTAGAGTAATATTACTACAATATACAATCTAAATCTATTTTGGAAATCAAACAAGAATTTTTCATGGAGAAGAGATGATAAAATAGTTTTAGATGAAAAAAATCCAGCAGAAACATTTTCTTTTACCGTAACTTTATTTTGACCTTGTTATTTGTATTGAGGACTATTGTAGTACTAACAGTCTAACCTGAAGTTATCAAAGTAGAACCACAGCCCATATGGCATTGTGGAGTATAACCATGTAAATTAATTAGGTTTAAAGTACAGTTACTTCCTTCAAATTTTTGGGGGAAAAAATGGGAAGTTCTAATGCTATATTTGCTGCATGTTTTAATATTGCAATCCTAACTCAATATTTCCTTCATCAGATTGTGATAAGATTTTGAACCATTAAAATATCATTCTCATTAAAATCAGATCTGCTCACGTACATTGCTACACTTGTAGGATGTGTTTTTTATCAGATTGTTAAAATATAGTCAATTAACACAAAATATAGCATGTTATATATGTTTATAAATGAAATAAAATATGATGAAGTCACTATACTATAAAATAAATAATACGCTACAATAAAATGTTAACATAATTACATGTACTTGTGTAGTAATATACAGTATAATTTGTCCAAACCGACCTCTGAGTACTCTAGTGTTCTGTCAATTTCGGCCAAAAAATATAGTCCCTAATATTTCTTTAACAAATCCTAGATAATTCCCTGTATTCCATATAATGCATATTTTGTATATTGGGTAACTTGTAAAGCCCCAACTGCTATCAATTAACTTTAATTATCCAGTGTAAATCAGCCATTTGATGATACCCTATACTAATTGTCATGGTCAATTGAACTTTCTTTACAAGAGGTCCCCAGTGCTCCTAATTAGCTCCAATCAAGCCATTCCATAAATATGCCTTAACATTGGGGTCAATTTCATGAGGTGTACACAGGGGTGGGTGGAGGGGGGGTGTCTCAAAGGGAACCTTGGTTAAGTAAAAGTGTGAAACTGGTGATGAGTCATACAAATTTTAAATAAAACCTTATTGGAAGGGGGGAGGGTACACACTTTTCAGTTAAGTCATTTGGTGGCACATAGACCTTCCCCAAAACAACAGATAAGAAGTAACACTAAATGCAAAATCCAATTAATCGATGAATTTGGTAGTTCATCACCAAAAATAAAATGAAAAATCTAATTAATCGATGAATTTGTTAGTTCATCACCAAAAATAACATAGAAAGAATTAACAGTAAAATTTTCAATAGAAATGACTATCTTGAGTAAGGCTGTCACGTGTACACGTGTAACTGGTAACGTTTCGTGTTTGGGCTGTAAACGTTTACAAAATCCCTAAACGTTTAAACGATGTCTTATATATGTGGCACAAATCTTGCAGGGTTCAAATTACAATCTAAATTATTTGAATAATTATTTCAAGTGAATAAACTTATTAAACAAATTGCGAGGGGAAGTAATGAATTTATAAAAGTTTGACTATAGTCTATAGGAACGGTGAACAATTTTTTCCCGTCATATTTAATTAGTAAATTGAAAGGGTCTCAGAATCTCTTACTATATGTTTCTGGCTTGTATTGCATTACTGTGCTGCTCTTTGATCATCTTGCAAAATGTGCTTTATTGTTATTAATAAACATTTATTAACGGTTTTGACGGCAATTATGCCCCCCCCCCCCCCCCCCCTTCCTGAAAATTCCTAATAAGATATCTAAATGTATGGATACAAATCTGGAAAAACGTTCAAATTTAAAATCTGTATGAATATTTACGTGTCACTTGCATGGCATCTTTGGCATGTGTCTTTTTTTTTTTTTTTCATTGAAGAAAGTTGCTGAATGAAATTAAGTGAATGGATGAGATTCAATATGTCATAAAATTGTCGACTGCTTTCAAACAGGTATTCTTAAACTTTATTTGTATTATCATCTGTCGCAAGACTCGCAACTCTCAAAATTAGAATGGCCGAAAAACAGAAACGTTCTGGTGTTTGGAATTATTTTACGGAGTTGGAAGTAGCGGGAAAGAAAAAAGTGAAATGCAATTTATGTGCTACGGAGCTTACTTATGCCGGAGGGAGTACAGGGACAATGACCAATCACATCAAGCTCTGCCCTCTCTGGACAATCTAATGTGAAATCACTGAAATGAAAATTTGAAAAATGTAGTTTATTGTGAATTTGTGATCTGTATTGTGCAAATGTTGTACAGTCACTACAGTGTGAATAAAATTGAATTCAATTTAAATGCTATCCGGATATTTATGTTCGTGTATTTTATTCTGTCTTATTAATCTTGAGTGATATTCTCAAACAGAAAGAATTCTATAGAGACCAATTTACAAGTGTTGGGATCTGGAAAACGCCAGAGGTTTGTTAGTGGCCCAAAATACAAAGAAATGAATGAAACAATGTTTAAATGGTTTGAACAGGCTAGAGCAAAAAATATTCCTATAAGTGGTCCAATAATTAAAAAAATAATTTTATCAAAAACAAAATCAAACCAAACAACATTGGACTCATTTTTCAAGAAATGAACTGCTTTTGTATGACATCAGATTAAATATGTTTACTTATTAGATTATTTATATGTATATAAGTCATCGACACATACATTTATATGATTATATTTTTTGAATTAAAATATACTTGTAAATAAAACATTTATATATACATTGTATAAATTTTCCATTATTATGCGATTTAATAAAACATTAGCATTGTTTAGAAAGTGAATACAAGGGGAGTAACTCTTATAATTGGTCAACATTCTGCACTCCAGACTCTTTGTAAACCAACCAATTTCTTCGGAACCACATACAGCCGGTTTAGACAGATTATACTGTAGTGTATTCATGAACAAGAAGATCATTCCTGCTTGATTTCTACATTTCTCATGCAATATTTAGAAATAAGATATGCATTCTGCACTGAACTTTGCTTTCTCACTGTTGACTCATTTGTATTTTCTCTACTGCATGCACGATTTTCAGACTACAGGTACCACAACTGGTGCCAGACGAAAATCTTCCATTCAGAATGAACTCCTGTTGAACGTATGTTTTCTCAGTCTATCTCCACCAAGCTTTTGCATTATTACTGTGCCGCATCTAACTGTTTTGTGTCCTAAAACACTTGAAGCAGTCATGATTTTTCATTGACAATATGTTTAATGATTGAAATTATGAACTTGTGTTTGGGTACCAGTATTCCTCCCATCCCATCTCTTCCTGAATACAGTAATAGTCATTGACCTTTTTTTAGAGAAGTGTATTAATAACTGTATAATAAAGTCGTAGTTTAGATTATGTTTGAGCAACCAAATCTTTAAATGTTTAAGTACCTGTAACTTAATGTGTAGTTTACTTTTTATACATGTAAATGTATTTTTTGAAAATTTACTTTCACTAATTCAGATTTGATCTATAGCTTTTTTTAGCTATAGATATGTCAACATTAACCATAGATCATTAGTTATTAGTTATTGCTATTTTATTCATTGATTGAATAACATATTTGAAGTATTATGTCATCATTCCCCACTATTTTTAAAGGGAAAAAAATAGATAAATAACTTGAAAGCTTGTTTAAAACTTGCATATCAGGCACATGTATTGTTATAACAAGAGCTTTCACCAACCACTTCCTTAAGCACCAAGTTGATATCTAAATACACATGCACAAATGTTTGTCAATGAAATGGTCAAAATTTGTTTTGACTCTCAGAACTTACTAGAAACTTTTCTAAAATTTTATTTATTCATTGATTCTTCCCATGAGGTGTTTTGCATCTGTCCAATTTGTTTTATGAAATAGCTCACTGAAACTATAAAGACTCATGGTTTTCTGATCTTTTTTTCCCTACAATCTGTCTTATCTATTTATTTTGTATATATCAGTCTGGCATAATATTTAAACACTTTCTCTGGAAGAATTAAACCATTTTAACCAAATGTCATATACAACAGGTGTAGATCAAGGACCATATAGGGTAGACCAAATACTCTAGAAATGAAATCTAGAACATAGAAATATATAAATCTCTTATCAGGCAATCTGTGTCCATACTAGTAAATTATAATGAATTTTAGCCCTGTTAAAACTATGAAAGTCATATTTGTTATGTGTGGGATTGAAACCACATTTGGCACTAATGGATTCTGGGGCAGAATGTATAGTAGATAAATGCATGAAATCTTTGAAAATATTCTTACTTAATATCTTTTTTACTTCTTAATATCTAGTAAGCAGATGTGTCCTTTATTTGAGTTTGAGGCTCCATGGAGGGACCAAATTTAACATGCTAGTATGCATTCCTTAGGTTTCTCTCCTTTTTATCTATCAAACATACTGATGCCTCTACCTAAGAAATGAATTGTTCCTTGGTTTTGGAGGATAAGGATCTATTTTAAACTATGAAAATGGTATATAGGCATTAGCTGTTAGTATACAGCTTAATATTTGGGCAATAACACAGGACCAAAGATTGTAAGATATAAAAAAAAAAAAAAGTAAATCAGGTGAGCATTGTGACCTTTTGGGCCTCCACATTTTATTATCCATTATTTAAGTTAAAAAAAAAAATACACAAAAAACAAACAAACAAAAACCTACAAACATATATCCATTGTAATGAATTTCCACTGACCCCAAGCTGCATTCAGTAGTGGTGTTGTTGAATATGTTAATCACCATTCCAATCATGGATTTTTATAAGACTTTATATTCTATTGTGTCAGAGAAGAAATTTTCAATTGTTATTGATATCACAGTGCATGTAGTAAAATTGGCAAGTTTGTGATCTTGCCCAATTGCGCGAAAATTAAAAGTTTCCTAAATAAAAGCAGATTTAGAGTATGTAGAGACTATGTTTATACAAGGCAGATGTCTGTTCACAACCAGGACTGTCATAGTGTTTGGATTGGGTGTTATGCTGTTTACAGTGTCATATTTGTACTCATTCGTGTAAGCCATGTTTGATGTGCTGTCACGCATCATGGATCTTCACTTTGTATACAACATGTCTATATACCTGGTGCTTTGGGGTATTTGAATTGAATATTATACATTTAAATACAAATTATATTATAAACATGATTGTTGAAAGTGACATTTGTTTGGGAAGTTGGTCACAACACCTGTACTCATTAAGAGACATTTGGAAACAACATATAGTCCTATCTTGCACATTGCACATCACTTGAAAAAGCACTGTTAATTGTATTATGTTATAATGTTAATGACTTTTGGAGAGATTTGCATGACAGATGTATGTGGTGTTGATAGGTGGTTTGGTATATTACATGAAGTTTGTTACTTCTACTGGTGGAGAACTGTAAACCACTATATTTGGTGTGGTCTGTGAACTTTGTGATAAAATCTTGTCTCAATACATGAAATAAATACCAATAGGTATATGTAATTTAAAAACCAAATGTTGGTTTACAGAAGGTGTTATTGTTGAATTACACCATAAGTATATACTAATTGACTTTGTTTAGATTATGGTAGTAGTTTTGTACAGGTTAGATTTTGTAGTTTATAGTAACTAATATCGTAATAAAGTTTTGGTATTCGATAAACAGCTTAATTAGAGAAATATTCAAAGGAATTCAATTATTTTAATAAGAATATCTCATTTTTAAAAATTTCAGAGTGATTCTTTATGCAAGGTACATTTTGTAGGAAAAGATAAGACAAGTATTCAACAGTTTGATTCAGCTGGACCATCCAAATATTGTGAAATTCCACAAGTACTGGACAGACACCAAAGATGGTCGCCCACGGGTAAGTTACTTCCTGCACCAATTTCATTAATTACGGACATGATTTTATTTTTCACATTGAATTTCAAAAGTTAAAAATATTTTATTTAGGCATTTATTTTTCTCATCCTTTCTTGTGTAGGTGATATTCATTACAGAATATATGTCATCCGGTTCTCTCAAGCAGTTCTTAAAGAGAACAAAGAAAAACAATAAAACATTCCAGCTCAAGGTAAAGTGTGGTAAAATGAAAAATGTAACTTACAGTAGCTGCATTCAAAATTATTTTCCCTTCATACTTTTGATAGAATGTAAATATTTTATTTCCATTTCTTATGATATCTATGCACATTTTAATGATACAGCATCAAAATTCACATAATTACTGTTGAAGAAAAAAATCATAATGTGCTTATGGTAGGACTAGAACCCCCAATGTTATATTCAGTGAGCTAGGTTTAACATTACCACTGTGCCATAATTTTATACTATATTGAAGCGCATATACTAATTCATGGAATATAAATATATGGACAAGATAAGAACTATTGAACATTACTGTTGAGTGTAAATTACTGAGAAACGTTACAGGGCTATGAAGTGGGATGGTCACATGATCAAATCCTGTGCATCTCAAAGTTCTTCTCAGTAGATTTGATCAAGCGCCATCCCAAACAAGTTTTTAGAATGTTTATTTATTAGTCTCTACTGGCAAAGCTGAATGGGACTACTAGTTTGCACTCTGTCCGTACATCCGTCTGTCCTTCTGTCACAACCAAGTTTTCCAGACTTTTTTTATCATGCTTTGATTAGGAAGCTGAAATTTGGTATGTGGTTTACTTTTGTATGTATACAGATCAAGTTTAAGTTTCATCACAGGTGAGTGATTTTTATGAAATTCATGGGACTTTGTGCCAAATATAGTTTTGTGGACTCTTTTATGCCCTCGTAATTGGAGATTCAGGGGGCATATAATGTTTGTTCTGTCTGTTTGTTTGTCTGCAAAAACTTCAACCTTGGTCATAACTTTTGAACAATAATGCTAGGAATTTCACATGTGTATTCCTTGTGACAAGACCTAAATTTTTTGACCTTGACATTTGAGTTTGATCTAGTTTTGGAGAAACTTGAACCTTGGCCATTACTTTTGAATGATTAGTGCTAGGGCTTTCGTATATCACATGTATTTTGTGTGTGTGTCAAGAACTTCCTTTAGGTAGCAGATTTTGACCTTGGAGTTTGACCTAGTTTTGAAAAACTTTAACCTAGGCCATAACATTTGAACAATTACCACTTGGGCTTTCATATTTCATGTGCATCCTTTGTGACCAGACCTTTCTTTAGATACCTTTTTTTTTATGTCATGACCTTGGAATTTGACCTACTTTTGAAAAACTTTAACCTTGGCCATAATTATTAGCTAGTGATAGGACTTTCATATTCACATGTGTATTCCTTGTGACAAGACCTTTCTTTGGGTACCAGAATTACTTTGCTGCCATACAAGGGGCATCAGTGTTTCATAAACATGTCTTATTTCATCATTCTTTGATTTAGGAATTAGAAAGCTACAATTAAGTATGTGGTTTTACTGATCAAGTGTAAGATTTGTCATAGATGATTGATTTTTACAAGATATATGGAAATTTGTGCCAAATATAATATTCTGGACTTAGTAGGTCACCTGAATTTACTCCGGTGACCTGTCTGCATCTCATGGTCATGTGTCATCCATCATGCAATAATAATTGATAAATCTGCTCTATTTCTTTTCAAATTTGGTATTAAGTGTCTTTGGGACAAAGGAGACCTAAATTGTAAATTTCAGGACTTTTGCACCCCTGGAGCATTAGGGGCATGGCAAAATTCATCTAGAATTTGTCTAATTGCCAAAAATCTTCTCTACAATTGCATATCTGTAAGAAAAACTAAATATATATACATGTTGATCAGGAATGTGTCTATTAAAGTTGTAAATTTCATGATCCTTGGGGTAGAGGTTCTGACTAAAACTTGGTAAATGTGTAAAACATTTAAGTAACATATCTTCTTTAATGCTATTGATACTTATTTGAAACTAAATGGATATTCAAAAGGACCAGGTAATCCTTTACCAAAATTGTAAATTTCATGATCCCAGGGATAGGGGCTTTGGTACAAGGGTAGGGCCTAAATGGTGATTAACAAAAGAAAATCTTGATAACTATCATTCCAGTTCTTTTGTTGAAGAACACATCTTGTTTTATACTGGCTTTTTTATTTCTTAGAGATAAATTTGCTGGTGATCCTTGGCATGTTTTGAATATTAAAATTGAAGAAAATGCAAAAAGTGATAAAACTGAAATTTCAATGGGACTGCACACAAGATATTATACAACTGACTTGACTTTGGGACCGGTAGGAAACCTGTATTGCTCTGCAATGCTTACAGCATGTACAGAATGTTTGTTTTTATATATGTATATGAGACAAAACAGCAATTTGAAAGCAAGACACTAACCACCCCACTATATAACATCGACCATGAAATACTACTACAACGCCTTTCCATATCCTGTGGTGTTAATGTTGATGCCCTTGAATGGATCAGATCCTATTTACAAGATAGACAACAGTGTGTTGCCATTGGATCCATTAGGTCAGAGACCTGTTAGTTACCTTTTGATGTTCCCCAGGTATCTGTTTTGGGACCCAAATTATACTGTCTTTTGCAAGACCCATAGGAACAATATGTCATTGACACGGCATGAAGTATCATTGCTATGCGGACGATACACAAGTTTACATGGTAATCAAACCAGAGGACAACTGGTCAAACTACTTATCTTGCTTGAAATCCTGTAATGCTGACATAGGAGCTTGGATGATGTCGAACCTCCTTAAATTAAATGAAGACAAGACTGAACTAATTGTATTGAATTCTTAATGAAACAAAATCTGCACTGCAATCCTACAATACGTTTCAAAGTGGGGGACCATACAATCAAGAGTACAACATGTGTGAAAAGTTTAGGTGTATTTTTTGATCAAAATCTTGCAATGGAAAAGCAAGTGTCATCAGTCGTCAAATCATGTCGCCATCAGATTTTTAACATCGGACGGATAAGACGGTACTTAACAAATGAAGCTTGCAAAACTCTTGTAAACGCCTTTGTAACACCCAAACTGGACTATGGAAATTGTTTATATTTTGGAATTGAGAAAAAAACATTGGACAGGCTGCAACGGGTGCAAAATACTGCCGCTCGTCTTGTTACGAGGTTGCTGAAAAAGAAACATATATCCCCAATTTTGGCAGAACTCCATTGGCTTCCCATTCAGTACCGACCCCAATTCAAGATTTTGAAATATGTATATTGTTCCTTCCATGGATCTGCCTCGTCATACCTTGCAAGAAATGTAAACCAAGTAGAGCATTATGGTCAGAATCAAAATGAGACTGGTGACCCCAAAAAATCAGAACGAAAAAATATGGAGAACGCCAACTCAACTGGGCTGCTGCATGTCTCTGGAATGACCTTCTTAATACGTCTTAATACTCATTTTTATAAATTAGCTTTTTAGATTGTAGCCAGAATAAACTGTGATGGTTTCTTATTAATAAAGAAAAAAAAAGAAAATCATAAAAAAAGAAAATCATTAAAAAAAACATTACAGTGGTTTTTTTTTATGTTGATTATTTTTATAGTGATTATTTTACAAATGTAAGATCTTAAGTCGGATTGTCATTTAATTTCATGTAATCACATTTTATATCTTTGTTACCTCATCTTACTCTTTTAAAGTGCCTTAGAGTAATTTATTTTATATAAGGTGCTATGTAAATTTATTATCATTTTATAACATGATGAAACAGAGACACGGGTACTTCACCTACAGGTAGTGACGTCTCAATATGAGTGAAAAATTCTCAACAGGACGTAAAACAAACCAACAATCAATCAATCAATGAAACAGAGACCAAACTAAAAATTGAAAAGAAGTTCTACCTATTTTGCAAGAGACTGATAATATTTGATTAACGGTGAATTTTTGCGATTATAGGGTCTGTTGTCAAAGGGTGTATTTGTATCTGAATGTGCATATGATCTATTTCGGCAAAGTAAAAGAAGGTAGTTCATAACTATGAACAGATCAAAGGATTTGTTTTAAAATTTCAATTCAGTGCATGGAATGCAGATAGGGTATAAGATATGACAAATTTTGAAAGATTAGAAGTATTTCTAACTATTTTGTTTGACATTTACACTTTTCATATGACATTTTATATATTTTTTTTATTCAGGCCTGGAAGAGATGGTGCACACAGATCTTATCAGCTCTAAGGTAAACAGCTACTTCTTTAAAGAATATTTTGAAGAAGAAAAATAAAAAATATCTTGGAAAGAGTTTAGATTTAAGGTGCATTTGATACTCAGATAGGTTTATGGTTATAGTGCAAATTTTGCTCTGCCTCAGAATCTCACTCATTTCTGTATCAGTAGAATTAATTTATCATGTGAACAGTCAGTTGCCCTTTCATTTTGTGGTCTAAATGCGTAGAACATGTATGATAAATTATGCTTGCAGTTACCTCCACTCCTGTGATATCATACATGGCAATTTGACTTGTGATACAATATTCATACAACACAACGGTCTTATCAAAATAGGATCAGGTAAGATTCAGTGAAATGTTTGCATGAATTTCGCAAATTCATTAGTGTCTCAAGTGAAAGTTTGCAGGCTTCAGGCATGTGCAGATTAAATTTGATGATCATCTAGAAACCATTTCATTATGATAATAAATGACACTGGGGTCCAGCTGTTGCTTTAATAATTTAAATTTGTCAATTTCAGTGGCCCCTGATGCAATGCACATTGTAAAAACATACAGGAAGGACATCAAAAATATGCATTGTGTGGCTCCAGAGTATGAAGGCAAGATGATGATTTTAAAAACTTGTCTGAAGTGCTTAAAGTCTGATCATCCCAGTTTAAACTAAATTTGATATATTTTGCAAAGCTTCCCAAGATTTCCATGTGTTATCCTGCAGGAAAGCCTGTCTTGCAAATTATGCAGAATCAGCAAAAAAAGTATTTTATTTTTGTGACAAAGTATATCAATGAATGTTGAGTTGCTCATCATACCTATCTCCCTTGATAAACTTTACAACCTTTGAATTTGAAAAAAAGTAACCAATGTCTAAAATATGACCTTTGATAAAATAAACTTTTACAGAAAGTATGTGTGTGTATATTGATTTTAGATTGATTTATCTTTTTTCTTAGATCCATCCCGATGCACCACTGCCATAGATATCTATTCGTTTGGAATGTGTGCTTTAGAGGTAAAAATAATCATAAGATATATTTTCCTGATTTTCAAACCAAGATATTTCTTGAAATTTATTAGCAGTGCCTTGCAGTCATATAAAAAATCTCTCTGTTATTTTTTGAAGCATGCTTTATGACTTTTTTAAATATTGGTCACTGTCCACCAAGCTTTACTCATATTATCCTTTGGTAAAAGAATTCAAGTCTTTACAAATAAAGAGGACTGCTCCTTTCCAGAGTAGATAGTTAAGATATATATTATTGGAAATAAGTTGGGGTCATCTGCTCTAAATCCAGTCTAAAACATTTTTAAAATTCTTATTATCTTATCTTGGTTAAAATTGGGATTTTGTCCATTGTTTGACTGATAATTCTTCAAATTTTCATCCACGATACAAGAATCAAATTCAACTAAACTTGACACAAATTATCTTTAGGTAAAATAAGTTGGAGTCAAATTGAGGGTAATGCTATTTAGGAAGAGAAGATAATTTCAAAAACTGCTAGCTTAGAAATTATGAAAACTAGAGTATGTAGGGACCGTATTTAGAATCCTTGCGGCCTTATGTACCTTCTGTCATGGAGAGAACTTAATAAGTACCACAACGCAATTTAATGCCTTTATTGTGAAGAAAAACATGCTTTCAATTCTCAGAATTTCACCATAGTATACCTGGTATAAAATAAGTTTTCTTTCTAGGAATTTCTATAATAATTAAAAAAATCTTTGTTCAAGAATTGTAATAATATGAAAGTGTCCTTATGCAGTTTAGATTCAATTTTCTTCATTCAATAACCCAGGAGTCAGAACAGTCTACTGTAGGGAATTTATGTATTTTTCACTCTTATTTTACTGTAAGTACATGTATATGATGAATGTATAAATTATTTATCTTGAACTGAATTATGATGCCCTGGGCTAGAGTTGATATGTAGTAAAGATATAAGTACATCTCCTTATAATTGTGATAGGAATCTTACAAATTCTTTCAAACAGCAAAATGTTAAGTACAGTTTGTGAAAATGATATGAAATTACCTGAAGACATATTGTATATGAAATGGTTGAACAGCAGGATTTTGCTTATTGTTGATCAGCTACTGGTGTTCCAGTAAGATTTCTGTATGAGCAAGGTGGCTCAGGTGAGCATTGTGACCCCTGGACCTCTCTGTGAGAGCAGGGTTACTTAGAGTGTTATGACACATAAGCTTCCTGGCCCTTCTTTATTCTTTTATGAGACTTGCCTGACTGATAAGGAATAACATGTTTAGATTGCAGCACTAGGGTTTCAAGGCAATGGTGGAGAAGGTGGTGGAACCAATCATGTTACAGAGGAGGCTATAGAAAAAACACTGGCATCACTAGAGAACCCTCTCCAAAAGGCACGTATATATTACATAACTATAGAGTACATATACATTACGTAACTATAGAATACATGTACATTATGTAACTATAGAATACATGTACAGTACATAAACATTAGAATATGTATACATTACATAACCATAGAATATGCTTACATATTTTAAAAACTATGAAATATGTGTATAGTACATAATTATAGAATACATGTACATTACATAAAATACATATGCAATACATAACTGTAAAATACATGTACAGTATATGACTATAGAATTTGTATACAAGAAAGTGGATACATTACATAACTATAGAATATGTATACATCACATAACCAACTACATGTAACTAATTAACATTACATGTGTATATATAACTATATATGTTATGTATACATTACATAACTATAAAATACAGTGTACATAACTTTAGAATATGTGTATGTTATATAATTATAGTATATATGTATATTGTTAAACAATGAAATATTTACATAACTATAGAATATGTGTATACATTATACAGCTATAGAATATATGTACATACAATGTAATTGTAGAATATTTGTACTATATAGCTTTAATTTAATATCATATTATTTAAAGTTTGTAATTTATTGATTGTTCTCACATGATTCTGTTATAAAACTCTTATAAGCCTTACAGAACTTAAAATAGAACATTTATAAACCCAGACAGGAAAGGAATCTATTCTTGGCTTGCTGGGGACATAGGTCAGTAGATCTATTGTCATGATGTCAGCATCACACTTTAAGGGAAAAACCTTAATCTTGGCTATATCTTTTGAACCAATTGGGATAGAGCTTTGATATTTCACATATAGATTCCTCATGACCTTGTCTTTCATTTTATACCAAGATATTTGACCTAGTCGCCTTGGACTGACATACTTTTGAAAAATTTTAACCTTTGCTATATCTTTTGAACCAAGGGGGAGGGGGTGTCATGCTTCTTTGCAAGCTTTGTTGTCTTCTGACAACTCTTGTTCATAGTTTATATATGTTTTTTGTTTTTTTTAACATACATGTACATAAACATCTACTGGGTATTGTATGCAGTATCTATTTTACAAGCGTTTTATTTTTCAGAAAGTTTTTACACTTTCAGTGTTTGATCATATAAAGTACTAGCATAAAACAAAAATGAGGGTTTCATTTACTTCCATGGAAATTGTGATGTTTCACAAAAATATTTGTTATCTAATCAAACAGGACTTCATTGCCAAATGCATTCAGAAGGACCCCAAGAAACGCCCCCAGGCCAGAGAGCTGCTCTTCCATGAAATCCTGTTTGAAGTCCATTCTCTGGTGCTATTGTCAGCTCATACTATTGTGCATTCAGGTACATATCTAAAAATGATGTCAGCTTATATAATGTGCATTAAAGTATTTATCTGAAACTGTTTTCAACACATGTATTGTACATCAGTGTAGTTGCCTAAAACTGTTGTCATCACATGTTCTGGTACTGTGAATCTCATTTTGTGTACATGTTTAGAAAAGAAAAAAGTCTTGAACTCAAGGATTCATGATTTTGTTATTGTGATAATCTATAGGTTTTTCCTCCTCTCTTTTCTAGCAAATTTACCTGAAAATCTAACGGACCAAGCCAACAAATTCAAGTTGGAGCCCAATCAAGTGATTGCAGAGATTACACACCCTAAAGGGAGAGAAGGAGTGGTGTGGCGGTAAGTACAGTCTAAGCAGGCTGGACATGATTCCCTTTACTTTCATTAATAAAAAATAATACTGGTGACATGTGAAACTCAAAAGTCCATGGGCTTCTAGAGTTTTAAGTTTTCAAGAGTCTAGAAATCTATATGATGACAGTTAGCTTTCATTAATATACAATAATTTTTATCATATATGATATACATCTACAGTATTTCAATGATGCAGACATGGTTTCTGGAAAATGTATGAGTTATTCACTTGATTTGGTAAAAGAAAGAAGCAAGTAGTTTATTTTCATGTGTTCCATTGCTTAGAAAATGAAATTATCATCAGTTCACAGCTATCATAGTTTCTAGGGTGTTTTTTTGGGGGGTTTTGGTTTTTCTTAAAAGCACATTTATTCATAAGTAATATGAGGAGTAGAAATAGGAAATGACCACACACCTAATAGAACAAAGTCAGTGTAAAAGATTCTCGTATGACTGTAAGATGCTATTTAGACAAGAATTCAAGAGACTGAGGACATCGAAAGCACAGGAAATATGTATGGCTGATAAAAATCACTTATTGTGATCTTCCAAGAATCTTCAAAAATATTTGTACCTTTGCACTGCATCAATTTGCTAGATGCCTTCAAGTTATTTAAATGTAATGTTTTAAAGGAGCATGGTAATGTTTTGAGCTGAAAGCTTTCAGATTTTGTTTTTTCATTTTTGATATGTACAATGCTTAACTGAGGTATTTATAATGGTCAACCAAAATTTGAATGTCAGTTCTTGAGTTAAAAGTGAGATACAGCACTCATAATTCTTTGTTATGTAAACAAGGCCCATGTTATGTTTTTGTTTACATATAGATTGCTTAATAGAAAATATCTTGTTTAAAACAAAATGAGATATGACAAACACTAGAAACTGTTTGATTGTGTTCAGAATTAACTTGTACATTGAAAAAATCCGTGGATACTTTTAACAGTATGTTTAACCTATGTAAACAAACACATGACACAAGCCTTGTTTACGTAACAAAGAATTGTGAGCTCTGTATCTCTTGAAACTCGACAACTGACATTAAAATTTGCTGACCATTAGAAATAATTTAGTTAAGCATTGTAAACATTAAAAATTGAAAAATAATATTTTAAAAATTTTCAGCTCAAATTGTGACCATGCCCCTTTAATGGAAAACTTGAAGTGGCACATCAGTTGAACTGGATGTATTTAAAAGATATTGTTTCTTTATGTGTTTTTGATGTATATCTTTTATACAGAGTGTCACAATCTCCTCCATTAGAGAGGGAAAAACTGCTGGAGGACGTTAGGTAAGTGCTTAGTTTTAGTGGAGAAGGAATCTTTTAAAAAGTGGAAATGTCTTTTCTGCTGTTCAATCTAATAGTATAGAATAAAAAGTGAGAACATGGACTTTAATTGATGTACACGTATTCCCTGCATTATTTAATAATTGAATATGTATATGTAACATCATATTGGGTTTTGCCTCAAGTGTTATGAAACTTGCTTGATGTCTTTTACATGTTATAGAAGGGTTGGAAATTATAGTCCACCCAAAATGGTATAATTCTTGGGCAAGCAAGGACAAAATTCATATGACAGCGGTCAGGCTAATTTTAACAGCCAGTGTACAGTAACAAATGTCACAAAAAAGCTTTATTAGTAAACTCATTGTGTGAAATGATAACCATCACAAAACTGGAAATCGGGACTGGCAGATTTTGAACAGGGTTGGCAACTTGAGTGTAGCTAGTTCTGTGGCTGGCTTATAATTTCATTTGAGTTCCTAACCCAGGTTCATGCCCATTTTATAGCCTTTGCAGCATGTCTGACAGTATGTTACATGATATATGAAAATGTTTGTCTTCATTTCATGAACATAGTTTACCAACACTACTCCCAATCTGTAGCTTCTTTCTAATCACTGGAAATTATACTGTAAATGTGGATATGTCAGTGTATTGTTAATTGTGCATATTTCCTTTGCAAACCATGTGTATAATGTTTACTGTAGATTCCTAAATATATATGAGGAATTTATTATCACATAATTTTGTAAGAAGCATCACTTGCTAAATAAAATTACGCACTTTTATTTTCCTGTTGCAAAAATGCATGTACTGTACCACTGTTGATCAATAGACCATTCCTGAATTCATGTCGATTAGTCATTTCACGATATTAAGTTCTCATGTAAAATAAGGAATCTACAGAAATTACACACCATCAATATTACCAGTTAGTAAATTGGATACCTATGGAAATAGTTTGCTTGGGTGTAATTTACATGAAGATCTTGTAATCACATGATTAGAGTGAATAATTTCCCATGCATAAAATTTCTGCTTTAACTGTACAGTATTTAGACTGTGCCTAAATTTCCAAGAAACAGAACTTTTTTTCTAGAGGCTTAAGACACAAATAATACTTGAAATATTTTCTTTAAACATTAACTGAGAGTATGCCAGACTTATTTTTCTACATACACTGTATAGGGATATGCATGTTTATATAATCAAAAGGAAAGTACCAGAACACTTAGTTATGTTTGTAACTCCCAAAAGTACTATGTGTAGAGGGAGACCTTTCTACTTTATTCAGATGGGAATTTTGCAGTGCGATGAGTTTCGTTAATCTCGTCTACCCTTCCCCCTTTTCCACTCCTCTCAAAAAAAAAAAAATGAGAACAAAGCACTGTAAACAAATTTAATCATTTCTCAAATTAATTTTTAGTCTGAAAAACTTATCTGCATGTTATTAACAGCATTCACCAGATCCAGCACCAAAGTTTCTGGCACATCATTTGATATGCAAACAAGGGGAAGTATCTCTGTATGATGCTCTTGAGGGGTCAGAGCAAATCAAGTATCATAACAATACTCACACTCATCATATTATTGATGACATTCTGTTCCAAATAATGCTTCTTTTGATGCTATAAATATTGTCTTAAATCTTCAATTGATGTATAATTATTTTGCATATATATATAAGGTGCTGTATAGATTAGAGATACTCGTATCATATCAGAGGTCAGCAATAATGTAACTTTGACGTTACGTTAGAAAAAAGTGACAATAAAATACCCACATTCTGAAGACATCTGAATACTATTAAATATACGGAAAAAAGAATAATGAAGACAAAGAGCACAAATCCTCAGTAATATTTTATATTAAAATCGTTCATTTTTAAGACTAGGCCATATTTGGTGGTTTGTGGGTCAAATCCTTTGAAATAAAACTAAGTATTCTGTTGGGCAAGTACCTTGGGGTCAACCCTATTTCATAATTGTTAAAAAATATTTAAAACAATTGAGGTCCTGACCCCTAAACCATATATATATTCCTGCTGCAGTATCAAGATGCAGTGAGTATTCTGATGGGCAAGTGCCCCAGGGTCATCCCAACCCCCGTCATGTTTTGACAGTTCAAATATCTAAAATGGTTAAAGTGAATACATTCTTGTTGCACATGACACAGTGCACTGAGCACCAGGTTTTTGTTGTTTTTCCACCCCATTTGTCCCTCAAGGTGAAAAAGAAAATTCCAAAAGCTTGTTGCACATCTACAGAACACAACCAATTATTTTCCTAGAGATAATTATATATAATCAATAATAATAGTACTGCATAAATTATAAGAAAAGTGCTTGGAATTTTTTTATTTTTTTTTAGTTAGAGCATCATTTTTCGACCCCCATGGTGAAAATGAAAATTCTGAAACCTTATTATACATATATAGGACATCATGAATTACCTTCCAAAAGATGATTTAGGTACTGCGTAAAATGTAGGAGTTTTGGGATCCGGGAGATATTTAGTTGAAAAAGTTGGGGGGGGGGGGGTCCCAAATTTGGCTCCAAGGTTGAAAATGAAAATTCCAAAATATTGTACATCTACAGGACACCACCAGTCTTCTTTCAGAAGATGATTTGACTTCTGCATAAATTGTAAGAGGACCGCCATTAGGCTCACAGGGTCAAAATGAAAATTCCAAAACCTTATTGCACATCTTTATTTTTATTTATTTTATGAAATCACATCACTTTTAGACCACTATTTTGCCCCCAGGGTAAAATTGCAAATTCTGAAAACTTTTGCATATATACAGGATACCACATATTATATTACAAAAGATGAATTGTTTACTGCTTAAAATAAAAGAGCAATTTGAAGAAGAAAGTGTGATGGATGGATGGACAGACAGACACACCAGAGTAACAATATAACCAAACTTTCTTCAGAAACTGTATAAAAATTAGATATTTCTAAAAGTTAATCTTCACTTTTTATTGTCAATTAGAAATGGTATCTTTCCTCTAACTGCCTTCAACATACCCACACCTCCTCCTAAACCAAGGGCCAAAACTCCAGAGGTGGAGGAAATGTCCAAGTCTGAGGACCCAGAGCCAGTGGACGTGGAAAACCGCTTAGTCATGCAGTCCTCTTGTGCAGTGAAGAGAACAGATGAACTGGGGAATTACAGTCTGACTTTGCAACTGAAGATGGATGACAAAATGAACAGACAGTTGACAGCCGAGTTCAATAATGAGGACACATCAGAGAATTTGGCTCAAGAACTAGTGCATTACGGCTTTATCAATAAAGTATGTTATATCTTGCCTGCAAACAATAGAATAAGATAAACAAAATACAATTTATACTGTTAATAATGGACTCACTTTATTGTCATCTGAAAAAAGATGCACCAGAGCAATCAAAATTTTGTAAGATTTTTATCTGGGAGAGTAAAAGTAATGAATACAGTGTACCATAAAATCTTTATGGTTCTTTTCATTTATATTGATTTGTTGTAAAACCTTGGTTTCCAGATGAAATCTCAATTCCATTTAAGCTCTAGTATGGAAACTATTTCTCTGTCTAAAGGATGACCTCTACTGTTTTTGGTCACAAAGGTTACATAGGACATAAAATGGTTTCCAAATGATATTTCATTTACTTTTAAAGATTTAACAATGAAATTTCACCAAATGAAAATCAATGGTTGACGAATTTAGGTGTTGTGAAATTTTGGATCCTTTGAAAATATGTGAAAAATTCTGATAATCACTATATTTCAGTTTGTATTTTATTTTGCAGAGGGATCTGGTTAGCATAACAAGACTGATTGAAGATTCCATTCGACCTACCATAATAGAAAATGGTTTCCCAGAAAATGTTGCAACAGCTTGATGTCTTCCTCATGCAATGTTGACAGTTTATCAGCTTATCCAAAGTCTCATAAGCATTGTGGCCATATAAATTCTTTTCCCTTTGACCAAGAGAAATAGCTTACAGCCCGAGGAGGGAAGGTTAGTGTTCAGAAGTCATTGAGAGCAATGATTCCTCCAGTACACTGGTCTTGACAATGTCAGTAGACAGAACTTATGGCTTACCCTGTAGATGAGCAGTCAGAAAATACTGCCCTATATTAAGGTAAACATTGCATGGTGCACAGTTGTATGTTGTACATTATCTGTAAACCATTGTTTTAATAGCTCAAAGCTCAAGATACTGAAAGACCTACCAACATGATCAGGAATCTAAGATGTAAGAAACAGATATTATTGTAATTCTTCTCAAATTATGGAGTATATGTGTAACAGCAGTTCACTGCAAGCATTGAAAGCTTTCTAAATGTTAACTGTATATAAAGGAATTCAAAATTTTGGATTAAAAATTTCAAAAATTTGTAATGTTGATACTGAATAGCACTCAGAATACAAATTTTACTGATGGATGTTTGTGATTTTAATATGAGAAAGTACTGTATGAGATCATTGATAATTTCTTCAGTTTAGATTTTATTCAACACTTCGGTGTATAAATAGCTTTGCATGTATATTTTTGTGCGACATTTTAAAAACTTATCTTACACAAAATGTGTTGATAAGAGAAAATTGTTTGCTTGTGTATGAACAATGACAGTAGTTTAGTAAATACCTGGTATTGTTTAAGGCAGTTTTTTTTTCTTCTAAATTTATGAAGAATTTCATTTCCTCCATTTACTTATTTGTCTTATCAGGTAGCAAGATAAAATAGATGTATAAAGGGCATTAAAATAAGTATATTATCCTTTTTATAGAATTTCCACGTATAATATGAATGCAGTTATGTCATTTTTAAGTAATTTTTTTTTTCTTACGGGATGAAATGAAAGTTTACTGTAGATGTGGATACACTTGATCGCAGAGAATGGGGTGTAAATATGATGATTTATGAATACCAAATCTGTTGTTAAGGATTAGGAAATTGTAAAAGAAACTATGTTATAAGAAATCATTGTTTCTCCCATGAACAATAATGATTCCAAATTATAAAGAATATATTGTAGGAAAGTATAGAAGAATGTATAATCATAATACATTAGACCGCAAATTTTCCTTATGGCACCGAAAAATTTTCAACTTTACAGGACACAAAACAAAATATTTTCTTTTTTCACATACTTAAAAGCAAGAATTCATTTTCTGTAATAATACAAACTTCATTTTATTGTTTGAATTTCAGTCAGGGTGCTTATAACAATCCTAGATTATTTTCTTGGAACAGTTTTCTATTGTATTTATTTAGTTAGTATCATTCCAAGTAAATCTAGTATACCGGTGTTAACTAGTGTGTTTGTTTTATAGTTTTGAAATCTGGCCTGCAGTTTTTTTTTGAACTGGAGAAATGCTGTGTGTTGATCTAGAGATATTTTGTGATTGCAGTGAATTTATCCCATTTCCTTAATATCTATAGATTTTGGATGCACATATTAAAAATCTAAATAACTTAAACATGTCCATTTCTGTTTAATAAACAACTACTAAGATACATAGTGGTGAATTTATATATAAAACTGAGGTAAATAATTATTTACTTACTCAACATACAAATACATGTATGTTCAGTGTATTGCTAGTACCACATGTCTTGTTTTAGTTTACCTTCCTAAATAGTCACCTCTTGGTTATCACCATTCGCACAATAATGCCTCATTCTTCAGGAATGTTTTTCTTACCATCTCCCACACTGATACCATTGTTATAAGAAAAATGTCCCATTTAGCAATTATTTTGATACAGCACCACAAGCATTTGATTAGTGAGTTGTAATTAATTGTCCCATATATCATTGTTGAAAAACCAAACAACAGGAGTAGTCCAGGTATTTTTCATACTTGTGGTAAATTAACAAGAAAATGATTGTTAAAGCACAAATTACTGTTCCATTTTATATTCATAAGAAATGACTTATTCAGATATGACAGTGCCATAAATGTAAAAGTTCAGACATTTTATGCCAGCAATGTACTTGTTTCTTATTATATGTAATTACATGTCATGGCATTAATCCAGAATGGTGTAACAAGAGTGGACTCGACATGTATTCTGGCTGCAGCATCTCACATTTAAAGTCTGTTAATTGACAAGGTTCGTTCCAGTCCTTTGATAACCAGTTTAGCATTCATTTACAGTGATACATACGACTAGTAAAGTTTGGGATGTAATCTTATTTTTCATAATGAATATTTAGAATAAAGCTGTAAGCACAAGTCCAGAAATGAAACTTCAAGCTATGCATCCTATGCTGTATGTGGCTCAAGATTTTTGGATGAATGACAAGGTTTGTGATTTTTGCACAAAAGTTGCATAGTTACTGCAATAAGACCTACATACTAGCAAGGATGTGTCAAATGGTAATAATTTTTTTTTATATACATTTTCAAAATACTGAACAATTTCTTCACCTTTGTTAAAAACATGCATAGGTAGTGCAAACAAAAGGTCCTACATTTGATCTGTAATTAACAAATGTTAATGTAATGATTAAAACAATTAAAGCATCTTTTATTTGGTGCTTCACCTCTCTTGTAGGTGACATCAAGGTGAACTATGTAATTTTTTTGTAACTCTGTAAATATTCACAATATGAACTAATTGACACCACAAGTTTATGATATTTGTGTGTATTTCAACTAGAGAAATGTATTTGTTTTGAACATTTTCATGACCAATTTGAAATTTTTTATGCCACATTTTGTTTTGTTATGCTTTGTTGTTACATGTGCAATGATTTACAGGTATTTAATTTACAGTTTAATTATGTATTAAAATATTGAGTAACAGTTGAATTGTTTCTTGTGATGTTGCTCTGTTGGTGTGAAGGAGGAGTTATTCAATGCTCTAATAACTGGTTAATTTGACATCAGATGCTGTAATTTACAATTCAGATGGACTGTTTATCTGGAGCAAAATAATTGAATGTCCATTTAAATATATTACAGCTGCCAAATTTGCAAATTTATTATAGCTCAAAGGTCAAGGTCATTAGATTAGCTAAAGTAAGAAAAGTTTATTTGTTGTGATAGTCTAGAGTATTCACTTCAAAAATGGGAGGACTCAGGTTTGATTCTCAATCCCAATCCTGCATCAAACCCATGTACATCTAACATAGGTAATGACTGCTCCTTATCCAAGCACCCAGCATTAGAAGTGGCACTATAAGGATCCCTCACTGCTACGGCTCTGAACATAGAACAAAATTTATGGCACTTCACCTATAGCTGGTGACATGTCTAAAAATGTGAAAAATTCACAAGTGGGATGTAAAACAATAAACAAAGATAAAAATAGGAAAGAGAATGGGTATTATAATGTCTATCCTTTTCTTTAAAAAAAAAACCACAGCAAAATATTGTATGTAGTGCATTGCAAGAAATGAGTATGATAACGAAGTACAGAATTTATTATTCTGTCATAGCCTTTGGAGATTGGGTTGTCAAACATTTTTTGTATGACCTTGGGCAGAAATTGTGCTCCTTTTATAGCTGACCTGTAAATTTTGCACCTTTTATTAGCTGATATCTATTTGTATTCTTATAAGGCAAAATTTATTCAAAAAGTTTTGATGTGAGGAAAACAATCTGCAGTGGCCTGCAACTCAAAATTTAGATATATCTACATTTTATCTATTAACAATAGTCGCTTTCATTTGTATGTCAATTTGATTTATATTAGTGAACGAAAGTCTTCCACATCTGCTTCATATTTGGATAGTTCACTGTACATAGACATTAACTGCAAATTAACAGTTCAACTTTTTGACAATCAGGATACTTAAACTTGAAACAGCTTTCCACATTTATGTAGCAGTATACCATTGTCACCTGCATGTGGCGTTTATGTCTCTCAGTTGATTCAATAAACAAGAGCATACTTTGCTTACGATCAATTTTTAAAACAAAATGATATTACAGGGATTTCAACAGTCTCTTTTAAAGTCGGCATTTTGCAGATTCTACAGTTGATTTGCTAATACAACCTGTCTTTGGATAGAATGCTGTCTGATGTGTTTCATATCAATTATTAGGCCGTGCTTTACATACCGAATTGCTCCTTTGTTAGCTTACCTGTATTTATATTCTTATGAAGCTGAATTCATTCAAAAGCTTCTACATGAGAAGAAAAATTCTCTTGCTGTGGCCTTCGATTCGACAGTTAGATGTATCGACGACAATTTATCTATCGACAATGATCATTTCCATTCATATGTCGATTTCATACATCCCAGTGAACTTCAAATAAAAGACACCACAGAATCTTCCACGTCTGCTTCATACTTAGATATTTTATTGAAAATAGATGCTGACAGCAAACTAACAAATCAGCTTTATGACAAATGGGATGATTTCAATCTCACCATCGTCATCTTTCCCTGTCTATTTGGCAATATTCAATTACCACCTGCTTATGGTGTTTATATCTCCCAACTGATACGATACGCAAGATCTTGTTCTGCATATGATCAGTTTTTAAATTGAGGCAGACTACTTACTGAAAAACAAGTTGATGTTACAGAGCTTTGTACAGTCTCGTTTAAAGTCGGCAAATATTATGGTCGTTAAAACGATCCAGTTTGCCATTCCAACCTTCCATTAAGTCAAATGCTGTCTGGCGTGTTTCATACCAATTGTTAGGCTGTTCTTGGCACGCCGATTCTGACTACGGATTACTCCGTTTACCTGATCGGGTGTGACCGGTCGACATGGGATGCTTACTCCTCCTAGGCACCTGATCCCACCTCTGGTATGTCCAGGGGTCTGTGTTTGCCCATTTATCTGATTTGTATTTTCTATAGGAATTACGAGATTGAATTTTATTTGTTATCTTGGCCTTTTCATTACTCAAGAGCTATGCACGGTAACTCTGGATTCCCGCCTACATTTTCAACTCGTATGCTTTTAAAAACCTTTGTCGTTTTGCTTATGAAATTGTTTTTAATGCAAGTAGAATTCGTTAGTAATTGATTATTGACTTTAATACCAGAGGTAATTAATTAATTGCTCTTAATCACAACTTCTTTTGATCAGTGGGTAAAAAGATGTTCCATGAAATCGGGCTTTTAAACGTCATATAGTTTAAAATGCGTATTGAATTAAATAAATAACCATTTAATTTGTCAAATTATATTATTGAGTAAAATATGGTTAATCTTCATTTTTCATAGTTGAACTTGTTTGCAATTGATCACAGAGTGAACATTTTCGCCGTGTTTCGGTCTTTAAATATATGCCCCCCTCCACCGTGAAACAACAAAAGATTTGGTATAAATTTGCTAAGTGACGATTTATAATACCTGTAAAAAGGAATTTGTGTTCCACGAGGGGGTTGGAGAGATGTTTTGAAAATATTTTCCGCTTTCCATTGATTTCTGCAGTGAAATAATTTATTTAATAAATTATAGAATTATCTCTCTTTGTTTTGTCAAATAAATCAACTTTTTTAAAAATTCATATAAATATCTACAGCGACATAAAAAAAAAATCATTAAAAAAATTAAGAATGACAACTTCTAAAAATTTATCAGAAAGGTAGGTGGCGAAACAATACTAACGTTCGCAGTCCTTTACCTGATCAAGCTATAGATTGTGACCGATCACTGGGGATGCTAACTCATTCCAGTCACCTCCAGAGGTCCATGTTTGTCCAGTTACCAATTTCGTATTCTTAATAGGATTAGAGATTGATCACTGTTCATTATCTTCACCTTTGACAATAAAATATTTAAGACCTGCACAAACGTCAGAAGCGTACGTCAAGCTATATTTCTCACCTAATTTTTGTCAAACTTTCAGGAATGATACTTTGCATACATATTTTCATTCCTATTGGTTTTCCAACAGTTTTTATGCACAAGATGTAAACTACATTACGTCAGACTTGTTAAATAATTTCTTTCATACAGTCCACACTTCCTATTAGTTTTAATGAATGCCGGTCAAGGAGAGAAAATTCCCAAATTTCACCTACAGATGGTGATATCTCAGGGTGAGAGAAACTTTCAAAAGGGTCGCAAAATCTTGTTACGAGGGGATGCCTGACTCTGAGGAACTCTTGTTATGAATTAGCAGTGCTCTGGCATTACATTGAATAATTCAAAATGCACTATTGGTGAAGATGGTTAACCCTTGATGATATTTGAGAATAGGTAGCAATATGTCATTAAAATACTGTATTTATACTTTGTGTGTTGTTGAATACAAATGCCTTTGTTGCGATATAAAAGAAAACACTAATCTTTTTTTTCCTGGACTGCATCTGTGTACATATTTGTTTCTTTGTATTGTGACGTCTCACAGGTGCCTATATTGTACGATCATTATTAACCTGTTGTCTAAAGGGGATTACTTATCAGTTTGATCAATTAATATCAGAGCTAATCTTGATAGATCTTGATAATGCATACTGAATATAGTTCATACCTGCTTTTTTCAAAATTTAAAGGTCTAAAAGGAATTTCGTGTCATCAAAACAATGAGATTTCTTTGACGTTTGGTTGTCCCGCCTAATGCCAAGTCATATGCATAACAAACACAAACTAATCGTCCGTGTAACACTCTTGTCAAGCAAATTTGTATACATTTTTAAAAAATTTTTCGTGGGCTTGAAAATGATAATAGACAGAGCACAATAGAGATCCTCATCAAGTGAAAGCTGTTTTCATTAGACTTAAGAAAGTTGGTTCAAAAATATCTTTTGTGCAATGGTGAAAATATTAACTTGTTACTCGTCCTGGGGTTCAGAATGGATGTGAATCAGACGACAATTTTGCCAACGTCTATTGGCAATACTACGGCCTTGGCTCCCTCCGCCTACGACCATGAGGGAGCCATGAAATTCATCATCAGTACTATTCTAGTGTATTCTCTTCTTGGGATTGTTTCAATGTTGGTCAGTCGTCTGCGAAAAAAATCTAACAGTTACCATCGTCAGTTGGACGATGACGTTACAAACTTCATCAAAACAGGTAAAACGCTTAGGGAGTCTTTCCATAGACAGACGCTACTATTTCGTCGTAACACATTTGTTAAAATGATAAAAACAACAGATGAAATGGAGGCAATCGGTTTAACAGCTGAAGAGGAGAAATCTAAGGATGGTGACGGAGAAAAAGACGAAAAAACAGATGACAATGGCCCCAAAGTCACGTTTCATCTTGAAAACGAGGCCCAGGAAAACTCGGAGACTCCAAAATCAGCTGAGTTTCCTTTAAAGACATTCGCTGATTCATCTTCCCAAACAGACGACGCATCTCCATAAATTCGTGTTCCTTTGCTAACCTCTGATTTCAATGGTAGGCTGTGTTTATTATTTAGATGTTCACTGTGACCTTGTTTGTATATTGTGCACTTATTCTTACGTGATAGTAATTTTTGTATAGAAAACCATTTTTATTGTGTTTACCTTTAAATCTTTAAAGGAGTTTTTGCAGTAAGTCCACGACATAGAATTTGTGATTTTGTTTAATTGAAAATTGCCCATTGCTCAATAAAACGAGTTTTAAAAACATATTTAAAAATCAGAAAAAACTTTTGAATTCTGACACAGGAATGCGGGTGTAGCTTCTATATGACTAGTACTTTTTTGAACTTTGAAACTAACTCACAATATGTTATGCAATGAAACTGATGGTTTGTGTCTTTTAACCAACAGCACGGGATCGAAAGCCCAAGGGTATGATGCTTATGGTGCTATGCTGTTTGTGGTCACCACTGTGTTAGTGTACGCTGGTGCTGTGATAGCTTTTATTGCGGGACATATAAAGAAGACAAGATTCAGCAATGAAGAGGATGTTCAAATCTACAAATATCTGCACAAATCTCGGCCCAAAATTCAGCGAAAGATTCGAAATAGCGAAGTAGTACAGATGCGCATGAAACTTCTGCGAGCCTTCCAAGAGAATTCCGGATGTGGAAACAGACGCGAAAGAAACAGGGCTCACGTTCATTCTGAAGACATAGAGGATCGTGCTTGAAAACAGTGTCATGCACTTGTGTAATTGAATACGAAAATCCTTTAAATAACATTTCATTACATTCTCTGTTGAATGCAGGGAATTCAACATTAAAAGGAAAGTGATTTGTTGAATGTTTACTTAATCTTCCTGTGTCATGTATTCGATATTTGTTTTATTCTTGATTTTATGTTGCATTTTCAATAGAAAAACAGCTCAATGAATTTCCTTGTAATGACCTTTAAATTAACAAATAATGTGTGTGTGTGTTATTTTTTGCAATAAAGATTTTTAAAACTGAGAGGTGAACCGAGATTGATTTAACTGGAATAAGATACAATCCATGCTCTCAATGCCAGATATCATCATGATTATGATAATGTGCAAATGAGTTTTGGTGATGTTTTACATATTCCATGAACTGACTAAACTTGAGTTTTCTATCTCTATATATCTGCCTTGTACCATGTATTTAATTAAGATAGATGTTATAACGTTTTACGTCCAGTGGTAATTGGTCTGTTTTGTCATTTACCTTGTTGTTTGTTTTGTTGTTTTTGTCCTCTGCAGTCATACTCCGTTGCACGGTGCTAGTACTCTGTCAGAGTCCGAGGACGTAAATTGCAGTGTAGCAAGACCCACAGTTGCTTGTTCTGATGCTCTGCTTTTCCATGCTGATCGTGAAAGCCGTCGTTTCTTCTCTAGTCTTAATTTGATGCCTTCTTCTGTCTCCCTGAAAGCACTGATGACACTTCCCAAATATAGGTAATTTTTGACAAACTGTATATCAGCATCTCTTGTTTTTATTTGAAATGTTGGTTGGAATTCTGATAGTACATGTAGGGGCTTAATTGTTGGCAGTTGTTTCAAGACTGGTGACTCGTGCTGGCAAATATCACCCGAAAAGGCAGGGTCTACAAGACGTGACTGTAATTACCGTCGTTCTTTTAATATGGTCTATAAGCACAAAGAATAAGAGTGGACATAATAAACATCCTTGTTTTTACGTCAGTAGCTGTAAGAAAGTGTTTTGTCAGGGTCCCAACATGAACTACACATGACAGGTGGATCCATTGTTAACTTGTCAAATGAATATGTACGGAGCGCCAAAAACAACTCAAATAATTAAAGATACCAGTACCTCTTTAATTATTTGAAGTTATCATCAATTCATTGGATGCGCACAATTATTCAATTAAAGATCTCTTCAAATAATTAACTATATCTGATTCTGGATTATTGCGAGCATTACTTGAATTGTTGACAGCATTAATTATTCTGCTGAATTTATGAATGTTGTAATTGAATTTTTGTTCTCTTCAAATGAATTGATGATAACAATAATTGAATTGATGCGCGCTACAATTCACTTGAAGAGAGCAATAATTCAATTAATGCGCGCAATAAATGAATTATTATTCTATTCAATTGAATGAATGATATCATTAATTTAATTGATGCGCGCAATAATTCTTTTAGAGAGATCAACCATGAAATTAGAGATGCTTTCAATTCAACATATCCACAATTAAATTAATAATCTCTTTAATTGAATTGTTGCTCTCTTTAAAAGAATTGATGCGCGCATTAATTCCTTATACAGAAGAGTTGTAAATGATTAAAGACATCTTCAACTGAATTAAAGAGATCTTCAAATCACAAATTTGTACCGTGCTCCAAATTATGTCTTGCGAGCAATAATTCCACCACAATTGTATTGATTGGTTGATTGTTTTTCTTACGTCCCGTTGAGAATTTTTCACTCACATTGAGACGTCACCAGTAGTAGGTGAAATACCACAAATTTAAACCTGTGCTTAGCGTCAGACCGCAGCAGTGAGAGTTATTTAACAACGCCTGCTGCAACACGGGACCTCCCTTTTAAAGGTCATATCCGAAAGACTCGTGATTTTCACTTCTAATTGTCGAGCGTTTGGCGAAGGAGCAATTACTAGCTATGTTTGACACGGCCACGGCACGAACGGAGGTCGAACTCAAGACCTCCCGGTTACGAAGCGAACGCTCTACCACAGAGCTGCTGCTACCGGAACCACATTGATGCGCGCATAAATTGAAATAGATGAGAGCAATAACTGAATTAATGCGTGCATCAAATCAATTATTGCTCTCATCAACTGAATTTATGCGCGCATTAAATCAGTTATTGCGCTCAAGATATCTTTAAATCTTCAATTATATGAGTTTATTTTAATATGGCGCTCCATAAATATGATAATAGGGGTCTCCATGGCCGAGTGGTTAGAACATCTCGCTCAAAATCACAAGGTGCGCTAGTCGGCGCGGGTTCGAATCTCGCTCGCGCCAATGTGAAAAAGTTTGCTAGTTTACTTTCGGAAGGTTGAATGTCTCTTCCCAGGTACATTGTATCTGGGTTCTCTTCCCCACCAATAAAAACTAGACGCCACCAGATAACTGAAAAATTGTTGAGTGCGGCGGAAAACAACATACAGTCAATAAATATGATAATACTAAAGTGTTCTGTAAAATTCTTGACGTGGTGATCATTACAAATAGCAGGCAATGTTAATTATTCAGTGGTGTGTAATGACAATTCCTTACGGTGGTAATACCGACATGAAAAGGAATATTCTTTACAAAAGTCTGTCTGTTCCACTTCTATTGTGACTCTTCATTTGACGTGAGCATCACTGTACAATCGTGTAGAAAGCTGTCTACGAATCTCTGCATTGCATTTCCAACAATAAAAACCCTTCAATAACTAATATTGTTCACGTCTTTGTTTCAAGACTTTGCCTTGCAATAAGTTGTTGCATCACAAAGTATAAATTATAAGAAATCAACGTACAAGAGGACCTACAAAAACAATGAAAGCGAGATGCAATTACCTCCACACTTCCATTGAACTCAAGGCCCAAATTCATGATATATATATCTGTGTGTGTGAACAGGGTACAACTGAGACGATGCTCATTTATTCGGATGTTCATTGTTTAACACTTAAATAAGCCGAAATCGGTGACTATTACCTTGCATAAAGATATGGAGTCCAAGGTTTAATGGTCAGAGTCACCGAAACTCGAGTCCATGTTGTCAACATTTGCAGGAATGCTAATGTTCTTATCAATTTTTGAGTGTAAAGGTCTATACTGAATAGCATTTGAGAAACTTTGAAGATATGTCTCATCTATTATTTATTTTACTTACTTATTTATAAATGAATTATTTTCGGCGTTCTGATTTTTCTTTATTATAGATCTACTTATGTGGATATTTACTAATATTTGGATTACACACACATCCCGGTGGGGATCTGGGTTGTTAGAATAGATCCTCAGTACCCCTTGCTTGTCATAAGCGGCGACTAAATAGGGCGGTCCTTCGGATGAGACCGCAAAAACCGAGGTCCCAGCAGGTGTGGCACGTAAAAGATCCCTCCCTGCTCAAAGGCCATGAGCGCCGAGCATAGGTCTAAATTTGCAGCCCTTCACCGGCAATGGTGACGTCTCCATGAGTGAAAGATTCTCAAGCAGGACGTTAAACAATATTTAATCAATCAATCACACATATATATTTCAATGAAAGCTGGACAACTCCGACATGTAGCCCTGGGATTTTCCTCCCACCTTCGATCACATCCTCTCCCACTGATAAGACATTCCATCACTTTTTTTTTCTTGAGTTGACAGAACAGGCCAAGTGATGTTACCAATGTGCTTGAACATGAATCATCACTATATATCAAGACAAGATGTGTAATCATTTCAGGACAAAATGAAAAAGTACATAGATAGAAGTGTTTTATTGTTTCCATTTTTTCTTTAAAGATAACTATAAAACAATGGTTGTATAAAATACTTCTTCAATTAAACTATAATATGCATCTTAAATTATTTACAGCATAAATATGATTCTTATAAACATTTTAAGTTAGCTTAATTACAAGTGGAAACTGACAGACAGACCATACAAGAATGCATTACTAGTTCTGATATTGCATTTCATTTTGGCGTACAGTGTACTATTGATTTGAAAGATTAAGATGTTTGCCTACCCACATTTCTTAGAATAATAAATTACAATTGAACACAGAAAAACAAAGAAATACATAAATATAACCCATACTGTGTGACAACAAAATGTAACATACCGTGTACGTGTGGCTTGGAATATAACTTCCGTAATTAATACTTAGGTTTTATTTTAACATTCAGATTCATGACAAAGAAATATATATGAATGGTTTTATTCAATGAATTAATGTCAGCTTTTGGCCAGCCACATAAAAGTTTGGCTGTCCCACTACAATACAACCAAGACGCATAAAATAAACTGACTAGCTGTCTTGAAGTAGAATGGAAATGAAACTACATGCACATATAATCTGAACTAATCAAAAACTTTTTTCTATGTGGTGATCATTATCCTTTATATAATTGTAAATTTTAAGATAAGAAGTGCAAAAGGATCAACTAAAAACCACAAAGAGCAGAGTGCAGACACACTAAAACCCATTTCATCTGTACTCATTAAAATGACCTTTGTATAGGAAAGGTCACCTTAAAACATTCAGAAAAAATCTGCCACTGTGGTTGTAAACCTAAAATATATAAATTTCTAAAGGGTATAAAAATAGGCATATACAATATAAATGTAAATCTATAAATACATGTATGTCATCTCTGATGAATCAAAGAGGAAAGAAGGAGGAAATTTGATTTCATGCAAACACACTTTTCATAACAATATGCAGTAAAACAAATGGCATAATGTTTTGATGGTGTCAAGATATGTACAGTATGTTTTATTTCTTTCTGTCCTTTTTCTTTTTCCCCCCATTTTTTTTTAACCGTCAACAATTGGATATTTCGCTTTAAAAAGAAAAAGAAAAAAAAGTTTCAGTCCCCCAACCCTTTTTACAGATGTTAACAGCCTAAATCAAGAAATCTAAATAAATAAATAAAAAAAAACCAAAACAAAACAACGATACTTCCACTTATCTTATCAACCAACACATAGTGCTTAGCACATCACTCCATTTAGAAAGACTTGGTCTTTGGAGGTATTTTATTCTCAAATCTCATCTACTGGCTTAAAAAAAAAAATATTTCAAAGTCTAAACATATCTTTAACATGAGAACACCAAAAAGAGTGTTTTTGTCTGATAAGAAATTAAGACCAATGCTTTTTCACTTGGTAAAATCCATCCATAAATGAGAAAATACCTTTCTACAAAATATATTACCCAAATGTTACATGTATATTTGAAAACAATGATGTTTCCATTAATGAGATGTATTGCTTTTAATAGTGGTTAATAATGGTGTTTTGTAATGCTAAAATATTCAATGATTTTTTTTCTGCAAGAACAAATATAATACTCAACTTAATTTTTTTTCTCTCAACAAAATGCAACTAAAAAAGCATATTTCTTACAGTGCAAAACGCAATTAACAGGTGACTGGTCCAATCAGGCAATAAATAATATGTACAGAATTCGACAAATTTTTCTATTTTACAAATTCAAAATATTTCACGACATTGCTCCAGCAAATCAACAATTAGCAAAAGGCTTTCTTTAATGAAATAGCTATCTCTCTTTCTTTTTCCTGGCCTGCATAGACACAAAGAAAATGTATATCACAGACAGTTAGACATCACAATCCACCACACTGTCATCGTATAACGGCTGCTTTAGTACTTCGAGTATGAGGAACTGATCTGTTAAAGACAAAATACAAAAACTTGAATGATTCATTTCTCTCCACTAATTATTTTTCCTTTGAAAGGGTCTACTAGATTAATGGAAATTTATCTTTGCCAACGGCCCCTTTCCAAACCATAACTGGTAACAGGGAAGAGCTGATGGCAATTTGATTGCATTGAAGAGAATACAGTTCTGATTTGTTTAAGATCATATCTTCAATTACAATTTATCTTTGAAATTCCCTAAGCCTGATGGGTTCAATGGCTACCCCCCCCCCCTCCCTCTTTTCAAATATATTTATGACTATTCCTTTTATTATCATTAATATTCTGTGAAAAGCCTTTGATACAAACAAGAAGCTAACAAAATATAAAATGCCCCCAGATCTTAAATCTTGGGGGGCATAAAAAGTGTAGTAATACTGCAAACTGGTCATTTAAATTTCAGAGTCCCATCCACCACCATTAGTCACTATAAACTTTAAAAATCTCCAGTAACACAGCTTGCAAACCAGAGCACACGTTGACTACACAACACTTTAAATATACCTTAGTAAGTATGAAAATGTCATTGGCAGGGGGAAAAAAAATTCATTTTAAGGAAATGCATGTAGAAAGTTACAGGGGAGTTATGTGTTTAAAACTGTTAAATATGATCTTGAATATCAAAATTCTATTGGGGTACCTATTTGCTATAAATTTTACAATGATTTGATAATGACCATATGAAAAATTCATATTAATACAATCCCTCTGCTGGTAAAATGGGTGGAGAAAATCAAAACATTTTGAATGCAATTCTTTGATCCATTCAAGCAATGAATGCCAACATTTTGGCAAAATCCCAAATGCAATGCAAAAATCAATCATTCCACAGCAGTTCATGCCAAAATCTGCAACAGATGATGGACATATTCAATAGATCATATTTTTCTGAATGTAAATGATTCAAGACATGATTAAATCTAATGCACCCTCAAGGCCAAGAGTCTTTGGATAATGAAAATTTGCATTACTTTTGGACTACAATCAACACACAAATCCAACGTCTGTAGTTCCATAACTGAGTTTATCAGGGGTATTTAAATCTACTGCCAATTTCTGATAATATACCCACACACACTGCCATATGTTATAGTTATATATATATATATATATATACACACACACATACATACAAAAAGCACTAGGTGACACAATGATTTTCTCCATTCATTAGCCACATGGAACTTTCCAGGACGGCTTTCCATGTACATTTGTTAGATACGCTGTTTTGCTAACAGTTGCATTTCCAATGCCTTGGTTAGACACTGCACTCTACAGACACTAAATGAACAAGAATATTCACAGATTGTCCAAAAATCAGGAAAGATAAGGTCAGGAAAAGTGACATCTGGTTTCTAATATTTTTGGACTAACCTGTACAACAGAAATTTCCAATCCCGACATAACCCCAAAAGCTTGCAACACATGACATCTTGTGAGGATGATGAAACAGACTGACAGAGCTGCACCGAGTGATTAGTGATGAGTTTAACAGAAGAGAATTGACGGGACTCTAATGGAGTAATAGAAGACATGTAGGTATTGGGTTTGGTTAACTAGTTCACTTACTGTGGAGGAGCGAAATTTGTAGGGCCAATCACTGCCTGTGGAAGCCAAGACATCAGAAGTTTTGTACAGGTTGCTTTTATAATCCTTGCTGTATGGCCTATTATCTATGTAGTCATCATATCGGCTTGAGCTGACAAGGCAAATAAATATGAAGCAGACTATAGCATATGTTTGGTCTGTGTATATGTCCCTCAATATACAGAGAGCCAGAAACAAAAGAGCATAGCATTTAAAAATTTTTTTCCTTCATGTTTTAGGATTTTTATGTACATGTATATCTATTATTTTCCGCTCCAATTTCTACAAAAGCAAGCAGATTGAATTGGTATAGAGATAATCTATTTTGCTATAATTTTGTAAGGGTAAATTGCTATTATTTTGTAAGGGTAAGTATATGTATATTTTTGGCACACAGTTAAAAAGTGAGATAGAAACTAAATGTTTTAGCAATTAAATTGGTAACTATTAAAGGTTTTTTTAATTGTTCTTTTTTTTTTTTAGACTGGAAAACTTCCTATGCAATGTAAAATGCAACACAACCACACACCACATACAACTGTTAGCAAAACAACACCAAAAAAAAAAATAAAATAAATAAAAATAAAAATCAGGACTATTGATTGAGAAAAATATATATACAAGGACACTAGCACTGACTGGTGAAATGAGACCATAGTGACAAAGAAGGAAATGATCGAGGTATAAAATGAAAATCAATGTTTACATACACATCAAAGGCTTGTGTACATACAACAGCATATTTCCTTAATGAGTATTTCTTTAGGAGCAAATGACACGATCATGCAAAAGAGAAGGAGTTCTGAACCTCCCAATCACATGTTGACATACTTAAGAAAAGCATCCAAATTTGACATGATATATAATGCATTTCATTTGTTGGGGGGAAAAAATCAAAATATACACACATAGAGTTTTTTTCTGCTAGCTACATAGACATACAAGTATTTTCTTTAAATGCCCACCATGGTATAAGAACACATTTTTTAAAATGAAGAAATATTAAACTTTGTAAATAGAAAATTTTAAATCAATGTGTCATTCATTTGATGATTACAGGAAGTAATCAACATGGGTTCATTAACATCAAAAGTCATGGGGGTATGAACCTGTATGAATTTATATCAAGAACTTTTAGCAAGTCGATTACAATACCACTAAAATGAGATTAATGGATCGTCTTTTGGAAGGGAAAAGAAACAGAAAAAAAATTAAGCTTCACCATTAATATTCAAAGCCAGTGGAGTAAACAAAATTAAAATTGTTTTTGAAAAAATAATTAGATAATAAGCATGCTTAGGTGTGAAACCAAATGTGAAAAGTTGGCAGTTAATGTAGGCCTAAACTAAAATAACAAGGCCATACCTAGCAGCCAGAGCTTTCCTCAGATTATATGTATGCGAGTGGTATTTTCTACAAAATCAGAGAATTAGCAAAGTCAAACTACTTCACTGTTTGAAAATTCAGGTTAGACAATGGAAAATTAAATAAATTTCTGGTTCTCTGGTTGGTCCACATGATATTAGTGCCACATAGATAATTCTATAAAAGTTTTTAGAAAAAAATCAAGTGATCAATTTTTTTTCAATAACAAAAAATCTGTCTCTGGTTCAAGTTTTAGAATACTATTTCTGTTTCAAAGTTGAACCCAAAGGACTGCAAATAATTCCTACTCAATATATTCTGTGGAATATCATATTCTAATGTGTATCAAAATATCCAAGTATTTTACAGTCAACCAGCATTACTATATTGTATGTATTGAAAAATAAATTGGTTTTGAAAATAAATGTAACAATCACATCATTCTCCTTCCTTTCCTGTCTTAAAAAGAAAAGGCCAATCTGAGAACCAGATATCTAACTTTGTTTAGCTTTATATTTCCCTCATTAATTTCATATGAATAAAGTTGTTATTTCCTTTACGAAACTAACAAATGTTACTAAACTGGAAGGTAAAATTATCTCCTGATTTACATATAAGCTTAGACTAACATATAAATTAATCACATCTACTTTATAATTGTTAATTCCAAGTAAAGGGAGATGTTCAAAGTATTATGAAGATAACATAAAAACAGTTCTTGTCAAGAACTTCCAATCAGAGTCCAAGAAATTCTGAGAAACATTTTGGAAATGACAAAAGAGCTAGGTACGTTTGTTAACTAGGCCCTGTAAAATACTTTAAAATTGAAGAATGGTTATCAATACAAATCATGTATATTCATGATGATGATGATCCCAAGTATTTATATATGCAAGTATATCAGCAGATCCAGGTTTCATATGGTGATAAGTACTATTTAAACCTATCCAGAATCCGGAAAATTAGTGATTTTCTTTTCTTTTTCCATTTTTCAGGAGAAAATTCGATGTGGTCACATGCATGGGCCACAAAATGCGATAAACTAGAGATAATTTATCTTTAAAAGAAGTGATTTATGCATGTTTCATTCTGGCCCTTTGTTGTTGCCAATTTCTTTCTTTCTTTCTTTTTTTTTAAAAATCTAATCATCAATCACCTGCTTTTGACGTTCCATCATTTGCAAGCAGATTGCGATGTCGTATGACAAGATGTATAGTGATATAAGAAAATTAATTTACAACTTTAAGTACTTATGACTCTTTTAGCAACCAAAATATGATATAATAATTACATTTTGAGAGATATCAATTTAGCAAATTATTGAAATGCAGGTGGCGAACAGGCAGAAATGTTCTATGTTACCTGCCTCAACACCCAACACATTTGTTTCTACCCCACCCCCCTTCAACTAGCAAACGTAATCAAGTCCACTTGTTTTTCACATGTGTACAAACAGCCTAAATGCACCTAAGGTAGTAGCATCGGCTATCAACATCAAAATAATATCTACAAATTATACTTTAAAAATTTCCATATCACGGGTACATAAGAATAAAATCTCACATTGGAAAAAATATTCTTTTAAATATACAGAACGATCTGCCGCATGTCGAAGAAAATTTCTAATTCTTTCAACTAAATTAAATTTGTTAAATATAAATATAAAAACATTTTTAAAAGAGTACCAGATACCATATTAATTCCAGTCACATTCATTTTAAACGTATTTTTACATGGGTAAAACTGTATGACAATGATTTGTAAATATCGATCAAATATAGAAGATCCGCACAATGTACATCAAGTGGAAAAAAATATTTCAAAACGAAATGATGGAAAATTAAATGAAAGACTGTTGCTGAAATCTGCATAAGAATAGCTCACTTTTACTTTTTTCCCTGCATAAATCGGGTTAAAGGAACACTTCTTTGTAAATATATTGTTGACCAACAGGGCTGGTATTGGTTTTAGTCTTCACAAAAAGCTTCTTGATTTCTGTTCTGATCAATGACTTTAGGCACGCATGTAGTTATTTGTTTCTCATGCATCGCTTTAGTTCTAGTCAATACACGTAACTTGTAGAGATAAAAGAAATTTCACAGGCGTTATCTGAGCAGCATGAATTGTGGACACATTTTTACTTCCTTATCTTGAAATTTCATATTTCTCAGTTTACTTTTAACAATGTAATTGCTTCATATGCATTTATTTACAACTCATTTCTTTGGAAATAATATTTTAAAAAAGTCATTGGTGCAAGAAATACAAATTATCAAAATTAAATTCAAGAAAATAACTGTCGTAACCGAAATGTAGCCCTACAGCTTAAAAACCTGATCAGGGTATTGAGTAGGCTTTTTGTAAATTTCAACCCCATAGCAGGGGTGCCCCTAAAAAAATACTATTTTGAATTATTCCTTAGATCAAAACCTATCAAAATACTGTAATTTTTATTAGGGGCAGGTTTGCCCTGAAGGACTTCTAGGCCAAATTTCATGCAAAAACAGGCGTTACTAAGAAAATGCTGTTTCAGCCAACTTTGAAGGTTAATTCAAACATTGTTAATATGAAATATTTCATGTTCAAAATGAAAATTTGAAAAATTTAGAAATATATAAGGTAAAAAATAACAAATGAACATTGGTTTTCAAAAGTGAATTTTCCCGGGAAATCATTCTCTGCTACATGTCAAATCTTTCGATATTCTAAATACATCCTTTCGCACATTTATTTTAGTAATAATTTTATTTTACATAAAGGTTAATAGTAACATAGTGCAAGACAGTTTACTGACTTTATGGAAATATATGGTTTCGACAGAAAATATTGTGAGATAAAATATTTTATTCCTCAACAGTTTTTATTGACGTAAGAGAAATAGAATTATGACTTTTTAAAAAACATTTCTCTAAATCAAAGATAATTATCATCTGTTCAAAAACGGAAAATTTGCATGTAACAGTACTTGTACATTAGGAAATTCTATAATACATAACGACATCTTAAAAAGTGGTATGGTCAACATAATCACAATCAAAGTTCTAAAATCGATCAAGTTTTCAATAATTGAAACCTCGTCAGAAATAATGAAATGTTGAAAATGTGTCCTTACTTATCAAACTACGGATGAAACAAGCGGATTTTCATTGTTTTTTTTTAAAAAGGGTGGGGGCAGCTGGAGAAGAAGTTGATTTGTTGAATGAAATCTCATTTAAAGCAAAATAAATAAATAATAGTCCCAGCTGGAGTACATGCATGGATAACTGAATCATTGTATATGACAAATTGTGGTTTATTTCTTAACTCTATGGTTTAACGAAACAAAACTTTCCTCAATTTTACAAACCCAATATTTTTTTTTTACTATTCCGCTCAGGATCGGATATACTCTGACCAATTAAATGAGATGGTAAAGGGCATTTATACAAAACATTATATCCTTGTGCTAAAAAGCATTTTGGAAGTAGTTTTCTTGCTTTCCAAGACATTATTTATAAACGTTGACGTCATCTGCATTTTTGTAAGAAACAACGCTATGTTCAACTAACTCTTACAAGAAAATGATATGAGATATATGGAAAAATAAACGTGTTCTGACAATGGCATATCGTTAACATCTGACGTATTTAATTTGACAGAATTTGAAGACAGGGCCAACTTTGCTGCTTAACATACCTAGCTCTTCAGACTGAAAACACTATCTGGTGCTGGCATTTACTTCTGCCAATATAACAATATATACAATATATGGATTCCTGCATATCTGGTACATGTACTTTCAAGTGAGAACAAAAACACTGAACAGTGCAGCTAGACCTGAAGTGACAATCTCCTACCTTTTGGCACTAGATGAGCCTGTACCATGCCTGGTACTTCGTTTGACTGACGAGGCATGGTTGTTAATGACGGTGCTAACTTTGGAGGCTTTAAGTGGAGACATGGGAGCCGCTGAAGTGTGAGCGCTTTTGGTACCGCTTGTCCTGTAAACTTGGGTGGTCGACCGTTTGTGACCTTTCCCATCTTCATGCCTACAGACAAGAGAGCACCATGGGATATGTCATGTGAAGGGGTAAAAAGGTAAGTGTGATGATAATATTTGTTTAAATCATGCAGAAGAATTTTTAAAGGGACTGGTCCATGTCTTTTGAAAAATATATTCTTCATTTTTGGTGTTAAACATTAAAAATATAACTCAATTTAAAGTTGACAATCAAAATTCGGACCTTTGTAATGCAAAAGGCAATATCTTAGCCTTAATTCTGTGTTGTGTAAACAAGATTTGAGCCCTATTATTTACAAAAAGCTAGTGAAATGTTAATTTTGTAATTTAAAGCATCCAACTTTTGCAGTTTTAAATGCATATTTAACATAAAGAATACTTGAAATATATCATAAACTTAGATCAATAGCCATACATTTTCAAACTTTGTAAATAACAAACCTCAATCTTTGTTTACATAACAAATAATAAACTCATCTATAATGAACACTTTAAAAAAAAAAAAAAAAAAAAAATCAAGGGAGTGAAAATTGAAATCTTTGAAAACATATTAGGCATTAGATTCTGATCATTAAGTGAAAATCAAAATTTGGATGAAAATTGTGAACCAGTCCTTTTGAAATATTCATTCACAAAGCTAGATAAGCTGGAGATAGCACATATTCACAAAACTTCATTTATTTGAAAAATGGCTGGGTTTTTTTGGGGTTTTTTTTTTAATAAGCATGAGAGGTTAGATATCATGCACAAAGATTTATATACAGAAGATAGATGAAACACGATGGTGAACATCAAGTATTCCTACAGTTTCCTTACCCTAGAGCCCCAGTGGTCGCTGACCGTGAGTGGTGTTGCCGTAGCAGCTTCATCTGGTTAAGTTTGTCACCCTGAGTTTCTATCATGCTGCCTCTGGTAATGGGACCTCTGTACATCTACAATATTTTTTTTTATTTCAACAACATTAATAGACTTACTATAAAATTATTATAAGGTCACATGGTAGTAACTTTTGAATGAAATGTCATTTACATGTATTTTGTGTTATTTGACTAATACATTGATATGAACTTTCCATCAAAAGCACAATTATCAAACATTAATCAAAGTCTATAAATGAAAGGAATTAAAGACTTGACTGAGAATTCTATAAGTGTATATAAAATATATCATAATAAAGTAACAGCAGCATTCAATTCTTACATATTCATCATTCTCATCTGACCGATAGCCACATTTTTCTAACTCAATGGCATCTTGAATGCGCATATCGTCCACGGCGGTCAGAATCTTTGACACACTGTGATGTCTCTCACGTCTCTTATCATCCTTTGTACGAGCCCTGTACAGGTCTCCCTGCATCCACATCAGTGACTGCTTTCTGTTGAAAAGAAATCAATGGGTCTTAAAGAGAATTATCTACGTTGGTGAAATCAACAAATATACCATATATTCCCCGCCTATAAGTTGGGATTTAAGAGTTTAATTTTGTTTCAACTTCAAACAAAGTTCTACAAAACTGCTATTTCTCTGGATGGCACAATGTAGTATTTTTAAAACAACTCAATTCCAATGATTATCATGATTACTGTTAACAAGTCTGGACATATAATATTTATATATTCTAAGATTATTCATAAAGTGCAAGTATTTACATATTTTAGGGGGAAAAAAATCTTTAGTTTTTCCAGCCAAAAATTTCAAAATCAAATGTGGCAGGCAGACTATTTTTTCTTCTCTTTTTTTTTCTTCTTCTAAGGTCTTTAACATACCTCACTTCTGTCAGTCAATAGAGAAACTGAAGACATCAACTGATTCTTACTTTTTTGATTTCTTACATTAATTATTATTTGTATTCAACTTTAAATAATGTTTTTCCAACCATTGGTTTAAAACTTAATTCCTGAAATACCATATTAACAAGAAATATATATCATGTATCTAATAAATACGCCTACCTACAAACTTATGAAAAGGGGAATAACTCAATTTTTTTTCAACTTGGAAAAATATATCCCTTTTCAATATATAAATAAAATTAATCAATGTGGCAGCACCTGAAAAACTAAAGATTATTCTTTACTTTTCTTTAATAATTGTATTTTATCTTAAATGTATATTATTTATTTTTTAAATTATTTACATAACTATTTTGTAAATTATTTAACTAACTTCTAATAAAGTAAAGGGCCACCTGCTCATCCTAAATACCTATTAAGTTTCAATTTAGTATCAATGGAATTAAAGAAAATGTTCTACACATAAATACTGCATACCAAGTTTGGCCCCACTGAACCTTTACCCCGGGAATCATGAAATTTTACAATTATGGTAGAGGCCTTCCTGCTCTACATCACTAGGCATTTAGTTTTTCTTACAGATGTTTGGTTGTATAGAAGATTTTTGAAAATTTGTTAATTTTTGGTAGTTCTTGCACTGCCCCTAAGGTCCCAGGACTGCAGCAGTCCTGAAATTTACAATTTATGTCCCCTTGTCCTAAAGATGCTTCATACCATATTTGAAAAGAACTGGAATGGTAGTTATCAGGAAGTTAAAAATGTTCAATTGTTAAAGCATGACAGATAACAATGGACACTGATCAATTGCAATAAAAATACAACCGATGTATAGGTGAGTATGCACATAAACTTGATTTTTCAAAAAGCTTTGTAAGTCACTTGTGTGTTTCTAACTAAACTTACTCCTCCAAGAAATTCTGTTGAGGCCCTATAATCGAACCTGGCCGACAAATTCTGCACCATCCTATACATTCTGAAGCAGTGAATTTGTAATGCTTCATCATGTAACAAGCTATTAAAGTTCCTGTACGACCCAGACCAGCTGAAAGCAGAAATGAAATAATTATTACACAATATACACAACAGTCAATAAATCTTATTCAATTTAGCCTCATTTTCATTTTTGTTCACATTTGAAGAATATTGTATAGAAGTTATCATAAAATGTACCACAAATCTTAAAATGGTTCTTAGAATTTCATTTACAGCACCCACCTTTACAATGTACAGCAACAGCACCTTCGGCATTTTCAGATAACTCTATAAACTGCCTGACTATATTATCACTTGGTGTACTCCCATCAATGAAAAACAGGTCATAATGTTCAAAGCCTGCATCGGTGAATCGTCTAGCATCGTAGATTTTTTTGTTTAACCTCACAATTGCGGTCACATTATGTTTCCTAAAGTATGGGAAGTATGCCTCTGGAGCATGCAATGGGTACCCTGTACAAGAGAAACAAACATTTAATATCCTGATAGGAGCAGGCTTGTTGTGAATAAAATTCTTTAACACTCATTTCAAATCTGTTCATGTATTCAACAAACTATAACTGAAAATTATCTTAATATGAAATAGATGTTACATGGGTTTTGTGCATTATTTTTCTTCCACATTATCAAGATTGTAATAATGCGAGATGTAGATAGAGCAACATGAAAAGTCAGAGCAAATTAGGATACAAATTCACAGCAAATACAGAAGAGCAGTCATTTTACTACAAACATGATGATGTGCTTGTGAAACACTATGCCCCCTGGTTTGCCAAATTTCATTTGAGGTAAATTTGACTTTGACCATAATAAATGACCTTGAACTTTTAGTCTAATAGCTTTCACCTTGATTTTACTGTTCAACAAGTATGAAGACTTGATCTTGTATAGTTCGAAAGTAATGACCAAGGTTAATGTTGCAGACAAAGTGGCAGACAGACAGATCAAAAACATACCCCATTCCTGATCTTGGTCATTTAAACCTTCTATTTAATGTTGAAAAGCATTGATTATTACTAAATAGCTCTGTATCTAGGAAGGAAGACTTGTACAATCTAACACATGTATACCGTTATACATGTACACACTGAATGTCACCTGTCTGTATACCTAAATACCAAGACATACATCAAACTTTCTCAGAAAGTCCTCCTGTTTGTGCGCAAGACCTTTTATTACAGATTCACACAAAACGGCAGTATTTCCCCAGACATGCTTGATAACTAGACTACAATAGCAACTAGAGAAATGATACATGGGGTGTAAATCCCCAGTGAGCTAGACTATAGATATGATGATGGGGATAATCCCCCCAGTCATGTCAATCATACCGTCCTCCATCTTGCTCTTGACATGGGGGCCACTAAAAGCGACCATTTTATGAGGAATGATCCAATTAAGATCCCCATTTTCAACTCTCTGGAGGAAGAAAAATAAGAAAGTAAAACTCTAAAATTTTAGCCTAAACAAAACATGTTATGCTTCTCCATGTGACCAGCTGCTCTGACCCTCTCTGAACTGCTTTGACTTTTCTGTGCTGTTAAAAAATAAGAGAGGTTAGTGTGCATAATTACCATTTTCAATCTTTGTTTTGGGATGAGGTCCACAAAATGCCAAAAATTTGTTTGGCACAATCCAGTTGAAGTCACCATTTTCTACTTTCTACAAAAAAGTTTGTTTTCTTGAAGTCAAAACTGCTTAAGCATGCACATTATATCCCATTTTGTGAAATACATTTATAAATATTTGTATATAGGCATACAGTGAAACCTGTTTAATTCTAACATGCTCAATATTCCAGATGCTGGATTAGACATCTGGAATATTAAGGGTTTTTTTTGTTGTTGTTTTTTTTGGGGGGGTTGTTGTTGTTGTTATATTTGTAAGGTTTATACAACAATTTGGGACTGCACAAAGACAGGAGTAGATAAGTTTTACTGTTCATGAATGTGTATAATATCAAAGAGATAGTATAGCTCATCTTGGTTGTTTTTTTCCCTCTCATTCCAAATCACCTTACTCCTTTCCAATATATCAACTTTTAAGTGTTTGCATGTCCATTAAAAGTTGCAATAAGAGTCAACTTCTATGGCAAATGAAGAAATGTTTGTCCAAGAAGCAAAAATTCAGGGGATGTAATTTGAAGATAATACTTGTTTTAAACATGGAAATAAAAGCAGACAAATGCATAAAATTGTTATTATTTACAGGAAATGGCTTGTACACGTCATTTGGACTCATTTTAATTATTTTTTTTTTTTAAAAATGGAACAAAATGCCCTTATAGTCCCTTTAAAAATGTCACATTCAAGAAAAATCATCTTTACATTTCTGTGATTATTATACTCACTTAATCCAATTCAAAAGTTACAAACCAAGAAGAAATTCTACTGAACTTTTACACATGATCAGTTACAACAATTGATATTTTTTATGACAAATTTCATGCAAGCTGATTACATTTGAAGCTCACAATACCAACATATACAGAAAAATTTCACAATCTTAAGACATATGCACCTTTATACAGGTAATGACAATCTACTGGGTCATCTAAGTCACTGTCATTTGATCTAAACATCAAGAGCAATTGCAAAAGGAAATACTTCACTACATTATTCAATGCTTTGAATGTGCTTTTAAATAAATTTTACTTCCCCCACAGCCAGAAATTGTAACGTCTTTTTATTCCCTGAGGTCAGAGCATATGTAACATTCACAATATTGATTGCTTTTGTCAAATAACCTGTGTCAAAACATGTCTCTCTAGTCTTTGAACAATCTAATTTTGTTTCTGTGACAAAACACATAACTTACCTCATAATGCTCATATTCATCAACATCAAAGGTTTCAAAATTGAAGAAACCATTTGCTAGTGCCTACAAAAAGACCATAGTATAATGCAATTAAAACTTACCATGAATACTTACATCAAATAAATCTGAATCTTTCTCATGTCACCAAAATTATACTTGTAGTATACAATGAAAACTTCATTAAACTAAATGACTATGGACCAGTCAAGCTTAACAACCCAAAATCTCTGGCACAGACTGTTTCCCTATAAAAACTTTACAGCCATTCTTCTGGTATACTCACCTTACTAAGGCCATGTAAGCAGTCCAATAATGTGAGATTGTATGTGCATGCCCCAAATGATGCATCTCTGTTCCAACAAAAACAGAAAATTAATCCCATCTAATCGTCTACACAATATCTAAATGTTATGAATTCAATACATATGTTGCATATATATTTTAAGTTACTATTACTAAAACAAAACAAACAAAAAAACCTAAATGCCATATTTATGTCACATGGTAGCAATGTTGTATATCCAAATGAAATATTATTACATTTTCTCTAAAAACATACCTAAATGGAAGAAAAGGCGGATTTGAACCAGCCACTAGTGGCCTGTATGCTTCCTCTGGGGTTTTCTTCAGATAAATGATCTGTTTAAAACAGAAAATAAAATCATTTATTTTATGCATAATTTCTCATCAATGCTACACATTGTTCAATATCTATTACACATAAAATTAACATACTATTTGTTTTCAAGAAAATCTTACAATACTATGCTGTCATTAAATAATATTTACATTTCCAATTATTTTGTCTTTCATATTTTCAGAAATTATAATGATCTAAGCATTTCCTCATGAACACACTGCCAGTTGTAAACAAAGTGTGTATAAATACAGAACTACTTCATAAATCAGAAGGTGTTTTAACAGTTGGTGATACTGACAGAAAGTAAATGTAAGAATAATTTCATTTTTGAAAAAACAACACTTTAAATCAGCATACTTTTCATGAAGCACTTATACACGTCATGAACTGTCAACACACTTCAGAAAGTATGCCGACGTGAAGTGTAACAGTTCATACTATCATGTATTTTTAAAAATGAAATTTATTTCTTAATTACACTTTGACAATGATTCTTACTGCCTGTTGTCTGGCTAGTGTTATTACATGGGATATGGCTATAACAGTCTCATTTTTTGGGAACATTTGAGCATGTGATAATTTGTATAGCAGTGACGCCATCTTTACAAGAATTATTGTATTTACCATCATCTACTACATAGCTATTGCTTACATTTGCATTATAAGCTGTTTACTACATTTTAATCCATATAGATGACCTAAACTCCATATAAATCATCAAATTCACTTTTCATAAATGTCACAGGTTAATGTTCCACAGCACTAAGTTACAGTAGATACCCATCACATTACACATATGGGTACTGAACAACCTGTAACTTAGAGGGTTTATCCAAGATATTCTTGCACCCATATTCTAAATGATTTTTCTCTCACATTCACTGGTGTCTTCACAATTATATATAATTAAGTTATCTCTCTCTCTTATATATATATATATATGTATATATATATATATATATATATATATATATATATATATATATATATATATATATCTCAATTTATTGGTTAAAAAAATTCAAAAACACTTCAATTCATTATGAATTGCTCATCCCTATTCCCAATTTTAAATAGTTTCCAGAATGGGTTGACTTACTGCATACGATGAAATCAGAAATGCAGCATTGGCACGCTTTCTAGCATCAAAACTTGTGTAGTGAATAATTCTCTTCTTTGCAAGTGAGAAAGACTGAAAGAAAAGACAGTGTTTTTCTGTCAGCATGATCAGTAATAACAATTACATAAACTTCTTTCTGTGCCAGCAAATTAATGACCTCCACATCTATTCAGCAACATCGCATTTACAACCTACATAGCTAAAGCATCAAACAAGTTTGTTTACATGGGCTATTTATAGTACAGTAAACACTGCACACAATACTCTAACCAAATGTTTTACAGATAAGATTAGTTTTTCATATTTAAAAAAACACACAACACTTACAATGTGGAACATATATGCACTTTTGACATCACATTTTGTGATTATCAATCTTTAACACATTTACCTGGATAAATACTTCCTAATTCATGACATTATGTCACAACAAAATATTAATTAATTACCTTAAGCTTTTTATTTAATTTACAACAATATCTGTATAGCTGTGCCAAATTCAGTGGTCCAAAGTCTGCATAGAAACTGAAATAAAAACAGAAATTTTCTGAAAAACTTGAAAATCCTTGACCCCGAGCAGAATTACTTACATTAGCATAAACTTTTCAGTCACTGATGAAATATCTAGGTCACACGAAATTTGTAAACAAGAGACTGCATACAAACCACTTTTGTGATTTTTCAAGAAGCTTATTTGTTTGTCATATAATTTAATAAGATGAACATGATCATCATTTCGTATTTAAGCATTACATAACGAATGTTTAACTCCTTGAGCTTATAATAGCATTCAGTCAATAATTCATGGTTGGTTAAAAATAGCTCTTAACAGGATATTAACATACAGTTTACAAATTAATAATCCTTATTTCAAATACAGCAAAGATGGCCAAAAAGTTTATCACAAGAAATAAGTAAATTGTATAGACTGAAAACAAGCCAAAGAGTGTGGAGTGTTTTTGGCACAATGCCAAACTCAATACTGGTTGATACCAGAAAGTTTAAAATATATGATCTTTGTACAGCGTACATGCATTTGATTTGTCCTCATTTTTATTTTTCAAAAATCAGTATTAGTTGATTTACAGATTGATGGAAGTATTGACAGTTTCTACTTTAGATATTCATAAAAAAGATAAGAGCATCAAATTAAACTATGATTATATTACCACCATACAACGAAAAAGTCCAGTATACCTGTCTTACAGTCTATTGACACATATTTTATCTGACAATCAAATCATTCATTCTAAAATACTACATATGCATCAATTCAAACTATCAAAATGTTGCTTTTCAATATAACCTTGAGATGTGTGTGCAAGTTGCATTTAAATCCATTTCAAATGACATGTTCATCTTTTGAATAATGATGTACATTCACTTCTTTAACATGTCTTGACAATACAAAAATATACCCAATTCAGTATTTCTTCTTTTAATCTAATGTAGTCTCATGAAGTCATTTGCCTGTACATAGTTCTAACTTACTTTTCATACACAAGCTCATCATCGACACAGAAATAATGGGTGTGTGCTGTAGACCTTGGCTTCGTTCTCAATGTAGCAAAGTACAGTCGATCTGAAATTTGTAAGAAAAATTCTATGTACCTGGGAAACACATTCACTTGACATGCAAAATATAGAGGACTAAAACCTTGTCGAGACATGTCTAGAATGAAAGTTAAAAGTCAGACATATGTATTTTAGCCGAGTGCAAATTTGCTCTCACCTTTTATGAACTCAGAAGCACTCCCTATAATATCATTTTCATCGGCCATTCTTCAGAATAACAATCACTTTCGTTTCAAGATAGCCCACTCTTAAAATGTTGCCTGTACAGTCGTTGGCAAATATGCTCTCTGTTTACCTGGTAAGATTCGATGTTTTCCAAATGCGTAAAAACACTATTTCACAACAGAATGTTTCTTTAAAACTCTATAAGTCTCCATGTACGTAATATAATCGAATAAAACTTCCTATTAAAAGTAAATTGTTAAAATTATCGACCCCCCTTATCTTCACCAAACTTGACGGCCATGTTTGAACTGGAGCAAAGTTAAGTGCAAAAGATCACGTGATCACGGTCTACACCAATAGTAGATTACACAACAATTGTCGTCATGGGGATTTCGTTGTCTGACCAATGGAATCTTTGTTTATAGTTTTCAATGGAAACCCCAGCATCTGTCACAATAATTTCAATAATCAACACATATTTTCGATAAATGAGATAAACGAACATAATTGTATTTTCAGATACTGTACGAAAATTTAAAATGCCAAATATGTTTGTACTAGCTTTGCTATATCAGCTTTATATTTATGAAGGAGTCAGTGATTTTGCATAGCATTTGGAACCAATATTGGCAATAATTAGATATTTTTTGCATTTAAGATAAAATTCAAAGTCCTCTCTTTCTTCTTTCTTTTCTTTTTTCCGAAGATTTTTTGTAATTACTTTCAATACCATTTTACCGAAATCATTACCTACATTGTATAATCAATTAATTAAATCAATGTGGACAAACCATCATCGTTATCTGATGATTTAGATTTTGCCTCTAGTAATAATAAAATGGGCCCAGACACTGTATAGTGTCAATTCTCCGGAACTACTTTCCCCTACGCCACAGACCACAGACTTTCAAGAATTCTGCAGAAAAACGCAAGTTACTCTACGCGCGTGATTCGGTTTTCTTAAATTTTATACCGGACATTGGGGACATATGGAGTTTATTTAATCCCGAAGAAGTAAAAATAATTGGAGTTACAGCGTAGCGGAATATACCGAGCTTACCGGAACTTGATAGGGGTCTGTACGTACATACCGCCCCCTTAGCTCCCCTTAGTGGGTGGTATATTATAAATCCCTACAAGAAGTGGTTGATTTGAACATATTTTATTGTATATGATATATACAAAAGGATCGGAAACAAGTTCTAAAAGCTTACAAAATCTCCTTGAAATATAATAACATACACAATTGTCACTGAATATTGGTATACAAATATGTTATAGGTAAGAAATTATTAATGAAAATTAATATACAGAGAATACATGTATATACATTCCATGTAGGTGTATATTCTATAGACAGGTTATGTGAGCATTATTTGAATCTTTTGGTTTCTTGAATATACCTTTGAACATAATAAAAATACATCTATTTAGTTCAGTAGATAAGTCATTATCACCCCAAAGTAGGTGTGTATCAACAATAACTAAATTATCTATTCTTAGCAATCCATCCATAAAATTATATCTAGCATTAGAATATTTCTTACAAATAAAGAAAAAGTTATATGCGTTCTCACGCATATCACAGGAACATAATGGAGAATCAACAATATTGCGTCTATAAAGATATGATAATTCAAAGGACAAGGAAGTGGTATAGTATAGACCCAGGGCTACTAGGGGGTGGTATGGTATAAGCCCCTATTTTTATATTACTGGAGGTAAAATTACCGGTTCCTGTGGCTCAAGCGGGCACAACATTAAACGTATGACTTAAATGACAGAATACAATACAGGATTGAGTTTTAGAATATCCAAACATAACGTTCATATATGCAGTGGATATATCAATCACGAATATAGTTAGAGATGACACATGTATATGCAGACTTAGCTGAGATGGGCACACCACATGTAGCACAGTATCTTATGTTGTTGAATTATAATATGATACAGATGACAGCAAGAGACGGTGCTATAGGACAGGATGAATTCAGTTGTGAAATATCCACTCCTACCAAAAGCAGCAATCGCAAGCAAAGATATTAACAAAAAGCATATATAGCATGTCTCACGTATATGATGTACAATTAAATCAAATGTAAATCAATTAAAGTTTACTTTGTTTGTTTGTTTGGTTTTTGGTTTTTTTGTTTTTGTTTTTGTTTTGTTTTTTTTTGTTTTTTTTGTATTTTTTTTTGTTTTTGTTTTTTTTTATTTTGGTTTTTGTTGTTGTTGCGGTTTTTTTTTTTATTATGTGTATATCAAATTTCAACTGAATTTCTTCCTTCAATGCGGAAAAAAGTCCGGAAAACTGATTCTTGAAATTCATCAAGGGGTATAAGTTAGTCAAAAATAGGTCAAGAGTAACGAAACTCAAACTTGGTCTATAACTATTCAAGATAAAGTCCATCCAATGCGGAGAAACGACTGGAAAACTGATTCGCAATGACAGACAGACGGACAGACCGATGGTAAACTAATAGTCCCCTTCGGCAAAGCCGGTCGGGAGTAAAAATTAATCGATAATATTGTGTTTGTAGCAAGAGACGTTGCTATAGGAAAATTAATTCATATAAAATATATTCGCTTCTGCCCAAACGTGTACTTGTGCAATACTTATACATTATTTGTAAGTGTTGTAAACCTGTAAAACACTCCAGTGTAATATGAACTGACACACTCGGAAATCAAACTGTTCTAATCATTTTTGCATAATAACCACATACTACATGCATGCAACCATGGTAACATACAGGCTTTTTTGCGGGAGTGTGAATTATTAGTGTGGTAATTAAAATGCATTTAGGGCAACAAGAGACGGTGGTACAGGACCGTTCTCTCTCTCTCTCTCTCTCTCTCTCTCTCTCTCAGTACATTTAAAATACTTTCAAATTACAATGCAAACAAAGTCTTTACATGGAATTTCATAATCTGTACTCTTTCAATCATCAGTTTATGGGAGGAAATTCTAAATTTTGTCAAGTTCTTTCTATGTTTAATTTTTTAAATTAATAAATAGGTTATGTTTAATTATACGTGTCCAACTTCCCAGTCAAGGATATTTCATGTTTTTCTTGAACTGTGCTCTAAAGAAGATGTAGATGTCCTTATATGGGGCTGTCTTTGTGGAAGTAACTGTCAGACCATATCAATCAAACCTATCTATAATGGCTTATATGATATGGACGTTCAGAAAGCAGCTTTCAGTAAGGAATGTTGTACAACAATACTTTGTGGTATAGAGTTTTAGCCAAGTTTGTATACTTTAAAAATCCAAGTTATAATAGACAGGTTACGATTATATATATATATATATATATATATATATATATATATATATATATATATATAATGAAATGATTTTTAAAAGCATATTGTAAAGTATACCGTAAAGAACATCTTCACGCGAAAAATGGCCCCCGAGCACCTAGCTACTGATCAGCAGCTCTCATAAAAAATGCTGTCAGACCGGTCTATCAACTGGGTTTTTTTTCTTTTTTTTCTGAGAGCTACGGTTCTGGAGTTAGTCTGAAACCTTAGGTTGGGAAATTGTGAACTTCATTATTGACTTTATATGTATTGCTAATATGAAAATTGAAATTAAATTTCATATCAATAAAAAGTTCAGATTAATCTCTTTTACTGGTATTTTATAGCCTGTATTCTACAAGTTCATTATATGCTGAATAACATAATTTGAACTCCACACTGATCACAGCAACTTCATTTTGTTCCCTTCTTTATTCCCCCCCCCCCCCCCCCCCCCTTCTTTCTCTTAAAACATATATCAGAGTAAAATTAAACTTACGTCAGGAATAATCTTTCATCTCATGGCAACTTGAATTAACGTTAGAAAATGTATGAGATTGACAATACGAATCATCTCTTTTGCGATTAATTTCAAAAACGAATTTTAAAAAGATAATTTTACAGTATAAATTTCAATCAATTTACACCGTCTATTTCTAGAAATCGATAACTGACGATTTGACGATAACTAAGCTTCTGCCATGTTTTTGTTTACATTGGTTAAACATACTTACCTAGTTAAAGTTTCGATCATTTTAAGCAGATTTTTTTTTAATTTGCAAGTTAATTCTGAACACAATTAAACATTTTCTAGTGTTTGTCACATCTCATCATGTTTTGAACATGCTATTTTCTATTAAGCAATCTATATGTAAACAAAAACATGCGCGAACCTTGTTTACATAACAAAGAATTGTGAGCTCTATATCTCACTCATCGTCGCAAGCCACGGCTGAAATGTACCATCCTCTCAGGAAGAGGAGCGTATATTCAGCTTGCAATGATGTATCTCACTTGTAACTCAACGACTAACATTTAAATTTTGGTTGACCATTAGAAATACCTTAGTTAAGCATTGTAAACATTTAAAAATGACAAGAATAAAAGAAAATTTTCAGCTCAAATTGTGTCCATATCCCTTTAATATTACATATGTATTATGTAAAGTCTTTCATCAGTATGGGCATTAGTGGGGCGTTTTAAGAACATATCTTGCTGAATATTAAAATTTTCCTAAGATATTCAGAGTGGGAAATATTTTCTATATTGCAAAGCCCTTGGGACTAGTGATACTTTTAATACTTAGGCGACCGATAAGGCCTGTGAGCCTCTTGTTAAATGACCCCATCTTAAATTTGCTTTTTCTTGATTATCTCTCCTTTGTAAAAAGTATGACCCTTCATTTGAACAAACTTGAATCCCTTAAGCCAAGGATGATTTGTGCCAAGTTTGATTGAAATTGATTCAGTGGTTCTTGAGCAGAAGATTTTTGAAAGATGCCCAGAATTCATTATCTCCTCTTCTAAAAGGGTGTGGCACTTCACATGAATAAATTTGAATCCTCTTCACCCAAGCATGCTTTGTGGCAAGTTTGGGTGATATTTGCCCTGTGGTTCTGGAGAAGAAGTCAAATAGTTTACCAAAGGAGACAGACTGCTAGATGCCGGCCAAAATGTGATCAGAAATGCTCACTTGAGTTTTCAGCTCAGGTGAGCTAAAATAGAGTTTGTATCAAAAACTATGATCAAAACAAAACTATGATTTGCAGATTCAAAAGTACAAATATTTATTTAGAAAATAAATAGTCACTGAAAATAAATATACAAAATGTTTCAAAGGGATAAAGCACATTATGCTATTTATCATTTAAAAAACCAACCAAGTGGTTTCATATGGATGTCTTTATAAAAGCTTCATTCACAGAGCAATATTTATAAACTGTATATAAATTTTAAAACTACTATTACAATGCTTCCAAAGCATATCAAAAAAAAAAAAAAAAAAAAAAAAAAAAAATCCAATTCGTTTAAATTCTTTGAAATGTGCAAAATGTGTAAAAAGTTATTTCAATATGTATCACACTTCCACACACTTTGAATGCAGACTTGACTGAGTAAAAAAATTATTATATACAATATAATCATAGAAAAATCTGCATATCAAAGTTCCTCTTACAAGGCTTAAATATATACACACATGCATGTATAAAGTTTTGGAGTTGAAATGTTTGTTACAATTGCACACCAAACACTGGTTTATAGGTCATTAATCAATTAATAAATATTGAAAAATAATGTTCATGTCTTGAAATAAATAAATTTGGATTTTCATTTAGACACATAGTTATAGCATAATAAGAATTACAAACATAAAATAATAAAGTATTAAAAAAATATAATATAATCTGTATATTGTTTACTGAATCCTCTAAATATTGTATCTATATCTTTGTTTTTACATCAGAGTCTCTTTATAGCTTAGAAACAAAGGATTGTTCAACTATAATACCATGTAAAACACTATACAGTTGAACTTCAGTATCTCGGACATTGATATTTTGAATACCATGGATATATTGAAGTGATTTGGAAGTCCCACCTTTAAGTATTTTACCCTCGATATTTCGAATCCCTGGATATTTCTGGATATTTTTTTCTGGGTCCTATCAACTCTGAGATAATGAGATTTAATTGTATTTGTATTTTAGTTTACATGGCTAACAATACTTACATGTGCTGAAGTGCCAATAAAGAATTGAAATGAGTAAATTGTACTGTTCTTCAACATACAATGAATTTTGTCAAGGCAATATACATGTATTAATACAGTTTTAACATGATCTGAACACATAGGTGCATTTGATTTTCACATTCAAATATCAATGATTGGTTTGTCTTTTGGAAAGCTAACTGGTTTGACTCCTGCAGTCTGTAAAAGTTCATTAATTGGAGTCTGGTCTGTGGAATTTTCACATATATGCATGAAATGAATTTCCTCATCTACAAAGGAAAAATCATAAATAACAAATATAGTTCTCCAAATTTCAGGTACAAACAATTTTAATAAAATTTTTAATTCAAAACTATTCACTCTTTCTGTGCATTATTCTTTGTATCAAAAGCTTTTTAAAGAGAAAGGTCACAAAATTTGGCCCTCATACCTGGTCCAAGGATGTACTCTGCCCCCTGCTGTCGTACATGACCCTGGTATTCCTGAGACTTCATTGCTCTCCATGTACTACTCAAAATTCCTGATAACATGCCATGTTTAAGGTGTTTGTTCTCTGAAATAAATAGTAATGAACATAATAAAATTAATAATATACTGACAAAATGAAATTTATACTTAGAAAATGCCAGGTATTCACAAATTTCAACTGGCATTTTGTGAGTAACATAAAATGCTTTTCAAAAGAGGATGCAATAAGTTATGAAGTAATTATTTCTAAATGGTTGTTTGTAAAATTTTGCATGCAATATATACATATCTTTTGTAGAATACTGAAATCAAAAGAAAATGTTAATAAAATTGGAATTTTTTTACTTCTTTCTCTGATATATAGACTCAGCATTGTTGCAATGCAATAATAGTCATGGAAAATTTATGCTTAAACTTCAGAATCAATATCATAAATGTAGTTTAAGTTGTACAAATAATGGCAAATAAATATCAAAAGTGCACAAATACATATCCATGATCGATATATTGATTGATATACTATATTTAATTCATCACCAATTTCATCATACTGCCACATTTTCAAAGACACAAGAGGTGGCACTTTGACAAAAATCAATTGTCGTCATACATGTGTAACACTATTACTATCACCAAGACGAAAATAACCCGATATATTTGTGAAAACTGATGCCCCATATGGCAGCTAAGTATATTATGGTAACCAAAGAAAGGTTGTGTCACAAGAAATACACATGTGAAATATAAAAGCTAAATCATTGACCATTAAAATGTTATGACATAGGTTAAAGTTTCTCAAAAGTAGGTAAAAAATTTGGTACTAAAAGAAAGGTTTTGTTAATGGGGTGCACATGTGAAATAAAAAAAGCCATGAGATAAAAAGAATTTGTTATCTAAAGATAGGTCTTGTCACAAGGAATACACATGTAAAATATGAAAGCCATATCAATAACCATTCAAAAATTATGGCCAAGGTCAGTGTTTGAAATTCAAAATTATTTCCTATAGGACCTAAGGACCCACAGCATTAGGGTCTCCATGAGTCTTTCCAAGGCAATGTAGGCCCAAAGATTACCCATCAGATTGTTTTTGTTTTTTGAAAAATAAAGACTTGAAATTGATATCAGAATTTTATTCTAATATGCTCATGATACGTGGTTTAAGTAAGGTATTCTGGAAATAACTATTCACTGAGAAAATTTGCTGCAGGAAATAATTATTCACTGAGATCATCCACTGCAGCTATAATATCTACATTAGAATGATCAGACTCAGAGCATAAAAAAAAAGTACTTAGAAAATGCCACCTTGTTTTCCCGACCGGATTGGGTATAATAAATTCATTTCACAAAGGGTGTCTGTCACAACTCATAAGCATTTACAGTATGAAACATTATAAGTGACATACCACAGTTTTAAATGATCATGTGTATTTTAAATATTAATTAGATTTTAATTTAAAATGCTGTTTAGAGACGTATGAAAAATATGATTGATTATATCATGACACTATAACTAGTTTTATGAATATCATACGTAATATCTTTTAAAGACAGACGCTCATTGGTTCATTTATTTCATCAAATCCAATCAAAATGCTGGATAGATATAAACAAGGTAATCGAAATACATAAACCAATGCACGTTGTAAAGTTTTTTTTCCCCGGAAACCACGTTGGTCCAAAATTATGTGAAGGACCCATATATTCACACTATTCGTGAGTCCTTTGATGTGTATGTCAGTGCAGGGCCGACAAACAAACGGTAATTTCGAACACTGGCCTAGGTTAAAGTGTTTCAAAAGTAGGTTAAATTCCAAGGTGAAGGTCACAAGGTCAAAAATTTTGGCACTAAATAAAAGGTTTTGTCACAAGGGAGTACATGTGTAAAATATGAAAACCCTATCACCATCCATTCAAAGTTATGGGCAAGGTTAAAGGTTTTGCTGACAAAGAGATAAACAGACAGACCAAATATCATATGCTCCCAAATCTCAGATTTCAGTAGCATAGATATGTCAGAAAAATAATGGCCTATTGTTTAGTATAATATCTTCATTACCACAGTCACAAAATTCTGAGACATAGCTCCATTTCAGTTACATTTTATTTGGGTTATTTAGGCATATTGGAAATGTTGACTTTTTTTTGGCAGATGAGGAATATTTGTCAAAAAGGAAATCACTAAAATTTCTACTCATATAAATGATACACTTTTTGAAAATGTGCCAAAGAAAATAAAGCATTAATATATAAAACTACATTTTTCAGAAAAATCTGATAAAATATTCCCAACACCAAAATTCCTTATTTATGTTAGTCTTGCAACAATTACTATGTACTAAACAATATCAAGGGATTTTTTTCATATGTATGGCATCATTTGTATTCCAACTTTACATAGCATACAACTGAGTAAAAACTTCTTTCTTACTTCCTAAACCTTTTCCATACTGAGGGTTGCTTTTCAGACCAAGGACACTGTAGAGTTCTCTCTCTGGGTCAGTATACATTGTATACATATATCCTGTTTCTTTTTTGAATGACTAAACAAAAGACAACACTGAATAACTATATGATTAAAAGTTATTCCAACACATTTTTTCTTGGATAATCCATAGTTGATAAAGAATGCCAAAACTCTGTAATTTATCAAAAACTAAAATATGTGTACAGTTACTATATTTTCTTATATTCTATCATTTTCTGTAACTTTTTTTCAGCTTTAAACAGATTACTAGTAATTCAGATTCATACACATCACACTGAATATCAATAACATTTAAAATTGAAATAAATTCAACTATATAAAAAATGGATGCCTATTATATAAGACCTACAGATACTTGAATCATGCATACTCACCTGTATAAATTTATTGGGAGCTGGACCAATCACAACTATTCTTACACCAGCTTCCTACAAAATGGAGTTTACATGTATTCATTTATCTTTTGAAACTAGAACTAATACCATGGGACCAATACTCTACAAGACATAATCAAAATGGGACACAACTATAAATAAGGGCTTAAACTGGACAATTCAATGTACATTCACAACAGATAATCAACAAGATAGAAATTTCCTTTGTGGGATCAACTGGCACAATTCAATGTTTTCTCTAAATAATCCCACCAACTGTTCAGATAATTTCAAACAAATGTACCTAAAAGATATAGTCTCAAAATGTTTACAATGCTGCCCTATACAGGGTCAATATAAGAACAGTACAAAGCTCTCAACATAAGTTTAATGGATTACAGGTATGTCGTCATTTAGGAAGACTATCATATGCATAAGAAAATTGAAAATAAATACTTACCTGTAAATATTCCAATGGTACCTTTGCTAAATCTGATTGAAAAAAAAAAGATATACACATCATACTGTCAAATCAAATGCTCGAAATATTAATGACCAATAAAACATTAACTTCTTTCTTCTACAATAAAAAGCAATCTGAAGTTGAAATTTTGATTATTGTTAAAATGACATTACCTTCAATGTAGTCTTTACATATAAAGCACAGGAAATGCTGAAACAGATTGATACAAGTCATTTGATTAATTTCATAATGTTAAAATTTATGTTTCTGGTCTAAGGGTCCACTCATTCTCTCTGTCTATTGAAATATCTATCTATCTATTTATGTATGTATGTGTGTGTATATATATATATATATATATATATATATATATATATATATGTGTGTAGATATAGATATATCTCCTAAAATTCAGTAATTGGGTTGACAAGGTATATGCGTGCAAAATATATATATAAAAAAACCATACCCTAGAGAATATAACTATCGTTTTCTGATGTTTATAGATATCTCCGAATTTTACTTTGTTTCCTCCTTCATCCAGCACAAACATGTCCCTTGCTTTTGAAAAGTTGAATTTGAAATCACACGGTTCTGGTCTTTCTCCCCTAGACATTTGTAAATTATTTATTTCGTCAGCTGTAATTTCAGTTCCATCTTTATCTTCTGTCTTAGACATTTTGAATACAAACGTGTTCCGTCAAGCAACTCAAACTTGTTAAAACTATAATGTTGTTTGCTATTGATACGAATTCAATGTTACATAGACGCTTATTTATAAAGCATTTCGTTGACGTTGACCCTTAATAATATTCGAAACGTACATGGAATCAGTATCCCAGAATTTAAAAATAAAATGAAATAAATAAATAAATAATAATAATAAAACAAAATCTGGCCGTCAATTATAAAATTGATATGAATCTTGCCAAATGTACCCAGCATGCGCAAAGAGACTCTTCATCCGAAACGAGAGTTATGGGTATATTTTATTTATTTATTTATTTCAGAGACATGTCTCTGTTTATTTTATTTTTCATTCCCTCATGAAATCTACGTTTGAGCAATCATGTGATTTTAATGGGTTTTTTTTAAAAATAGGAACGAAACCTTAAAACATTTGCATACTTTGTAAATATCCACACCCCTTACTTTCAGAATGATATAACTTTGTAAATATCCATACCCCTTACTTTCAGAATGATATTACAATGAACTTGAATCAGGGTATAATAATTCTTTTGAAGTATTTTACATAAACAATCAAAGTTTTCAGGTCATTCTCCGAACAGGAGAAAACTTTATGATAAAGTTCATTTAATTTTAATCGATGAAATTGTTTAAAAATTTCATACAGAGAAATGAATGTACTAAATTCGGAAAAGATCACCATCACCACCACCCCTCTCCATTTACATTTATGAAAACAATGATGGCTTGTCACTATTGGACTCCCGTAATCCCTGTCGCAAGCCACGACTGAAATGTACACGCCTCTTTCTCTCTTTTCACGTGAAAAAAATTCAGTCCTAGCTTGCAAAGAAGCTCCCATAATATGCAGTCGCTACTTGTCTAGAGTCAATTAAGTTTAAGACATAAATTAGCACACGGAATTTTTATTTCGTGAATTATTCTAACCACATCTCTAATTAAGTGTTTGTAATTATTCTGGGATTTGTATGTAAAGAGAGTAGCAGAGAGTTACCACGCTTTAAATTATGATCAAACGCGATACAACTTCTGAAAATATAACAGAATTTAGATTTTCATTTACTGATCCTAATTCCCTTTTACTTATGTAGATTAAGTTTTCTACCTGAGGCAACATATGCATGTAACAACAGCAAGTGCAAATTTCAAGTGTTTGTAAAATTAAAAACCGATTCAAGAATAGAAATGGCCGGGTTGCTTCAAAATATGTTATCTATGATGGAGACAGTAGTATCACTCATTTGCTACCATGTTGAAGTTTTAGGAATGCCTATTAGGAAATCTGTGATAGGCGTTGAATACACAAAGTGGGTACCATCTGTCCACAGTATGCAAAGAAAATGACAAAGTATCCAACTATTTGTAATTTTCTTTTAATTTCTTTGGTACTCTCATTCCTTATATATTTTCTGCGTAGACCTCAGGAGGGACCACGTATTGAGGTAATTAGTATATTAAAATCAAAGTACTGAAAGTCGGGCTCATATACAGAATTGGGAACAGGGAATTTTTCAAAGGAAACAAAGTTCGAAATGTGTTGTAAAACTTGTAAGTTTCGTGGAAAGTTCTGTTATATGTTAACTGGTCATGTTCAATTTGACAACCCGACCCTTGAGAATTTTCTCTAAATAAAATGGTACAGAAAACTTAATATTTTCCCTATCACTACATGAATGTGAATTTAATCAATCAAAGTCTGTGGTAAATTTTTTTTAAGAAAATTGAATATTTTTACTCTTATTACATGTAATATGTAAATTTGATGAACCAGTATTTTCAGTCTCTCCTGTTAACAGGATGAACACTCCCATGTCAATTCAATGTGATTAAGGGCTTCTGGTAGGACTGCAAATTGGGATGTTTTCCTTTGAGTATATGTAGATTTTCATCTTCAGATGTTTTACTTTTTTATTATCATCACTAACCTAGCTTAACTGCCATTACATACCTCACCAAATATAAGGAGGAAAGATAATAGAAATTGCACCGTGCTCTTTGCATTAAATTCTCTTTCGTTCATTTAAGACAATCGTACGGAATTTCTTAAGGTGAGAAAGAGGCTCCTAATATTCGTAGATAAACAAAAATCTCAAATAATTATTGCCAAAAACGGTAAGAATACATTTTCCAGACTGACAGCAAACGACTGCAATTTCTATCATGGGGTCAAAGAAATGATATTTTTAATCTCAGAATACACTTCCAACTGCTTTTCCAACAGAAAGAAATATCAGCTTGGAAAGACTCTCATTACACAGGGTTGCAAATGCAATCTCTAGTGGAACAATGACCAATTGTTTGTAAAATCTGGGGAAATGGATCTAATTAATGTTGATTTTAATTGAAAATTCACAAGGAATCTTCAAATTTCAAATAACAAAGAATAGATGAGGGATACAAAAATTACGTCTAACTAGCACATTTTACTTTGTTTCCCTATCCGGGTTGTTAGAATAGATCCTCAGTACCCCTTGCTTGTCGTAAGAGGCGACTAAATGGGGCGGTCTATCGGATGAGACCGCAAAAACCGAGGTCCCGTGTCATAGCAGGTGTGGCACGTAAAAGATCCCTCCCTGCTCAAAGGCCATGAGCGCCGAGCATAGGCCTAAATTTGCAGCCCTTCACCGGTAATGGTGACGTCTCCATATGAGTGAACGATTCTCGAGCGGGACGTTAAACAATATTTAATCAATCAATCATATTCTTTCAATATTCATTTTTTCTCTCCAAGTATTTTATTCTCCAAGATTTTTAAAGAACTTTTTTGTTATGTAATCGATCTTCATTAGCCTGTGTAGACAAAATATTTATAAACTTGGGAAAAAACACTAATAAGTTGATCTTCGTATATAATTTTTAAAAGTTTTTAATGTTCCTTGCAAAATATTAAATAAATCATAAAAAGCATTTTTAAGGTCTATAATAATCACGAGAAAAAAATCTCAGTTTGAAATGTAAAGGTAAGAAATTCAGAATTTCCAAAACATAATCAAACGCTTAGTAAAATTTGCCTGTGTTGCATTCACTGAATTCTTGTTTTGATTTTTATTTATAGTTATCCTTTCCAGGACCCCTTCTGGAGTTTTTTTTTACCCTGTATGGTACCTCAGATACCTGGTATGATATACCCGATTTCTGGGTTACGGCATTTTTTTCTTCCGTGTAACGTCTCTCAAGTAGCACGGAGAATTCGTGTTCGACTCATGCGAGAACAGTCCTATGAATTTCGTGTATTTCTTTGTGTAATTGAATTTAATCATTTGTGTTCGTATTCACTTTTGTATGTATCATTCCGTATTTGTACAGTAATTTGGCAATGCATTTATTTAGTGTGTGTTTAGTTCAGTATCCCGTTTAATGAGGTTGGAGTGAGTGTATACGTAGCGCTACATAAAACTATGGAGAACCGGTTGTGGCAAGTGTTATTGAACTTGTAACTTACTGTGTGTATTTTTGGTTTCCGTGTAGGTCCCAAAGTGCTGAAGTTCTACTTATGTAAGGGACAAAGTGTATCGGAACCACGTGTACCGGAGCTGTGTATCCAGGAACGGTGTTAGCCTGGAATTGTGTGTATCCGGGACTTGTGTGGCTCTAGCCAGACGTGATGTTGGCTGAAACTGTGTACATGTACTGTCAATGATATATATATATATATATATATATATATATATATATATATTGTAGAATACAAAAGTGAATACACAACTATTTGTTTTATTTTTCCTTTACCACTCGGATCGTCCTGTTACATCCTGCAATACTATTGTCACCCCGACTCTTTCATATTTACTTCTTTCCTTGTTTCTTTTCTTTACATTTACCGGTTCTCGTTCTTCACCAATTACCAATATATAGTTAAACTTCCCATGACACATTCGCTTTCTGAAACCACGCTATTTTGTTTCCAAAATATTTATAAAATGTCATATAAATCATGATCAAAAATTATTTCCTGAATGCTATTGACATTATAAGATATAAACGGGGGCGGATCCAGGAATTGAAGTCTGAAGCGCAGCGTCATGAGGCAGGGGTTTTGGGGGCCGCCTAAAGGTCCCCGGTGGGTCTAGGGCGAAGCCATGGTGGGAGCTCCTGGATTTTATAGAGCTTGAAATATGTCTCCTAAGTAGTAATGTTTACTATTTTTTGTCATTTTTAATGAAGTAAAATTGATAAAATGACACGAATTTTAATGGCTTTTGGAATAAAATATATTTTCTCAATAAAAGTCACAAGTCAAAATATTTTGATATTTATTTTATTTCTCTGGGAGTGGATAAAATGATTGCTTCTTTTATCGTTTATTTTTTTTCTAAACAAGAGACTATGATTTACCTTAAATTTGAAATTCTTTTTTTTAGGGGGGGGGGGTGTCCTTAAATCTGCCACTGATAAAGACAACAAATATGATATTTACATTTTGGTACAATTCATGCATACGGATAAACCATACTGCTGCAATCTATAATTCAACTGCCCATAATTTACTCAAAATAATTGCTTTCAATTTTTCCCCTCTTCTTCCTTTAAACTCCCTTCCTTTAAATTCAAACTAAATGAACTATTTCCAATAATGAAAGCATTCAATTTCAATTGCTTAACATGTCTACGGACAGTACTCTAGTAAGTCATAGAGAAAACCAAGCACGCCATTTTGAAGCCCAACAGAATCCCTGACGCTTATAAGTATTTTATTAATTTTTTCTTCATTCTTTAAACTTGAATTAATTTTACTACTTCTAATCAAGAACACATTCAGTCCATTTGTTTAATTAAGTTAGATTGGGGAGAGGGCTAAAATAGGCTGTGATTGCTACCCGGTCTCATTCACTTATTGTGAATAAAATATTGTTTATATAAAACAAGGTGATGTTTCTGTTATATTGAATTTTTAAATGTATACATGTCGTATCTTTTAATAATCTCAGTTTTTGTTTACAAGCACAGAGTAATTACCATTCACAGTCACCGCTCATAAAATTTACCTGTGTCCATTTGGTTGACAGGTGGGGAACCTCGGTCATCGTCTATCCGAGCTGGATGTTCTCATAACTAAAGAACCGGTATTCGATCTCATAAATCCTATATGTAACACAAATTAGAGAGTTGAGCAAACGCAGACCGCTAGATATCCCAGAGGTGGGATCAGTTGCCTAGGAGGATTAAGCATCCCCTGTCAACCGTTCACACTTGCCGTAAGTTTTATATCTTGATCAGGTAAACGGTGTAATCTGTAGTCAGACTATAACTGTGCATAAAAATTAGAGTCCTTCCAGACTCTGAGCAACTCCAGGTAAGTAACGCCTAGGTGCCGAATCGATCACGTCTACTTTCCAAGTAACCGTTCGATGAAAGAAATTGGGAATTGTGCCTTGGTTCTTCAGAAACAAAAATATGTTTTGAGTTAAGTTGGATTTTTCTATCAGTATGGTAATGATTTAAAACATAATATATTATTTTTGTTTGCGATTAACTTATTAACAATATCAAGCAATACTATAATTATTGTATCTTATTAAAACTAATGGATTATAAGATTGTTGTTGTTTTCTGCCACACTCAACATTTTTTCAGTTATCTGGTGGCATTCAGTTTTTCTATTGGTGAAAGAGAGAACCCAGATACAATGTACACGGGAAGAGACCACCGACCTTCCGAAAGTAAAATGGCAAACTTTCACACATATATCGGCGCGAGCGAGAAATCGAACCCGCGCCGACTAGATTGAGAATCCTTGTGGTTTTGAGCGCGATGCCCTAACCACCCAACCAAAGGCCCTTGGATTATATGAAACACGGCCTAATCACGATCGAGACTGTAATGAAAGTTGGATGTCGATCTTGATATACTAACGGAAAAAAGGAACTGTGCATTGGTAAATGTAGCTTAAAACTTCAAGCATATTGTTTATATTTACAAGCGGTTGATAATAGATACAGGTAGTTATATTAATGACAACAGACTTGAACTCGACTTTATTGCACGGACTTTTCATGGTGGACAAGCATATGTTGTTTTTTGGCGGTTTTCTTATTTGCATGGTATTTCAGGCAGTATTTTTTGTATCAAAGAGTGCGAGACATTTTTCAAGACAGGATTTACTCAGAAAATCACTTTGGTATTATAAGAATCTGTAATTGTGCTATGCTAAGGTTAAATGAAAATCAACGCGTGCGTCTTCGTGCTTTTGGAATCTTGCAGACTGGGATGGCCCAAAACGTTGTTGCAGGACAATTTGGTGACGTCGGTTCGCCAAGATAACCACATCAGATTCATGCATCTACGAAATCATTTTCAGACAGCAAGTTTGACTGCTCGTAGCATCCCCGGTCTTAGGCGCATAGGTGCAAGAACTATACGTAATCGCTTGTGCGAGCATACCATAAGACCTTGACGTCCTGCGATACGCCCAACACCGCTTCAACGTCATCGAATTGCACGATTAGCATGGTGTTGGAGACTTCTGAGGTACTGGACCAATGTTTTGTTCACTGACGAATCAAGATTTCATTTGGACAGCAGTGATGGTCGCCGGAGGGTTTATCGCCTGAATGGGAAGCGTTACTCGGGTGGTTGTGTAGTGCAACGTTGTCAGAGACTCTATGTTGTTTACCAAATCAGCCAGTGACGTTGGACGATTAGACCAGGAGTTGACCAATATCTGGAACAACATTCCCCAAGCATTTTTGAACAATTTATTGTTATCATAGAGACGCCGGTGGCAAACACGAATGAACGCAAATGGTGGTCATACGTGGTATAAAGTTTGTGAATCGCCTTTCAAGTACCAGTGTCTTTCTAACGTCCTACAAGTGACAATTTATATTTGTAAACAATAGAATTTTTAATCATGCAACTGAATTAAAAGTATCGTCATTGATATTTTATTCCTATATTTTATACTCTATGTATTGCACTGTTTCTTTTTTCGCCAGTATATTTTTTGCATATGAAATATAATTCTTTGAACTTTTTTTTTATTATCTATTTTTCCAGAAAGAGGTTTAGAGCGACCAAGGGACAGTTTTCCCTGGTTATACCGGCAAGAGCACGACCCAATTGATTTGGTGGAGTACTTTGTATATGTTAAAATTGTTTTAAGAACTTGATTTTGAAAAAGACAGTGTATTATAACGAATTTTAAAATTTTGTTTTGTTGTGTTTGATTTAGACATTGTGTTGTTTCAACAACGATTAGGAGTATGTACTATATTTTGACACGTAAATATAATTTGCGGCTGTGAGGTCAACTTCCGACTTCATGCTTTGTGTGCAAGCGTATTGTCGTGCAAAAGTCGGAAATTACTTCATACCCGTTTTGGGGCGACGCCTTTCGTAATATTTCTAGAATTTACCTTTGACTGTTTTGCCCTTTGGCACAGGGATTTGCATGACAGATATATGTAAAACCTTCTTCACGGTTCGTAATCTTTTGGCAATACTAGGACGTTTTGCATCACCTGTAACTAAATCATAGAAAGTCTTTATGGTATGTTTTGGATACAATTTTAATAATTTCTTTGCATTTTCAACACGGACTCTCTTTTGTTCATCGCTAAGGAAATGAGATATCCACCATAGCATTTATCATTCTAAGCTTTGTTTTTTTTTTCCAAAGTACCATGAATACGTGCTAACGAGAAGTTTGTCATTCGAGCGGATTGCCTCAAGGTATATCGTGTGTCTTTCTATAAGATTTGGTGGATTTTTACGATGTTATTATTGGTTGTAACTGTTGCAGGGCGACCTTGGCGAGCAGCATCTTTGAGGTGTTCGTAACTTGTTTTAAATAGAGCAACCCACCTATAAAAAGACCTATGAGACATTTGACCATTCCCATAGATATCACAGACCTCACGATGAATATCTACGGGGTTAATGCTAAGTAAGGACCTACCTTTTATATAGGCCCTAATTTCAAGTGCATTGTTTGCTCTTTTCCCAGTCACTTTGAATAATGAATATGCTACATGTATAAGGCAATGTACACTGTAGCTAAGTCATTGAAATTGTACCTGAAATTTTCTTCCGCTACGGTTCAATGATCAATCTAGCATGTCAATTTGGTTTCAGTAAGATATGTACACGATTTTCACGCGAAAAAGGTGAAATGATATTATTTTTGGAACACTCCTCGTATGCGTAGAGTGATCATTATTTAAATACAACCCACTATACCACAACAGTAAAACACCCTTATAATGAAATGCTGAAAATGAACAATTTTGATTGGTTATAAACATAATTCATTATATTCAATAAGTTCCTGATGCGTTTTAAAACTACAGAGAATGAAAATTACTTCGCTGTGGGAGTGAATTCATTATAAATGTGTTAGTCGTAACTGTGTTTTACTGTATATTGATGTCGATATTTTGATACTTTCAGGGAGGAAAAGCAGGAACTGCGCTCATGGCGGCAGGGTTATTAATCATTTCTCGTTTCTTTACCTACTAAAGTTGTATATTTTCTATAACGGACGATGTCACAGATGAGTAGAAAATTTTCCAAAAAGAAATACAAATTATTAAAGGACGACTTCTCATATTTCTTATTAAAATGTACACACCTCTGTTCATTCCGGCTGGATTTTCTTATACAAATTCAAATAAAATCTCATAAATATTTATAGTTATTCGAAGCTTTTTGGATCAATAGATGAGTGGAAACTTTCCCGAATGAAAACATCTAAACTTTAATGTACTTTAGTAAATGTTTAGTTTGAGATCCACTGCCTCAATATAGATAGAAATTCTTTGAGCACTGTATATTACGCATGTTTCGGCAAGATTTATTAATAATCACTATTGATTCATTTAAAATATTTTTATATATCCTGATGTCCCTGGTTCCACAGGTATTGGGAAACTTCACTGAATGAAATTCGATAAATAATTAACAAAAAATATCGGTAAATGAAATGCTACATTATATTATCAGTTTTACTGCATTTAATATAATTTATTTACAAAACCTGAAAGTCTCTCCAGAAAGTATGTGTTCACAGTTGGATAACATCGGGTGCACTTGTTTTGGACATTCGACTGACGACCTGGTTAACTTTTTTGGCCCGGTATGTCTTGCAAAAACAAGTGAAAGATCTGCCAAAGTTTTATCAAAATGTAAAAACAATAATAATGTATTTTTCAAAGAACATCTGCAAGCCAGATTCATGGACTGCACCTTATCCCAGGAAGCTGTAACTTCCACAGAGAAGCATCATGCAAACAAAAATTCCAGAAAAGTGACCTCTACTACTTCACTATGCTAATTAAAAATTAAACTCTTTCAATGAATGATAAATGCATGGATGGAAGTGCTATTTCCGCCCTATTGTTTTCCATGTGCCCGCTCTTTACCAAGCAACCCGGTTTACTTACCAGAAACAAGTTTTTTACCCACTTTCGGAAGTATCAACTGGCTTGACCCTTAAAACTGCAACTTTATTTTATTTTGATTTTGTCGACTCATGCATAATTAATCTTACATGCGTTTCGTTTGACTAAACAATTATAAGAAGGATTTCTTCATGTACTAACATGTCCCAAAGAATAGAGCTTCAGGAATAAATGTCAAATGTACAATACATTAATTTAACAGTTATCATTGCATACCAATGGTTATGTGAATATCCACGAGTCGCTAATCATGCCGGAACCACAACTGTAATGCAACCTGGAATGAGTTGTGTTTTATAGTTCCGGTCGGAGCGCGAGATACCCGGAAGTAGAATATCGTTGGAAATAATTTAGGACATCATTACTTCATACATAAAGCTAGTTCTTCATAACATCTATCAATATTTCTGAAGTAATGTATGGCAGGACGGTCATCTCCTACAATGATCTCCTCGGTAAAAGCCTGCTTCACCCTTTATGAAATATTCATGATGTATTCAACACACAATCATTGCATTCTAATGTTTGGTATATCAACGGTAACCCACTGCACTCTGCATATGTGATACTTGGTCTTCTTTCATTTAGATGATAAAATGTCTTCCTTTGGTTTGTTAAACGGTATATGAAGGTCGCAAATTTGCATCAAGTCGCATCTGCAATGTTTAACAAATCAAAGAAAGTTGATTGATATTATATTGTTCAAAGTTCCGCTCGAAAAATTTTCACTGATATGGAAACGTCATACGTTTTAATGTTGTTGATTTGAAAAATGTTTTGCGATTCACTAAAACTTCTGTAGAATTTTTTTTAGAAACCACATTTGATTTACACCACTTCTGGCATATGAAGTGGTACAGTGTGTTAGAAGTTTCTCCTTCACAGCAATTAATATTTTCGTGAGAAGCAAAGATAGAACACTTACAAGATCCAGCAATCTATCTTTGTAAGAGTTTTTGGGGCGTTTGGGGATCCAGTATAAGTAGGACAACTTATACTCATCTAATCCACTAACTGGGATATTAAATATGTATGAAACTGAAGCATGATTTTGAAGAATTTCATCTTTTAAAAGGGAAGTTAGATTAACGTGGCCAAGGGATCGTGAATCGAATCTGGAATCTCTTGGTTACAAAACGGGGCGTCATATATATATATATATATATATATATATATATATATATATACATGTATATTAAAGCGGGGTTTTCTAACCACCGTAGCCCCGTTGGGATCCGGGTTGTTAGAATAGATCCTCAGTACCCCTTGCTTGTCGTAAGAGGCGACTAAATGGGGCGGTCCATCGGATGAGACCGCAAAAACGAGGTCCCGTGTCACAGCAGGTGTGGCACGTAAAAGATCCCTCCCTGCTCAAAGGCCATGAGCGCCGATCATAGGCCTAAATTTGCAGCCCTTCACCAGCAATAGTGACGTCTACATATGAGTGAAAGATTCTCGAGCGGGACGTTAAACAATATTTAATCAATTAATCAATAAATCAATCTAACTACCGTAACCAGTGACGTCAGTATATAAACCTCAAAACAATGACGCCAACTGACACATATAAAGCAATCATATCTCCGTCGTTTGGAAGATAACATGAACAGATTAATCTTAGATCATTTTTAAAATCACTCCTCTTAACCGTGACTGATATAAATCGTGAAATTTAGTAACATGTTATACAGACAAAATCTTTGCGAAACAGTGTGGGAAATCTATATCTATAACCTGACGGATGATAAGTTGGATGACGCCCCCAAACCTAGAGGGTCTTTATTTCTGCTGGGGTCATATGCGTTTTGGGGTTAAATTTGTTTCCAAATAATGTCGCTGTCCGGGTGTGCATAAGCGTCGTTTCAGTATTGTATAGTTCCACATCCGCTGAGGTAGTCAAGATTACTTGTTGATCATTTAGTTGAAAGATAATGGTTGTTGAGATTTTATATAAGATGGAAGGAGGCGCTGTTGAAGATAATGGTTTCTATTAATAATCAATATGACATCAGCATGAAAGGATAGTTTCTTGGTTTTTTTTTCTAATTTCATCACACAGCCTATTGATTTCTATTTGACCCTTTAAAATGATTATGAACAGGAAAATAGTCCGCCAGAATTACTTCCCTGTGATTGGTTTAGTACATATTACTGCCCCCTAGGGAGTGACTAAACGATCATCTATTACTCTGTCGGGAAATTAAGCCGAATTGTTAACCAGAATCACACCAATTAAATCAACATATCTGGTATTTCCTTTCAAAAAAAGGAATGTTATCATATAGCAATATGGTAATTGAAATTAGAAAAATTGAAAATGTTCAAGCATATCAATAATTACTGTTCTCCAATGTAGGGGAAGAAAATCAACCCCGATTGTGTAGTTCTCTGGAGTTTGTTAAATCTGTGAGACAGCGTGTTCACTTGGTGCTGAGTTTGACCACTTGTGTTCCTTTACTTTTACGGTCTGAAACTTAAACCTTGCTGTACATCCTTAATTAACAAAATATATTTTTGTTTTCTCATCCTTGAAAATTTTGTGTTATTACATTTCCTGTTGACCTAAAAGTGAATACGTAGTAGCTGCATTTTATACTTTCACGTGCTTTTCTGATACTTACTCGTGGTTAACCTGATGGATTATCTAGCCAGCGAATACGAAACCTTGGGTTTCAATATCGTCGGTCACGAGCACTTCGTCGGTTATGAGTTCGAGCCCCACTCGCACTTCAGCCGCATGAAACACAAGACATAATGGATAGTGAGTCCTCCAGTGAGAGTCGAGGGTATTTCAGATGGTGCTTTAAAAAAAAAGAGAGATCCCCGTGTAAGGACAGGCGTAGTTATGTTAATGAACCCTCAATGCTACGTCCTTAAGAGTGACGCATAGTCTAAATTGGTGTCACCTCATTTAAAGATCGTGACATTTCGATATGAGGGAACAAATCTTGAATGGACATTAACCCCCCCCCCCCCCCAAAAAAAAATCACACCCAATAAACCCGTGTTTTTCATTTATTATTTCGAGAATTTGGTGTAGGAACTCACGAATTTATTTGAAGGTATCTGGTCTGACCATGGATTCGAACTAATGAATACACACAAACCACTCGCTGCGTTCACAAACACAACATCGATTGTGCGAAGCGAACTTTCCACTAATTGCACTCAGATAATCTATCGCCGCGAGATGTCTCGTGGTCATCATTTAAAGCTTTAGGAGGATTTTGATTTAATACCGTATATTATAGAATATATCGTTATGCCTTTTTTTTTTATCAATAATGTTTGGAATTTATATACTGATGTTCAGAGATTAAAGAGATATAACACGTAACACATTCCAGATTGTCATGGATGAAATTAAGTGTAACAAAGCGTTTGTCGTGGATTATGATATTACTCATATTCAGTCAGGAAATAAATGCATTAATTCTCGATGAAAATTGAAGGAATTTGAGACAAAAATCAAAGGCATAGAACCCAAGTTAATTAGTGGTTGACCTTGTAGCATTTGATATAAGGACATGATTTTCGTAATTCTAGTATGCGATTTCTTTTAACGCCAAACGCCTGTGATTTTCCCCATTCAATACATACACGTAATTTGTAAAATAACAAAAAGAGATAAAACCTGATGGTGACAATCGCGTCCTTCAACTTGACTATCATTTTGAATGGGATGCAAATTACACTGTCGTATAAATTCTCAAGTTCTCATCAATATTTAAAACTTTAGTAAAGTAGAGACTTTGAAGAAAAAAAGGAGGTGGAAAACCAATCAGTTACAAACTTACCACGCAAAAAGAAAAAAAAAATAAATAAAAATAAAAAAAGAATAAAGAATGTGTAATTGTTTTATATTTACATTTTTCATGTTTTGTTTTCCTTCGATACCTTTACCATTTGTAATGATAGCCATTTCCCCATGAATGCGAAGCAGTTGCGAACAACGAGTGTAAGAATCTTGTTAAATACAATACACCTTTGTTAATATTTAGGAATTCCGACAGAAATGAAAGTAGAAATATACAAAATATTTTTGAAAATACATGAAGGTATTGGATTGGTACACACCGGCATACTTTTTTATGAAGTGCTAAAACGTCGCAATACACCCCGTCATGAATTTTCAAAAATGAAATGTATCCCTTACAATGCAAACAATTATTAACCTCGCTTGCACTATATCACGTATTTATTGCAATAATATCACCGGCAAAACGTTGGTAAATACAGAAGAAAATCTGCTGCAAAAGCCGTTTTTCAGTCAAACGAACTAATTCAATTTAGACCATTTGATCTGCATATTATTTCATTACTTAAGGATCAATACTTGTTAGCGATCTATGTAAGCGGAATAAAGAATCTGATTTTCAATAGACCGCACTTCGTATCTAGCATTGTCTGTCGTCTCTCTGACTGTAGATTCGGCCTTTCGCCACACCATGAAACTGTGTATATAAACGTAAGACAGTTTAGCATGTTCTTTTGTGAAGACCATTCAAGATATACCACGATTGATTGATGCGACACAATTGTCCATTGTTCGTCAGATAGGGAGGCTACGTCGACCTCATCTCGGAAGAAAATATTTATCCAAGAATGAATCTGTTAACTGACATATCATCAACAACGTTTAATTACGATCCGTTTTACCATCCTCATATTCCACCTTTACATGTGCTGTTCTTGCGCGTACGTACCTGGTGCAGTGACTCATGGCTTCGCGACAGGAATGTCGTAGGTTCGATCCTCGCTCGTGTCCCGGCCGCATCAAATTTAAGATGATAAAAAGATAGGATGTAATTTCTCATTTGCTAAATTCTCGTTACTGTCTTTCGGAAGAGACCTTAAAAATCAAGGTCTCGTGTCGTGGCAGGCATTGGCACGATAAAGTCGACCCTTCACTGCTATGGCCCTGAGCATTATGCGTAGGTAAATATTTCCACGTACAATTGGTGACTTCTCAATATGAGTGAAAGTTGTAGAAGGGACGTTACACATTTATATAACTAGTATTCTTTATGTCAGTAACATTCATGGCATTTTATTGTAATGCAGCACCCATACTCTTGGTGGGTGGTAAACACACAAGACAGCTGCAGTTGTCTTAACGAGACCACATTTATGTTGTGTTAACAAGTAATCAAATGTATTTTCACGACGCAGATCAATTTTAAAGAAACACCACGGCTTATTATCACATAATATGTAGAGGGAGTGATAAAAAGTGCGTAATTGCCGAAGACTGAAAACGATTGATCGCATGAAACAGCTTCTAGAACTTTTGGTATTTTTGATGTTTCTACAAGACAATCGAATGCGTATCACTTTCAGGCAGGCAGTGGGAGTGAGGGCAAGAAAAAAAGTGAATGATACACAATAGAAGTAATATTACAGTGACTGGTTTCTTGTTTTTATACTTTAGACCCGCAACGCTTGTCAAACGGGCCTTGGATTTCGTATTATGATGTGGAGACCTTGGTCCTTCTATGTATGAACACGCTGCAGTTGTAAACAATACGCATATGAATTGCAATAGAAATGAAAGCAAAATGTAAAATATAGAAAATAAATTTCATTTTTGAAAATACCTTAGGTTTAGTATAAACTATAACGGTAATGCGTGTCATGAAGTATGCCGGAGTGATGTGACGCAGTTCATATCCTCATATATATTCAAAAAATGAAATTCATTTCTTAATAGTAACTTGTCCGATTGGCTGTCTAATTAACACATGTCAAAATTTGTGACACTTAATTTACAGTTGGTGACGCTCCTATTTGAGTAAAAAATATCTCGAATGTTTGTTGATTTAGCCCATTACTTTTCGAATTATGAAATCTTTCACCCATATAGTATCACGGACGGTCCTGTGCACGGTGCTCGGGATTGTAGATATGAGGGATCTTTATCTTGCCAACGCCTACAATGACACGTGACATCTGCTTTAAGATCCCCGCGACTTTCAATTCTGATGTCGGGCGCTTAACGAAAGAAGAGTTGCTATTCTAGTTGAACGTTTCACTCGGCCGTCAAAGCGATAGGCTAGAGGGACAGATTCTGGAGGGACATCAGATCAATGTATGTTTAGAGGACAAAGTATTTTATTTATTACGAACTTCATACTTATCATGAGATTGCACCACAAATTTCTGATAGCCCTGAAGAATAAATGCATAATTTTCTGTAGAAATGATATAAAAAGATTGATAAAACATTATTGTAATGGTTACAGCATTATACATGTATCTGATGCATATCAAATGTATTTTATGCTTATATTTTATTCACGAGAGAACTCATCAGTAGAATTATGCACAATTAATATCCATAGATGCATTTGCTGGATTTACGCTGTTCAAAATAATATTTCTTTCTGATTTGTTAAGTCGATAAAAATGTAACGAAAAACTCATTTAAATACTGTACATTTCTAGTTGAATACATTTGTGGCAGGGATGAGTGTCTGACTGAACAGGTGACCTTTTCCTGCTCTTTCGTCAGCTAGTTAGCTCTGTCGTATTTCAGATTCCAGCCACAGTGCCTTAATCGGTGTTTTTTTAAATACACTTTGAGATAAATAAATTACTAACGACAATAATGTTACTGAACTGCTGTGCATAGCGTGCAAAAATATGCAAATCGCAGCAGGATCTTTAATCTAAAATAATCTAATGATTTGTGAGTGACTAGATAAAGAGACAGCCATTATCCCCTCGCAGCTTTATTCGTAGGAGACCAATATTCTAAAACTTAAATACCCGTGATCATTAACAATTTCAGTCTACCAAGACTCCGACAAATACAAATCACTGACATTGCAAATATTTCCAAGTTGTTTTATTGTGCGGTCCAGTATTTCTAAGTGAGCAGCATCATGTCTATTATGGACACGCGAAACCTTTTCATCTTCGAACACACAATATCAATCTCTATGGCATGCACACTATTTGGCCTTCAGAGGGAGATTTGGGTTCGATCCCATGCTGCAACAGATCTGAGTCGCTCATATCGGTAGCGATTGTTCAAGACATTCGCGAGTGTTTCGGATGATATCTCCAACAGACTGAGGGGGCCTCCGTGGACGAGTGGTTAGAGCATCGCGCCCAAAACCACAAGTCCTCTCACCTACAGTCGGCGCGGGTTCGAATCTCGCTCGCGCCGATATATGTAAGAAAGTTTGCCAGTTTACTTTCGGAAGGTCGGTTGTCTCTTCCCGGGTACATTGTAACTGGGTTCTCTCCTCTACCAATAAAAAAACTGGACGCTACCAGATAACAGAGAATTATTGAGTGTGACGGAAAACAACAATCAATCAATCCAACAGTCTGTTGGAATTCCCATGGGCACGAGTTGTGCTCCTTTGATAGCTGGCCTGTTTTATATTCTTATGAAGCAGAATTCATTCCAAAGCTTCTACATAAGAAGAAAAAAAATTCTTACTGTGGCCTTCAATTCGAAATTTAGATATACTGACGACGTTTTATCTATTGACAATGATCATTTTCATTCATAGGTTCATTCGATATATCCCAGTGAACTTGAAATAAAAGAACACCACAGATTCTTCCACATCTGCTTCGTACTTAGACATTTTACTGAAAATAGATGCTGACGGCAAACTAGCAACTCAACTGTATGACAAACTGGATGATTTCAATTTTTCCATCGTCAACTTCCCTTTATCTAAGTGGCAATATTTTCCATCATCATCTGCATATGGTGTTTATATCTCCCAATTGATTCGATACGCAAGAGCTTGTTCTAGATATGATCAGTTTTTAAATCGAGGCAGGCTACTGACAAAGATGTTGATGTTACGGTGGTTTGTACAGTCTTGTCTAAAGTTAACATTTCGGAAATTTCGTGGTCGTTATAACGATCTAGTTTGCCAGTACAACTTTCCATTAGGTCAAATGCTGTCTGACGTGTTTCAATTGTTGGGCCGTTCTTGGCACACTGATTCTGACTACGGATTACTCCAGTTACCTGAATCGGAATAGAGGGCTTACGGAGGATGTGACCGGCCGACAGGGGATGCTTACTCCTCCTACGCACCTGATCCCACCCCTGGTATGTCCAGGGGTCCGTGTTTGCCCATCTCTCTGATTTGTATTTTCTATAGGACTTACCATACTGTTAGTTGTCTTGGCCTTTACATATCGTCATTCTGGAATTCCCAAATCATTGTCCTCTCTGAGTCTACTTGTGAGCGAATTTTCAGTTTTATTATTAAAGCATCATAATTTTTGCGAAGTTTGATTGGAAAATGCAATATTTAAGAAAGCTGCAGGGGCATTTACTTTTCTTGAAAGTTTGCATTTTGAACTTTAATATATGTCTATTGCGTGACAATTAAAAAGGTAGCTTACCACACTGAAATCATAATACAGTTCCATTCTAGTAACCTTGAACTTTCATATTCAACCTTGAAAATAGTTAAGAATATAAAACAGTGTCATTGGAAATGCATTTGAAATCGAGGAAATCACACTAGTTTATTAAAAAATATCTCTTCCAGTCACTTTGACCTTTCTTCTTAAAGTAATAGGGCCAAGATCGTTATGCAAGGTTTTATTCCTGAGACTTAAATCTTGCACGCACAAAGTACTTTAGAAATTTCCTTTCAGCCACATTAACTCATCGTATTTGGTTGTTTGGTTGTATACTGTTTAACGTTCCTCTCGAGAATTTTTTACTCGTATCGCGTATTGCCGGTGTTGCCGGTGAAGGGCTGTAAGATTTAGCGTTTACGGCCTTTGAGCAAGTAGGAATATTTATCCTGCCACACCTGCTATGACACAGGGCCTCGCTTTTGCCGTCTCATCAAAAAACCTCCCCCATTTAGTCGCTTTTCACAAGAAAGGTGTACTGAGTACCTATTCTTACCCGGATCCCCACGGGATCATCATACTTGGCCATGATATACAGATCTTAATACAAAGCACCATTCCCGAAAGTTGTCATTTTGTTTTTACGTTCCTTTCGAGAATAGTTTGATTTTTTTAAAGATGTCACCAGCTTTTCATGAATTGCCATAAAATTAGACATATTCTAGTGCATTAGGCTATTTAACGGGGAAGGCTATTTATTGTGCCAACGCCTACCGTGACATATTAGCTGAATTGCAACAAAGTCTAACTCGGCACACAATATGGCAAATGGCTTCCAAATGTCTGGACATAAAATTTCACTTTTCTTTCGCTATCAAGTATTGTTTGAGCATTGAGAACTAATGACCAATCATGATTATACCATTAGCAGACCAAGTTTTAGGGATATACAGGAATCACCACGCCTGTCCGTTTGTCTTACTATTTTTATTCGGCCCATAATTTTACAATGGATTTCATGTCTGAAATGTTTCAGAAATATATAGGCATATGATTCCGGTATATAACAATAATGACAAGGATTAATTTTAAAATTTAGAATGTCTGTAATTATACCGAGCGAAGCTTGGACGGAGCGAATGCCTGTCCACGAAGCAAAACTCTAAAGGTAACACGTATATGAGAGAAAAAAGACAAAATCGGCAAAAGAATAGAGCACATACGTTCACTGAAAATTCTGTGAGCCGTATGGGCGTCGCCATTTTGTTCCTTATCTGTTTCCGTTTTAATTAGTACGAAATCACACAAAGGGTTCCGTGTAAGACTCCTTAGTTGCGTCAACAGTTATTCGAGTTTTAAATTTGATAATCAGAAATACAATACTCTGACCACGCGACGATGTGATCTAACTTGCAATTTGTGATTCAAACATCTAATTTGTTCAAATGAATCGTATAATTATTATTGTAAATTTAGCAAATGTAGAAAAAAATACCACTGAATAGATGAACGAGTTCATGAGTTTCTATAAATAAGAATATGAGACTGTGGTACTTAATTGAAAAACCCATAAATAATATGTATTGTTTGGAAAGTACCACAAGCATTTTTTGATAAGCAGACAAGTTTTCGCATACCTTCATTGGTATTTGTTGTTGCTAATATGACGTCACAATTCACTGTTTATTTCGGCGGCGTTATTATATATATATTTGATATCATTTTATATATTTCCTGTGTTGAATGAATAGGCAGATCAAATGCCGTGTTGCAAGATGTAAAATACAATTTGAAATTGTATCGTAACATCTAAACATTGTAACATCTTATGTTCTAGCATCCTCTCAAGCCTCAGTGAACCCTTGAAAGTCAATATAAAAAATCATTAGGCTAATATTTGGACATTACTGAGCGTTTAGCACCAGAGGAATTTCATAATAATATATGTAAAAGTGGGAGAATATTTCTATTTCTAATTTACTGTACTTTGCTGAATATGATTATCACTTGGGACATGTCAGTGGCAATTTCATGCTTCGCTTGGCCCAATGGTCACTCGTTATACATATAAGTAAAATATATGAGTTATCTACCAGTCAGGAGCAATAACAATCTCTAAAGATAATGAGCAGACATTTCCAGATTATCAGTCATTGAGTCATGACATTTGAGGTTGTGATTGAAAACCATTGGGCGTGTCTTCTACTTTTAAGGGGTATCTATATACGAAGCTTGTTGTCCGTTATAAAAGGTTCCCATAATGTTGACCTTGTGACTTTAAAATCAGTAGAGGGTCATCTACTTAGTGGGAACTAGTGTAGCAAGTTTGATGTCTGTCAAGCATAGAGTTTTTAAAAATACTGAGCGGACAGTATCTTCCTATGTCCAGTTTGACTGTTGACGTTTGATACTGTGAACTCATAGTCTGTAGAGAACATCTTAAAGGAAACCAGTGTACCAAATTTGATGTCCATCAAACAAAGCGTTCTCAAGATACTGAGCAGACGATATGTCCACTTTGACCCTTGACCTTTGGACCTTAAAATCAATAGGGATATCTACTCCTTAAGCAGAACCAGTATACCAAGTTTGGTGTTTGTCGAGTAAAGGGTTCTTGAGATACTGAGCAGCTAACACTTATTTTGCCGATCGGCATACCAACTAGCCGACAGTTGCAAGCCCCCTTTTTCAATCTGGGGAAGAGGGCATAAATATATTTACTGACACGGTTTGGAGTTTTGAAGTGTCTTACATTGCTACGACATAACTGTCACAATGACGATACAACATAATTAACAACAGAGGTTAGTGGCTTACTAATACCTGTTCTTAGACTGAAATCTTTAATTACTTTCTTCTGGTTGTTTTAAATCTTGTCAGTTGGAAATATTTCGCATATTTTCATGTAAACACATGGTACATCCATTTGACTGTCTTTAATACCTGTCATTGGTTAATAACAATGTCATGCAAATGAGTTTGTATCAATACTGCTGTGCGGTAATTGCGAAACTCTGATTAAATATGACAAGGTTGAAGATGGGGTTGTACGATTAAAAGGGAAATTTCTGTTCATGTCAATGAGAGAAAGCTCGCATTAGAATTATCACGAAACCAATGGGCCTTGGCGGTCACATGAATAACATGCATATACAAACATGCAACATCTTCCAAATAAGAATAAAATAAAATAAGAATTAAAAAAAATTATGCACTGCATTTTCCCTTTATGATTGTGGCTCCCTAAGATCCGAGTAACTAGTCTAGGGATAGTGAAGTTCACAATTTTAGCACTAGTCTTCACGGTCTTCATTACCATACATATAGCATTTTATCAAAATGCACCGAAGTAAAAAAAAAGTATGTATCATCACCTTTTTACCTACTTAGCTCTGTCCTAGAGACCGAATGTCGGGAATTTCACAATTTTGGTTGAAGGCTATATGCTCTTCATATGTACCGGTGTTTATTCACAATACACAGAAGTAAAGAAGATGATTTTCAGAGATTAAATACATTTTCACTACATACACTTGGGCTTTGTTTCAAAGCTTGAACCCCTGAACCAAGGGTAGGGAATTTTACAATTTTGGTAAGCAGCTACATGGTTGTATTTTTTTCATATAAACTGTGCACACAGCATTTCTTCATAACATACAAGTAAAAAAGAATTTTAGAGATTAAATGATTTTTGCTGTACAGCCATATGGGCGCTGCCCTAAAGCCCGAGGTCAGGGAATCTCACAATATGGTCAACAGCTACATGCTTTTTCTAACCATGCATGCAGTATTTCTTTGCAATACACAAAAGTAAAAAAGACGTATTTTTACCATTATAATAGATCCATTTAGGTCCAGCGCTGTAGTTTGCCCCTAGCCAGGGGTTTTTCAAAAGGATTTCAAAATTTTGGTAGAGGAATCCATGTTCTTTATAACGATGTATATAGTATTTATATGCCAGTTTATGGTATGGCACAGAGCGTCCGTCTGTCTATCTGTCTGCCAGCACCTTGCAAATAAAATATATCTATAGTGGCCTGTTTGTGTTAACGTTTCTTTTCATTATTTGAGGGTGAAAAGACGACAGAACAGAAATTTGCGTCTTTTCGCTTCGAAATAACTATAAGACGGCAGAACGAAAAGACGACAAAATCTAGATGAAAAGACGAATATTCGATCCGCACTTTATATTAATTTCATTTTATCATCTCTCTTTCGCTCTTCTAATTTTTTTTTTTTTTGACGAATAGGATATGTCCTAATTAGTTTCCCAGAAAACATTGAATAGCAAGCAAAAAACAGTAAACATGTATAAATTATTAGATTTAATGCAAGCCTTTTGTACATCTTTTACAATCTTCAGCCATTTTATGTAAAAATCTTCAGGTCGTCCCGAAAAACAATCTAATTGTTCGTGTCGTTGGTCATTTTAGTGCTTTATATAATTTTATTCTATCGAAGATCGGGGAACATATTCTATTTGTCCTGTCTCATTTTGTTCAAAACTTTAATCTTGCTCATAACTTATGAATGGTGATGAATAGGGTTCATTATCCTATGCAATGTCTCCTGACCATTTAAGGTAGGGCTTTTATATTTTGTAAATTCATTTTTATGACACACCATTTTATTTGATACCATGATAATTGACGTAGTGACCTTGAATTTTGTAAGTGAAACTTTAACTTTGCTCATAACATTTGATCAGTGAAAGGGCTCTCATATTTCAAAAGTGCATTTCTTGTGACAAGTACTTTATTTTGGAACCGAAGTTCTTTATCTAGTGATTTTGACCTTGAAGTTTGACCTACTTTTAAGAAAATGTAACCTAAACAATATCTCCTTCACTATTTAAGGTAGCTAGCGATTTCATATTTTGTGTATAGATTCCTTATGTAAAGACTGCCATGATTTTTCTCCTTGTGACCTCGATCTTGGAGACTACCCCAAATTTCAAACCTTTAACCATGCTCACAAATATTGAATAGTGAGTAACAAATATTAAATAGTGAGTAATAGGGCTCTCATATTTGATTTGTTCATTCCTTGAGACAAGGCCTTTCCTCTAGAGCCAACTTGGTTTTACCTTGTGACCTTCATCATGGAATTTGGCCTTCTTTAAAGAGAAACTACAGTTCATTTTGAGCAAAAAATCATTAAATGACAATTTTCCCAGAGCTTTCGCAAATTCTTTTGCATAGTTGAATGTATAAACTTTGCGAAAATAACAAAATCTCGTTTAAACACCACATTTTTGACGGCCCTATAAAAATACATTGAGACTCCTCCTTTTGGTCTTCAGACACATACGCATGGATGGGACCTTATAAACGGAGGTCCCGTGTCGCAGCAGGTGTGGCACGTAAAAGAACCCTCACTGCTAAAAGCCATTAGTGCTAAGCATAGGTCTAAATTTGCAGCCCCGTCACCGGTAATAGTGACAGTCGCCGGATAGCTGAAAAATTGCTCAGGCGACTATAAATAAAAAACAAACAAACAAACATACGCACGAACGTTAAATAGTGCAGAATGTCGTCTTGTGAGGAAAAAGCATACATTGGATAGACCCAGTATTTTAATAGATTATGCGAAAAAGGGATTAAAATATAACGAGACACAACTCATACAGAGAAGGATAAAATTTACGTGGGGATCAGTAACCAAGAGCAAGGGAATACAAACGCAACATTCATTTTTGGCAAAAAGATGTGAACACACGCGCTCATATTTGGCGTAATGGCAGTTGCGCGCATAGCGCGCTACTTATACACTGTTCTTTAGTCTACATGTAGCAAAATTACATATTGGTCTAAGTAGCGCCCTTCTCTAGTGCTAGAAAGGTGCATGTGTGGTCCTTCGGCACTGGAGCTAATCAAAAGGCATAAAGTGCAAAAACGGTTTGGGCTCCTCGTAATGGAGCAAAGCGTCCTTGTCATCTAATCTCATAAAGCTGATCAGGAATCTATTTAACGGTTTGATGCCCAGAAACAGTAGCTATATGGACCGCTTCTACTCCGGATTTTGTCCGAGGATTCCATGTATATGAGCGCTCTTAAGAGTGAAATACGTTCTATCTTCGGCACCGGTCTCATGCATTACTGAATATATTGTACTTTGGAGTGTGAGCGTTTTCCTCAAGCCGTGCAGGATTAAATGTAAAGATTTTTTTTTAAAGAATCAAAACATTTTCACTATATGTACGTAAAAGCCCCGTCCTAGCACCAGGGCTCCTGAACCAGGAGCGATTATTTTCACATTTCTGGTAAAAACATCCCTGCTAATCTTGACTTTTCACACACTTTGTCTGTTAGATGTTAATTGTTTAAGATTCTGCCCCCCTCCCCCCCCCCCCCCCCCCTCCAAGCACAAGGAGCCATGGATTATGGTAGAAGGTAAAAGCCTTTCTCTTTACTAGGCCCTGTTTCTATGTATATATGCTGAGGTTGGTTGTTTGATGTCCAAGAGTATGGACGACGGAAAGGGTACAAATACCATATAAGAAAAAATAAGCACTTAATATAATTTCAATAGCCATAAAAACGTAATAAATGACATTATATGCTTAATCAACTGACCTGTTTGCAAAACAGATATGCATAAAAACAAAATTAAAGATCTGGTACCTAACGTGCAGATGTAATTTCAAATCGAATGGTTATCTTTGCAAAACGAGCAAAATATAAAAACAAGACAAACCACTTAATACACAGTAAATGATTTTATATGCACAACAAACAGTGTTGTTTTGCAAATAAATGACAATAAAATCAAGATAAACGGTTTCTCACCATATATTGAATCAAGATAAACGGACTCGTAAACAACCGTCAGGTGGCGCATGGATTTTTACGTCACAGATAATGTACGGAAACCCGATAAGGTATAAAAGCCGGAATGGAGGTGGTGACAAGTCTAATCCCCTCAGTTTAGATTAATTTTGTATTTTTTAGACCTCGTTCCATTCCGACGAGGTTTTTTAATATATTTCATTAAATTATATTCAATATTTTTATTTATTCTAATAGCCCCTGATTTCACACATGTGGGAAGACTTTACCGAATGAAAATGTCTATATTATTAGCGGAGAATTTGCGATTTTTATTTGTTTCACCACCTCCATCCCAGCTTTTAACCTTATACAATGTACATCACCAACGTCTGTGACGTAAAACTTCATGGAGCGCCACAAGACGACTGTTTACGCGCCCGTTCATTATGATACAGTGCATGTAAATATGGTAGAAACCGTTTATCTTGATTTTATAATCATTTATTTGCAAAATAGCATTTTTGTTGTGCATATAAAATCATTTACCGTGTATTAATTGGTTTATTTTGTTTTATGTATTGTTCGTTTTGCAAAGATAACTTTTCGTTTTGAAATTACGCCGGTTCGTTACGTACCAGATAGTTAATTTTGCTTTTATGTATATTTGTTTTGCAAAAAGGTCCGTTGATTAAACATTTAATGTCATTTATTAAATTTTCATGGTCATTGAATTTATTTCATCTTATATGGTTTTTTTTATTTGTTATTTGTTTTGTTTTTTGCTATTATTATTATTTTTTTTTGCTTTGCTTGTATTTGTTTTTTTTTGTTTTTTTTTGTTTTTTGTTTTTTTTTTGGTTGTTGTTTTGTTTTGTTTTTTGACCTTTCCGCCGCTTATACAAGAGTTGAGAGAAATAACATATTTACAATTTAAGTAGTGAAATTCCGCGCTAGCTCCAAAACTCCTAATTTAGGTAGACACACCCCTACTTGTTGACTATATACATGGTTTGTCTGCTAGATATTTTTGAGTAAAGATTTTCGAAGATTGGATCATTTTTTAAGGTTTTAGCCCCACCCTTCGAGCTTGAGGGGTGAAGTAACCATGAAGTTCACAGTTTTACCCCAAAGATTTTCCAAACAAATGAAATATGGTCATGTTACTCATGTACCTTCAATGGAAAGTTGATAATGTTTAAATGTGAACGGAAGACGACGGACAACTAGCTGTCGCAATAGGCCGCACTTATTACCCAGCTGACCAGGAAATAGTATGTCTTTCCGGCCAACTAACAGAAGTTCTATCTTTTTTGTGGAAATGGCTGGTTTACAGTTGGAGACATTTCAATGATAATTTTTATTATTTACATGGTATCAATATGTAAGTCCTCTATTTAACAAACACTAATATTTCATGGTGACCTACATACATAAATTCCTCGAATAAATATATCTAGTCTCCAAAACACTGTCATACAAACGAATCAATCTAAAGGATCACATAGTTATATCAAAATTCACATTTCTTTGGACGTCACGAACGATATCCATCCATATGATTCTCCGTTACTGCGGAGAAGTTGACAAAATAATCGGGTTAAATCATCAATCATTATTATCATTGCAATCTTGAACCAATTATGCTTTCGAAGAATCTGAGTTTTATATTAAATTTCATCCATATTTCTCCTGAGGATTCTGTGCCTTCCTTATCGATGAGGCTATACTCCAACTCTGTTTTGATGAAACAGTGTTCATTTCGTATCTTTCGGTTCTGGGAAGGGAACTTTTGTTTTTTGATGACGTCATAACCGATGGTACTCGGATTTTTTTACTGGTACATTTACACCTGGAGAGACGCAGCACTGACTGGAACTCTTTCCGAAATTTTGCTGCATAAAATAAAATAACAAAGGAAATAAGTCAAATTACAAGTTCATTCTACCACTGACTATATATCCTCTAAAACTGAAATTTAGGGAACAAACACCTCTGCATGGCTTGTTCCTACACCACACGGACACATTAAATGAAATCAATTGTTCATTGTAGAAATTAACAGACGGACGGATGGACGGATGGATGGAGAGAGAGAGAGAGAGAGAGAGAGAGAGAGAGAGAGAGAGAGAGAGAGAGAGAGAGAGAGAGAGAGAGAGAATGGCGAAACCCATAAAACCCAAAAAGTTGTTTGTTTGGAGAGATACTGAAAGGTTTAAAATATCAATAAAATATAACAACAAATAATATTACTTTTCTCAAAATTGAACGAATCATTATAAAAATACCAGGTGTGCAGATTTATATATTAGCTGTTTACAATATTTCAACCGAATTTGGTAAAAAGGAAAAACAATATCCGGACAAAATGGACGCATGAAGTGAAACCAATTCCCCGTAAACTTCATTTACGATGTGGAGATATCGGTATATTACAAAAAGAGAATCACTAGCACTTGTTAAAACGATATAAAAGAATTAAATATTAAAGACTGATTAATAACTATTAACATTTAGTGGACCACAAACGTTTTCTTGAAGCCCATCTGTAAACGAGATTTTATCAAAAACTAGAAAAACGACCAAGACTTGTGTATATCATAGAAAATAGAAAAATGTGAATTATATGAATGGATTTGAGAGAATTCCTTTTGATCACGTTTTAACAATTCGATGTAAAGAATTTTTTTTATAATTATATACAGATGTTTTGTACACGTACCGGAACTTCTGTTTGTATGTTGTTTTACCTTCCATTCAGGAGCTAGAATTTATCACTCATATATAGACGTCACCGGCTTTAGGTGATGTGCTACGAATTTGACCTGTTTTAACAATTCGATGTAAAGAATTTTTTTTATAATTATATACAGATGTTTTGTACACGTACCGGAACTTCTGTTTGTATGTTGTTTTACCTTCCATTCAGGAGCTAGAATTTATCACTCATATATAGACGTCACCGGCTTTAGGTGATGTGCTACGAATTTGACCTATGTATAGCGCTCAGGACTGTAGCAATGAAGGTTTTTTTCACGTGCCAAAACCTGCCACATTAACATCTAACCCAATACAAAATTCAAATTGTTACTACATATGTTCCTTTCACACATTTGTCACCGAAAGTAGAAAATGGTTACGTAGAGTCATTTTTACTTATTTTTCATTTGTACGAATCCCGTGGGGATCGGGGTTAGAGTAGGTCCTCAGTACACCTTGCTTGTGTAAGAGGCGACTAAATGGGGTGGTCCTTTGGATGAAAACGCAAAAACCGAGGCCCCGTGTCACAGCAGGTGTGGCACAATAAACACCCCTTCATGCTGAAAGGCCGTAAGCGCCGAGCATAAGCCTAAATTTTTCAGCCCTTCACCGGCAACGATGACGTCTCCATATGAGTGAACAATTCTCGAGAGGGACGTTAAACAATATACAATCAATCATTTATTCGAAGCAGTATTTTGAAAGGTTTTGATTAAAGAATAATCTATTTTAGTTACAGTGGCCAGATCATTATGTATCCATAAATCAGCACTGGTAGATCATGTAATAGTTATTGTAGCATGTTATGAACTTGATTGCAGACAGCCTGATAACGAACAATAAGTTCTTTGAAAATCTAACCTGTGAATAAAACGGATATTTTATTTGATTTTACAACGTTGAGGATTGCTAGTATATTATTGTAATACTTTGGGCAATATTTCAAGGTGACCGTATATAGCCCTGTATATTTCAAAACTGTAGTGATATTGATTTTATCAGATTAGGTTTTTAATTAACGAATGACAAGTTTCAAGAAGAAAATGTAGCAAATGTTCTGATTTGAATAATATTACTATTTAATCAATAAAAGTAAAGGAAAGTCGGAGTTTTTATTTTTTATGTGCTAAAAAAATCGTATGTTAGTCATAAATCACATATTACTTGTAGATAATTGACAAAACACCACTTACTATCAGTGTTTTCCTTCACTTCCTGAAAATATCTTATTCCTTATATCTTTTGTCCACTGTTTTATAAACATTTCTATATTGAGACGGTAACTAAGTTTTTAATGATCATATTCTGACTATCCGTATTTGTAGTTTTACTAATGGTGGTGTAGTTGAAATTGAATATTCAAAACAATTTAAAACTTCGCTTTACTTATTGTTTCATCATAGTAAAATGGGCAGATTAATAAAAAATGTTTGTTTGGAAATTAGACACCGACCCTCCTTATATGCTTTAATGACAGGTAATTAGATAGGAATTTGTGTTTCTGAAAACATCTGCCTCCAGTCAGGCTGAGGTTTATAACAATGCCAACGAATTCTTTTTGATGATAAACTAAAAATACTACGATACGAAAGCGATGTTTTGCTAATCCAAATCCCCTTCAATAGCACGCTTAATGATATTCAGCTGTGAATTGGAGTAGCTTGAATGTTTGTCGTTTTTGTCACTACAATCATACAATAATTTATCAAATGAAACAAAATGCTATGGTCAGTAGTCAAAATTAATCATACAATGACATTTTCGCAGAGAAATGAGGGCGGTAAATGATGAAAGAATAACTAAGTTTTTGGGGGGTGTTTTGGTGGTTTTCATTACATAGGACAGATATACTGCCAGAGAGCCAATTAAAGATGGTTTGTGTTTTACTTTCTTGCATGATTGCATCGTTTGTTGATAAAAGAGGAATGAAACAGACTTTGCACTTTAGATACAACGAAGATGTGAATGATTAAAATGAGATAATTACGATATACATACCGCTCATGAAGTTGTAGATGAAAGGGTTCACCACACTGTTAGCATAGCAGAGGATATGCGAGGTGAGTACAATGATCGATATCCAGTTCGCTGGGATTTCACCAAACGATGCTGTGTACCTGCAACATTTTGAGGAAAATGTTATTTTGAAAACAAAGATTCCATGTAGAAATGGAACAGTTACCCGCACATGTTTCTATTTTTAAAATCTGTTATGTCTTCCACCTGTCGTTTGTTGATTTTTAATTTTTACACCCACGTGACCAATTGTCATTCTGTTCTTGTCCGTCGTGGAGCATTAACATTTTTAGACAAATATTCATGGTCCAGTTTGGCATGTAGTTTTACTGGGGTAAAGGAAAAAAAGTGAATTTTCTGGCCACTGCCCATGAGACTGTAGGGGACAGGGCCAAAACCTAGAAAAATCTGTGTAAATCCTCGTCTTTACCACGGGATACATCTATCACACAAACTTTGTCCACATTGATATTGAGCAAGGATATCGCCATCAAAATTGTGAAATCCATTATTTCTGGGTCAGTAGTTCTGACTTCTGCGGCTCAAACATTAAAAATGCATTATTTCTTTAAAAATCTTCTGGAGTCATGGTAATCAATAAACCATAGTAAATACATGGTAATGATAACGAGAGAAGCCTTCACCGACATTGAGGAAAATTATGGTCCTCAGGATAAGGCGTTAGGGCTCATATAGCGAAAATGTGCCGTTTCTTTTAAAACCTTCCTCTTGATTCTTGGATATCAATCAACCAGAATGAACATACTATATTAAAGAGGAGAGAAGCTTTGCCAAAACTAAAAAATACGGATGTTGGAATAGGCGGGTTTTAGGGCTCATATAATAGATATGCATTATTCTTTTTAACTCTTGGACCTGAAACAGGCAAACTGATTATCTATCCGTGACTTTGTGATGTAGAAATATTGGAAGAATTAAATATCATTTTCATGTTTCTGAGTTTGAGAGGTAGAGTCATTGCATCATCTACATGCCACACCTCCGATGTTCATGCAGGGTTACTAAGGTGACCTGTAGTACAGGATGTATATTCTGAATTTTAGAAGTAAAAAGAATAATACCAGTATTATCCTATGTACTGATTTTAATATTTGATAAAGAAGTAAAAATAATATTTGTTTGAAATTTGTTTGATAACTATTATGTCAAAAACAACCGTTTTCGCTTCGTGGTGACATGTCGTTTACTGATAGTTTTTTTTAAATAAAAAAATTGACGACTCCTGGTTTTTTTAATATGTCAATGAAAATCAGATTACAAAAAAAAAAAACCCCAAACCCCCCCCCCCCCCCAAAAACCCTCGCCAATTATTAAAATGTACAGGTATATAACATATGTCCAAACTTTACCTTGTTAAATTCAACACATGGACTGGCAAATAACACACAGCAAACACAACTACAATAGCAATAAGCATTTTTGCCGCTCTCTGTCGGGATCGAAGTTGACTTTCTGGTCCAGATGACACCATTTTGTTCATTGGACGATGTTCTGCAACAGTGATGATCAAAGACTATTAATGACCAAGATGCGATATTACTCCTTAGCATTTTTGTTTGCTTTGTTTTATTAAATCTGCTTTTAAGCGTCCTTTATTGCATCTAAGGTTTGTTTAGGACACTCTTGAAAGTAATTAACCGACTGGTTCCACCTGGGACCGCACAAGTGGTTTAGAAAGGGGAAAGCAAGTGCATTCCAAATTCTCCGTTTCAAGCGTGTAAAGTAAAATTCAATTTCATAACCGGTAAAGTTCGTATGAATCTTACCATCTTTCTCTTGGTTCTATTAATTATTACAGATTACATTATTATGTTCATAAACAGTCGATCAGTAAGCATAGAACTAATTCTGTTTGGGGTTTTTAACTTTACAAATTTAAAAGAAGAAACGAACCTTAAGATAGAATGAAAAATATTGGATATTCAAATAAAATCGAGAACAAATAGTTCAAGAAAATAAACTAAAATTGATTAACTAGTATATAGATTTGCTGTAATTGTCAAATTACATTCACCGGCTTCCGTGGAGTGTCAGCCAATAACATAAATGGAAATGTCTATGTAATAGAGAGGAAGCGAGGGGATCTGGTTTTTAAATAGTGACATGAATTTGAAAGTTTATACATCATTTTGCAACGAAGCGGTCAACAGAATAGCATGTTTTGTGCATGCAACAATTAATTAACAAACTTTCAACAGACGATATAATATGTCTGCAAAAAGCAAACCCGCAACATCTGCAAGAACACTGACGACGGTTGTTGCAATATCTATATGGGTTGTACTTGACCTTGAAAAGTCCCTAAATCCAAGTTAATATAATTTGTAGGCCAGGGGAATAGTGAAACCAAAGTTAACATTTGATATTTATCAAAGAAAAGCCAAAACCTGCTTCAACAATTCCTGGAAGATCTTTCCGCCAAAGTTGTTTCGAAATAATTGCGTATGTGTAGGCCATCAGGCATATTGGGATGGAATACAACACTATCAAAATAACCAAGTTATAGATCATATTGTCTTTGATCGTCCAGCGGCGGCTGCAGTAACGTAGATAGAAGGTGACGCTTTCTTGGAACGTGGTAGTGACGGAATAGTAGATCAGGTCTGGTATGGAAACAGTAATTCCGATAAACCAGATACCGATAATGATTCTCAGAATAAACCGTCTGGAGAGTCGTCGTGTCCATGGTTTACAGATGGCAAAGTAGCGCTCCACAGATATTGCCGACAGCGTAAGAACTGACACTGTCACAGATGTTGTCTGAAAACAAAGAAATAACCTTCATTATATATTATATTTGGAATAGCGGTATTATATATGTTATAAGGAAGTGATTTTTTGTTCTCGCTAAACGCCGATCTTACAATGAGAGTCTTGCACTTGAATAATTATGATGTTGCGTCATTAGCTATGGACTCTGTTTTTTTATTTGTAATTTTGATTATCTTATTTTTCTGACTTTTTGTTGAAGAATGTTGTGCTTGTATTTATGGTATAGAAAAGTTATCTTTAAAAATTTAAACAGACGATTAGATTTGTCCATTAAATTCTGATTGCAATATATTCAATACATTTAACTGGTAATAGAAATTTCCAAAGGAAGAAGCTAATAGAAAAATTAGAATTGCATAATGTATTAATTACAATGTTTTGCATCTCAAACGCCAAATTCAAAGCACTGAGAATGTTTGGAACATTTTTTTTAAAAAGTATGTTGTATGCATATCTGGATAATATGAAGCAAAGTGCACAACACATAATAACTGCTTCCGTGAAATCATATTATTATAATTATTACATCATATTTAATGTAAATAATTGGTGTGTTTCACAAACAACAAAGATCAATTCTTGAAAAAGCATGTGCCATTATCACTTAGCAGCAGATAAAAGTATTTGAGAATAATCATATCATGAAGAATTTGTCTGATTTAAAAGACTTCTCACATCAAAAGACTATTTTAAAATGCATGCAGCTGAAGTGAATCTCAAGCTATCACAATAAGAGAAGAGGAAAAAGAACTGTTCAGTATCTATGGTGGAGGCCGTAGAACTGGACATAGCTCCAAATATCGGCATGCATTTTAAGCTGCCAAAGTCATATGTGCGATTATTTCCGAAATAACTAAAATAGCTTTTTATATAAATAAAAAAACCCATTAAATTCTATACATCATGCAACCCTTTATTACAATTTTGTCAAAATTTTTTACGATCATTTAGATTTACCCCCCCCCCCCCCTTCCCCTTTTATACATATTTCAGCATTTTAATCATGATTCTGGGAGCTAAAAAAGTTTTACCATAGTCTACAGCCAATACCCCTCTAAGTATTTTGATCTACACATATCAGAGGAAATTGAGAGGAAGTATGATCCCCCCACCCCCATCCCCACCCCCACCCCAATTTCCATGACAGAGAAATCAAAATAATGACGACTGATTATTTGATACAGTGAATCAAAGTCTTTCATATCTGTTTTGTTGAATTATTCGTTCTACAAGGTGAATGATAAAAAAATGTCACCAAAAATATTACAAATATTTTTCAATTCAGTAAGTAAAGGTTTGAAAGTTCCTGTAGTTTATTGTAATATCAAAGTTTTTACCAAAGTAAATCAAACATTTTTTTCCCAGAATATCGATGTTTTCCTAAAGATAATTCTAGACGCATTATTTTTTATAATTCCTCTTTTTTTTTTTTGAAAAAAGTCTTGATGATGTAGCAATTGACAGGTGGTGTAGTCTAATCTTCTGACCTCCTACCATGAATTACTTCCGTTATTAACGCTAGTACGTTTGATCAAATTAGATGGCATGCAAGAGCGTGGATTTTCCATGGGGAAAGGGAAGGGGTAGATAGTTTTTGCGAAAGGTCTGAGAATTTTCGACACGTATTTTTAACTACTCATAAGAAGAAGAAAAATCTCTCCATTTCTCCTCGCCTGATCTGGAAAGTCAAAAAAACAAAAAAAAAAAACAAAAAAAACAAAAACAAAAACAAAAAAACAAAACAAAAAAAAATAAAACCCACTGATCAAAGTATGTAAAATCAAGATTACAACTTGCACAGGATTTTATCACTCCAGCGTCTATGACTTGCAACAAAGTCGCGCCTTGATTACCACGCCTTCAGGTGATGCGACGACACACTATAGTTTACATGTGTAAATTCATTTCAGTTAAGAGTTACATAGTTGTCTTTACATCTCCATAAATTGTGATGATAGTCAGATATTGATGAACGCACAGCAGATGTAAGCAATGTGCGTATGAATACAAAACTGCTTGATAAATATAGTACGTCTAGTTTAACAGCTGGAATTCCGACAAAAATGAAATATACATTTGCCTCGGTTAAATGTCATATAGTCAAGGTCATGACACACTTTCAGAAAGGTGCAACAACAAATGATATTGTTTGAATTCATTAACAGTTGCTTATTGATAGATCTCAAATACAATCATCAAATACAATAAATAAATGTAACGTGGATTGTCCTGAAATACTCGTGTATTCTGTTTGATGCAAATTAATCCTTACTGTGCTTTTATATTGTACCGAGTACTTTGCGAACGACAGGCTGGGATGGTCGCCGGAGTGTTAATTGCATGTTGGATAGCGGTAAAGGAAATGTATGTGAAAACAAAAATGTGCTTGATCTTTTTACAATCCGTTGCTGCATTGAAAGAAAATAATCCCCGTAATGCACAAATGGTCTGCGTCCTGAAAGTTTACGTATTGATTGCAATGTTATGTTTAAATGAATATAAACTTGGGTTGATTTATGTTACAAAACAAATTTAATATTTACTGGTTGGGATAGCCTGGCGAATGGGGCGCTTGCTTTGCAACCGGGAGGATTAGACGGTTCGATTCTCGAACCCGGCGCCGCAACAAACCTATCTGATGCACAGAACATAAAAACTGTTTAAAATTATTCAATCTTTTCATAACGAATAGTGGGCGTTTTATCTAGAAAATCTTATATAATTACTTTATTTATACATTGATGTATACTACAACTTTTTTTATAAGGCGGACTTTAATTTCCAATGATTACTTGGTATATGCAATATCACAAATTGTTATATTGGGCCGGAGAAGGCTATCTAAGTTTGTGAACTTGTGCCTAATCCTTTTGATGTTTTAATGACAATAAAATATGTCCAATTCAATTCAACAAACCTACAATATTTAACATAGGTAGTGGCTGTTTTTTCGCCAAACGCCCATTGTTAAGAGTCGTTTGGATATGACCTTAAAAGTGAAGGTCGCATGTCGTAGTAGGAGTTGTCACGGCGAAGAATCTTCATTGCCACGGCCCTGAGCACCATGCATAAATCAAAGTATGTGACTCGAGAGGTTTCTACATGAGTATATAATTCTCTAATAAAACGTCTCACAATATAAAAATAACAAAATATAATATTAACTGAAGCGCTTATTTGTTGGAAAAAAATATTGTTTCACGTTACTTCGCAATGAGCTCTCTTAAAGCAAATCTACATTGTCTAGTATTTAGCAAGAAAAACCGGGGGTTTTATGAAGCACATACAAGCTTCTTGACAGTGAATAGTATTGCATGCAGCAAGATTCTGTCGATAGTCATATTTCTGTTAAAATTGGCTTTGTTAATAATCCAAATGATGAAATGAATCAATGCATTCGGGTTGAAAACAGAGGACATCAGTAGATGATTTATATGATATTCTGTGTTTTGTGTGTGTGGTCCTCTTCTCCATGTACAACAGTTTGATTAACTTATCTAATGCATATGCTAATCATTACTCAAGACTTTAAATCGTAACTTCACAATACAGCATTGGTATTGGTAGCGCGACAGTTTGCAATGCCGCCCTAATCATTTGCTTGATAATACGATGCTAACAACCTAGATATATGTATATATGTTGGCAACGTGGCGGGGATATTCGACTTCTACAATGCATCTTCTTAATGTTTGTTTGATCCAAGATAAAATATGCATTCAACTTTTCATCCGTATGATTTCCATAATTAAAAATTCTGCCAAGAAAATAAAGAAATTGGTGATACATGTTTATTTCTGTCTGGGATATATTTATTTTCATAATAAGCACGACTACCTGTCGCATCATACGTGAAGGAAATTTAATCTATTCTCAAGACGCATCAAAGCAATGAAAAGCTTCAATATTTAAGCTTAGCGATGTTAAGTTAGGTCAAAGATAAATTTGGCGCCCGTTAATTAGTGAACAAGACAGGATATATAAACAGTTATGAGTATAGAGCCCCTTACAGGTATATTATTATAAAAAATCTTTCATATTGTATTTCTGCCATATCATTTAATTTTACTTACAACACGCAATTTGATCGGGTGAGGACACTGGTCATTAAAGCGAACAAACTGACTCAAACCAAGTTATGTCGTGTAATATGCACAAAATTAAATTCATTCCGTAATCTAAAGATAACCTGCGTTATGTCTATTTTTAACCCAATAATGAAGCCTATGAGTCTGGACTATCAACGAAAAATGACTATAAAACAAAACAAAACAAAACAAAAACAAACAAACAAACAAACAAACAAACAACAACAACAACAACAACAACAAAAATAGGATATTGTTTATGTATATTTTACGTACATGTTTTAATATGTATATTTTTCTACATGTTGTACTATTTTTAGCTGGGTCAGTTACCTTTATTGTACAATTTCAAAACTATATTTTAAATGCTTTTGACAATTTTCGCAACTCTTTAATCAAAGAAGTTTTAATAATTATTCCCTAAGTGAACGGCATTCAACTTTTGTTTTAGGAATACCTACAGCAAGTTCCAGAAAGCTTTTGTTTATGAGAAGTTTTAAAACTGTATTGAACGTTTGCTTGGTCGAATAGCAATCATTTGTTTTCCCCCGTTTTACCACCGTTCATTCATCGTTGTATATACATGTATTATGGAAGAAATAATAATAATAATAATAATAACCACAACTATTGATTTGTAATGCAACGACTGAATGTATTAAATAATTGCAAGTTTCGTACTAATGTTTGACCAATGACCTACTTTCAGGACCACAGAACATGAAGTATTATAATCGGCCTTGCTGTGAAGTATAAACTTCTAACGCCTCAGTTATGGTCAAGACACAGCGGGGTAGGTTGTCAGTATTTCAGTCAACTAGAAGTTCAGCGGCGACACATTCATTCTATGTTATCATGCATATGTATATTTTTTGTTTTTATTTCATTATATTTTATTTTTATTTCATTTATCCATATTTATTATTGCATAACCTCTAGCATCCTGCCGCTGACGTCACTCTCCTGGGAATAACATGTTAATAAAACTTTCCACTTCTTTCATTTCCATTTGAGGTTTACTAATTCATATTTCGTCTTTTCCAACTCATATGTAACAAAAGTTATTAGCACTCGATCATCCATATTCGAAAACGAAACGAAAACCAATATAGAAGATAAAGGCGATTAAGTTAACAAAACAAAATGGAAAGTATAAAAGTTACAAAACGAAAATGGTGCTCAGCAGAGGCAAGGACAATCTTAGGGAAGAATACAATTGAATTTCTTATTACGCGTGGTAAATTTGAAAAAAAATAATATCTGATTTAAAACATGTTTTTGCAATAATATAAACAGTACTCCAGTATTTCAGGAAAATCGTTTCGAAAACTTATTTTTATGTCAGACTTTAACAAATCTTGTGTACCGATTCAAATGGAATTAAATACTTGCGGTATCAGCATTTCCAAAAGATGAGGCAAACAATTGAATAACAGCTATCTAACGATAATTAAAGATTTAATTACCAATAAACTGATATATTTGTAAAGAAGTTAGAAATCAAATTCCGACTTAATTCAGTCGGAACGAACTTGTTGAAAAGTGGCAGTCGAATATGGGAGTCCGAGGTGTATAAGGAACGTACGGTCGTTGCCTGGGGTCTGGTACATAACTTTGTGTGCAGGGACTAGAAAGGAATAAAGAATTTTGAAAACGTACTCAGTTTCATACCGTATCCCCCGGAACTTACCCTGAAACCAGTCAACTATATACAATATAGACCATAAAGCATCCCTCTTAACAGGAGCTCCTGGTCAAAGGTCATAGCTTTCACAATTTTGGTTGAAGCCTCATTGCTCGTTTGATGTCCAGGGATCATATATTTGTTTGAAGAAATACTGCATTTCCTCTACGCACCTAAGTATGATTATGATTATGCTCGTACTAGGGTACCCAACACTAGACACAGGGGCTACGAATATCACAACTCTGTGCCCATCACGGGACGACCATTATCTATTAGAATTGCAAAATGTTCAAATCAGGAATCTAAACATGAAACAGTGTTTTTAATGGTTGAATGAAAGAATTACAGGATAACATTTGTTTGTATATGTTTATAGTAAACTACTAATTAAGAAAGACATGATACTCTGTTCTCATTTCATGCCTTTCCCTTCACAATCCCTTTATTACTGTACACAGTGTTTCCTGGGGTTCCTCTCACCCATTAATAAGGTGTGCTAAATTTGATAAAAATAGTCCTGTTGTATTTGAGAAAAAGTAAACAAATGTTCAAATATTAATGCGTGACAATGACAAAAATTAAGTGTAAGCACATTAGTTCTATATATGAGAAGGCCATACACCCTGGGTAAGACTTGTGAATGATGGGATTCATTTGATATACATGAACAATGCTAATAATTACGTTGAAGAAAAAAATCGTATATTACTACGCCAGATGTAGTTTTTGTTAATGAATGTCAGTAATACTGTATGCCTTTATTTTCTTCCTCTCCATTTCCCTTCTCCACGTTTTTCCATTTCTTTTCTTCTTTGTCTTAGAACTGATGACGGGACATGTCCCGCAGATTTGACAATATCTAGCTGTGTTGGTCGGAGATACTGTGCACCTGTCTGGCATCTGTAAACAATTTCTAGCTGCGTTGGTCGATCACCAGAACTGGCATCTGTACACAATATCTACCTCATCTGTGATCAAAGTTAACCCGTTATCAGTCTGTCGTCGTTCACTATAAGCAACTGGACAAGACCTATTCGATATAAACAGGGCCGATTTCAGTGTGACGCAGTCAAGTGGCTGCCGCAGGTACAATTCACAAGGTGGACACAGATTACGAAACGTTCCATGTCTTCACAGTTAGTAAAGTTAGTTTGATCTCTTTCAGTAATAGCACTTCTAAATCTGGAAATGTTTGACATACATTTCAAAACCGGTAATCGGTGGTCATACGTAAATCTTTATCCTTGTTAATGGGTAAAGAGATGTCTGGCTTTATCTTCGCTGGAAAATTACAGAAAATCATTTGCATTTTTATGGAATTTGTCTTAGTTGTGACATTTTAGAAACTTTGATCTGACACGTGAACACGAATTTTTGAATTAACACAAGCGTTGTAAAGGAACGTTTGTGCGCATTGCGGTTTTCAATGTTCAATGCAAACAATTTCATACACTGAAAATTTCCTAAGTAATGTTTACAATACAGCGAACAACATGTCTTTGATGTCACAGGCTTGTAAAAGTTGCAGAGTATTTTTACAGGAAGCACGTTTTTGTGTAAACGGGGGGCGCTTCTCAAGTGAGATTTCTCCTTAATGCAGGCGATGACATCACAGGCATTATATCTATAGTTTTATCTAAGTTGTATTTTACAACCAGTTAATGACGCTGGATTAATTATCGTTATGAAGCCATCAAACATCCGTGATTCCTCTTCAATACCCACTTTGTCGTAACTTTTATAAAACATTTTTGCATTCTGCATCCATCAAACCTGTTTTAACAGGGAAATGTTCAGCTAATGAAGTTTTCCTATCGTCCTTCATATTCAGCGGGTAACACAGTCATAACACAGTAGTAGATCTCATCATCCTATTTAATCTCGGCTATTAATATAATGTTGTCTTTGCAGTCAGATAGTCTGGTGATTACTACGTTATTCTGTTTGAACAATCTAAGATAAAAATATGCCTTTGTGAGATTTCTTTTTTCACGATATCAAAACGTTAAATTTCTATGGATTTTCTGCCCCCTTTCTGCGGGTGCGCAGCTTCTATATTAGTGTTTGTTACTTGTTGTCTTATCACGCTGTTGATATTGAATTTCTGCTGTTGAATCAAATTAAATCCTGCAAAATGTCGTTCTAGGTATGGTATTCTAGATCAATCTCTATAAATGTTAGTTTAGTCTACTTGATATGCATTATCACAATCGTCCTTTTTTTTTTTCGGTTTGCAGGTTTCACCAAAGTCGTAGAAAGCAATCTGCAGCTATTGACCTCACAGAACCAGAGACATTGGTGACTGATTCAGCATTATCTTGAAGCTCTGACAATTAATAGATCTCCGTTTTGCAGGTCATGAAGGCTTTTGTTATTTTGCCTCAGAGTGTATAACTTAATTGCCAGAAAACAGGTAATTTTATGTAAATTGCATTATGTTTATATTGCGTTGTCGATAAATCTGGGATCAAACAAGTTTATCAAGGATGAATAACTGTCCTCCTTGTCAGCTGTCATACGCACGTGTGTTGATGCTAAGTGTATTTCTTGTCATTAATTTCAAGATTATATTTGTATTTTGTCTCTTTTGTCTCCTGTTTTCGATCCGTACTCGGCAATACCTGGCAATACACCATGGTCAAGACCCGGATGGTGCCAAGTACGCATATTTCAGTTGATAATAGAATTTGATTCGTATTTCTCTTCCAATCAGTTAGAATTTATCGCTCTCTATTTTCGTAAAGGAATAAGTGCAAACATCTGCATGCTTTTATCAACATTTTGAAAATCCGATGAAAAATATATATTACATCTAAACCATCTTGTATCTATCAGTATTATACAACAGAGAAATATTTCAAAATGAAGTAAAATCTACTTTTAAAAAATACAGGGTCAAATTAGGCCTTTATCTTATATAACCATTTATGGTCTTACTAGTTAGATGCCCCAGTAACAAATTATTTGTGAAAATTTGTATCCATACATTCCGCTTTAAGTTATATTTTATTGCATTTGTGCTCGTACGAGCATCCTATCAAATGATTATCATTACTGCTAAATTTGGTTTAAAGTGTTCAAATTTTGTAAAAGCAAATTAAATAATTATCCCGACCATTTTATTTTTGAGTAATTGTAAACAATAAGCATTATGTGTGATTGTGAATACAACAAACATGTTTAGATATCGATATCTGTTTCATTACTGATCAAAATTTCAGTAATGTTGATAGAAAACCGTTGCAGTTCCAGATTGCACAAAACAGGTATCATAAACAACATGCAATAAGAAAAACACATACATTCGAAAAAGAGTTATTAATGTCTTCCAAAAGTCAGTTGGAATTACTATGGGCACGAATTGTGCTTCTTTATTAACTGACCTGTTTTTATATTCTTACGAGACAGAATTTATTTAAAAGCTTCTACATGAGAAGAAAAAATCTCTTTTTGTGGTCTTCAACTCGACATTTAGATATATTGACGACGTTTCATCTATTAACAATACTCATTTTCATTCGCCGCCCGCGTGGCGCAGTGGTTAGAGCGTCGGGCTCAAAGATCTGATGATCCTTGAGTCGGGGGTTCGAATCCCACTGTGGGACGTGGGTGCCGGTCTTTCGGATGAGACCGTATAAACCGAGGTGCCGTGTCGCAGTAGGTGTGGCACGATAAAGATCCCTCCCTGCTCAAAGGCCCTGAGTGCCGAGCATAGGCCTAAATTTGCAGCCCTGTCACCGGTAATGGTGACAGCCGCCGGATAGCTGAAAAATTGCTCAGGCGGCTATAAACAAACAAACAAACAAACAAACAAAATCATTTTCATTCATTTGTCGATTAGATACATTCCGGTGAACTCGAAATAAAAGACATCACAGATCCTTCCACATCTGCTTCATGCCTAGATATTTTATCGAACATAGATGTTAACGGCAAACTACAAGTTAGTTTTATACCAAATGGAACGACTTCAGTTTCAACTTCGCATATTTATGTAGCAATATTCCATTATCACTTTCATATGGTGTTTATGTCTCTCAGCTGATTCGATATACAAGAGCTTGTTCGTTTTTAAATAGAGGCATACCACTGGCAAGTAGGTTGAGGTAACAGGGGATTGAACAGTGTCGTTTGAAGCCCGCATTTCAAATATTTTATGGTCGTTATAACAATCTGAATTGCCAATACAACCTGTCATAGCCCCTTTGGGATCATGGTTGTTAGAATAGATCCTCAGTACCCCTTGCTTGTCGTAAGAGGCGACTAACTGAGGCGGTTCTTCGGATGAAACCGCAAAACCCGAGACCCCGTGTCACAGCAGGTGTGGCATGTTAAAGACCCCTCCCTGATCAAAGGCCATAAGCGCCGAGCATAGGACTAAATTTTGAAGCCTTTCACCGGCAATGGTGACGTCTCCATATGAGTGAAAAATTCTCGAGCAGGACGTTAAACAATATATATAATCCATTAATCAACCTGTCACATTGGTTAAAATGCTTCATATCAATTGAAGTCGTTCTTTGCACACTGATTTTGCTTACAGGTTACTCCTTTTACCTTACCAAGATATAGGACTCGCGGCGGGTGTAACCGGACGATAGGGTATGTTTACTCCTCCTAGGCACCTGACCCCATTTCTGGTATTTCCAGGACTTCGAATTTGTCCTACTCTTAATTTTGCATTCTCTATAGGAGGTTATGAGATTGATCACTGTTCGTTATCTTCATCTTTTTATTAAGCGGAATCACTGTGCAAAGTTCGAGCAGTGCTTACAGTTCCTGAAGACACAGAGTAGATACATTCCACGACAAAAATGACTATCCTATAAAATAATGGGCAATAATTTTCAATTCTATCCAAAATAGAAGTTACACATCTTCATTGTACTGTAATTGCTGTGCAGTGTTGGAAATACTAGTATATTGAATGAAGGATCTTGCAGTTAAATGTGATCTAAAGTGATATTCTCATTTCCTTTCGGATGGTACATGTATGGCCTCGAAGATATATTTCTAAAATTTAACCAGTGACTAGGACATGGCAAATCTCGATACGAAATATGGTGACTTCAGGTAAAAAGGTAATCAGTTAAGGCTCTTAGTCCATTTTCCTATATTCCTGTCCATTGTTCTTGACCTTCGAACCAAAAATCAATAGGAACCAAGTGAATCTGCGTGTGAAGTTTTCTAACTCCATACTGGACCATGCTTTAATGGACACAACCAAGCTCATTATCTTTTAAGACTTGGTGTATTTTCACGATATAATTCATATAGACATGTCCTGGCTTCTGAACACTTCATCAGAGTGACCGTAAATTATCATTCTATACGTTACAGCATTGTCTTACTTCATTGATATAAACTGTTTCGTTATTTGATGTCCCTTTGCAATTTTTTCTCCCATTTTAGACATCATCAGTTGTAGGTGAAGTACCACAAATTTAGAACTGAGCTTTAGCACTCTGAAGCTCGTTTAATTTAAGACTATGTCTTCGATAGTCTACCTGACATACGCCAAAACTTCGTCCAGTGAAATACGCGTTTCATCTAGCCGTACATACTAGTCTTGGATTACGTTTAGGTCATATCTGTGCTCATTTACAGGAATACCATAGTGCGGGAGTGAAAGAAAGAAGAGAAATTTCCTGTGAGGTACATGTGGAGCTGTTAGCTGAAATATATGATAAATTTAATGTATAAATGTATATGCCGACCGTTTGGCGAAGGAGCAATCACTATCTGTGTTTGACGCGACCATGACACGAACAAGGCTCGAACTCACGATCTTCCCGTCACGAAGCTAAGCTTGTTAAAACTTTTTATTCATTTATGATTTGTGTATTCACGGTACTTATAGTCTTTCAACAAACTACAAGGAACTGCGTAGTGAAAGTGAAAGAGGTTTTTAGTTTCGTTTCTTCTTTTTCCTTTTTAAATACCCTTACGGAACTGACTGGCATAAATATAATACAACGTTTTGGTAGTTTAGAGTTTTTTGTCCAGTTTTGTAACTTTTGAGTATCTCTGAGTGGATATCCTCTCTAGAATGACGCCTTGCCTTTACTTTTTGTTCCCTGCTTTCGCGAAAGGGGGAACATTAAATCTCGACATCAGGCCGTCCGCTTCAAAAACGTTAATCTGGCTCATAACTGGGCATATGGTTTATATTTGATATGCATAATCCTTGTGACCATCTCTCTTGATTGACGCCAAAGTGAACGGGTCCCCTGAAAGTGTGCTTATTGGTCGCATTTTTTGTATTAACTCATACTATGAAACTTTTCCTTGTACTTTATGTTGAACGAGGCCGTCTAGTTACTGTATGTAACCAAAGTAAGATACTTTTGACTATTCCAAGCTGTCTCAAAATACATTTTGATTCTACGCACTTTCTTTACCGACCAATAAAGCTACTGAGTCTCACCAGTACATGTAAACAGCCCTGACGTCGAAACGTCACATTGATTCTTTCGATTTCTTTACAGATTCCTCGATATAGTTCATATATCAGTTACTTTGTACGTAAAATATTCGTTTACTCGTCCTTAATTGGATTTTCAACTATTTGCTTCATTGATTAGCAAAAGATGTTTACATACGAGAAATCAAGAGGAAGAAAAAAGAGATAAAATGTTACTAAATTAAAAGTGATACCAGCCATCTGACATATTCAAAGACCGGGGATTGGTCAATAAGGATCTGTAATGGTCATTAAAGAGATCGAATGATACCATTCTTGTATTGTTTTGTAAACATAAAGCATTCATTAATGGTAAGGATATTCAACGAAGATCGTAACCTATCGTCAATATGTGACATAAATGGTTTTTTCCCGGAATATAGTCACTTATTACGTATAATAAACCAAATATCACTGATGTATTTGCCTGATAAATCTTATATACTGAGGCTTAACATAACCACACTATTTTATTTACGTGACAAAGCCTCAGTTTATGTTAACGACGAATGTTATTCAGAGACAGCTTTCTGCGAGCTTTTAACTCCCCCTACAATTAAAATGTTTTAAAATGATATATGGTGCATCCCAAACTCTTATTAGCATCAATTTGGCTTTCCGTTTTTTTCACTTTAGAAAACATTACCCAGATGCTATTGTGAACAATTAATTGTTCTTCATTTGCAGGAATCAAAACATTAACACATGTGCATATTCCAACTTCAATGCTTTATCGACTTATATTCTAATTTACTACATTTTTAACCAGTGAGTGAATTAGTGGATTGTCGGGATATTAATCCGCGATACACAGGAACTGTTAACATTCATTTTTATATATAATTAAATTTCCCATGTTTCATGTTCGAATTACCAAAATAAATTTGAATTCAAGTTGTCTTATTCAAATTTATTGATTTTTTAAAAAGCCTTTTGCATCTTTCTTTTAAAGGTGCTATATTTTCTACGCAATATTGTTTTAAACGTCAATAAAAAGACAGGTAAAAGAAGCACCGAAGACAATGTAATAAATAGAAAATTCAATGGTTTGTTGTTGCATATGAAATTCATTTCAAAGTACCCCTCTTTGATAGTCCTGTCAACAATATCGTATTGTGTTTCATTCATTGCACTCTCTGTTAAACCGTATATCTACGTCTTGTCTGGATTAATTGAAGAATTCAACATTTACCGCCTTCTTTGTATACCTCATATTTACCTTCTGGAGACATGTTCATAAGAAACTGATGAATCTGTTAATCGGTCCGTAGGTACACCATAAACAAAATTATGTCCTTGGAATTAGATTTGGGGTATCACGTTACAGTCCTGATAAAATGTTCACCTTGTCTTTAACTTTTGAATTTAAGAGAGATGGATGTAATATTTAGTGGCTGGAATTAAAATAGGTACCACCCAAAATGTGTTATATTTTTGTGACCTTTGACATCAAGCCATGACACAATCTCTCTCTCTCTCTCTCTCTCTCTCTCTCTCTCTCTCTCTCTATATATATATATATATATATATATATATATATATATGCTCAAACCTTCCCTGTCATGTTTGATGGTGTTTTTACATCTGACTTGCTTTTAATTTCTTTACAATGGTTTTCTGGTATGTGGTACAACTTTGCTACCAAAGACTCATCAATCTCGAGCGGCACTGATTTTCGTGTCCCAACCATGTGTACGTTCTTTTTGTATTCAAAGGGTATGAACCGTAAGGTTCAACGTTCACTTTGATAGCTCAATTTGTGTTGAAGAAAATCATAGATTACATGGTATAATTCAATGTACATGTACCTGTATGTATAAATATTTTGAACATGAATAATTATGATGTTTACCTATTTTATGTGCAAAAAGAAATCTCTATGTTTTTATTTAATAAGTTAGCAGCAATTTGATTTGAGTGTTATTATTTGTGATGCACATTTGTTGAATGTTCTTTAAATGCCCTCGTCAGCGATTACATCCACGGGCATTGCAGTAGCCATTAAGACGCCACTAACGTCAAACTACCTTGATTTCTACAATGTTCAACCACAGTTACCAATCCTCTGCAATATATTAGTAGTATATAATGTTATACATGAAAATATTTGTATTAATTTCATGAACATAAAATCAATAGTGAACCGGATCGATTCAAATGCTGTAGTTTCTAATTAATGAAAAGTACATCTCAAACAAATATACATGTACATATAAATTATTTCTCTCCACCGTGAACTATACTAATTAATGAAAATTCAATTTAAATATTTATATATCGAGTAAATATATTATCTGAACTATATACACCTAACAGTTGCGGCTATAAGACCATTGACATTGTCTATAACTGCAGTTAGACTGCGTTGGATATCAATAACATATTTTAGGAAATTGTTACCTCCAACGCATATTAGATATATTGACAGTTTTTAATCTATTCATATATACAAATTTTACAATTTTATTTAGATTTAAAGAAATTTAGACAAAACGAACTTCTTTCAATCATTTTTCCTATTTATAACAGATAATAAAATTCTTAGAAAAATTCTTGGTTTAATGATGCAAAACGTAAAAATGGAACTAATTTGAATATTGTAGAATTTCTAAAGAACGATAACTCTTCGAGATTCCTGAATATACATAATGCAAATTCCAACATTCAAATTGTATCACTTATCGTGGGAAAATGAATAGATGCTTATAAAAAGTCATTTCATTTCTTGGAAATGTAATTGATTTAACTACAATAATTTGAAAGAATAGCAAAAATGAAATAAAGATTTAGCGAAAAGTCAAACTGTTACATGCTAGTATACGGAATGTTTTGGACACCATGTTGGAGGTACTTCTACTGCGCATAAACATATGGAATGTTCTTGACACTGTCAGTATCATGTAAGTACTGTAACCGAACATAAACCCATGGAATATATATATATATATATATATATATATATATATATATATATATATATAGGAGGTGGTAGGGAAACAAACAAACAAACAAACAAAAAACAAAAAATAAACCAAAAAACAACAACAACAACAACAAAAAAAAAAAAGAAAAAAAAGTGAAATGTAAACATATGTATTAAATAACTTTTTTTTTCTTTCTTTTTTTGGTGAGTATTGCGATATGAACTCTGATATTTTGGACCATGATGCGCTAACACACATCATGGTTATACCAGCAGAGCAAATGTAGTTCATAACGTCATGTTCACCGAAAGCATTACTTTTCTGATACAAATTTCCATAATATAGAACAATTATTCTAATGAACAGTTTTGTATTCAATTACAGTGCCTTCACAGATGAAGTATCATGCGCGATTATTGTTCCAAAGCTGTGAAAGTAACTTCCTAAAGACACGAATAATTCTCGAAATCTTTTCTTTCAACGCCAAACTTGTCTTTGCTACTCGAAGGTACGTACATGTTTATTTAAGGGAAATGAATGAGGTAAAGATAGCTACTTTCAATTTACATATTGTGCTTAAACATACTAGTATATGTACTTTCATATAGAAAAAAAATTCTTGCATTCCCCTTCAGATATTCAAAGAAAACAGTTTTTTTTCTGTAATGTTTTGGGCATATCTGGATACGAACATGTTGAACAATGGTATCTGTGCCTTCAAGCAATACTGAAATTTGTTTTTCATTCAGTAAGTGGATAATTAAAAAAAAAAGCAACTGACACTGGATAGGAACACGACCCTTCATTTGAACACCATTGTCTTTAATGAGCCGTGAGTAATCTTTCAAAAAGTTTGGATTATATGTATCCTACCCATTGGGCATAAAGTTTGGTAAAAATACATCGAACCATTGAACTGGGATCAGAAGTATAATGTTATTCTGAGTTATATTCCTAGATTACCTTGAGTAACCTGGGTTATATGCAAGATTTAATTGAATGTTCTAATTCAAGAAATGTTTTATTTTTCGTATATATATTATACAACATTTACATTTCTGATGTTTTTGCCTTTGATATGATAGCCATTTCTCATGACCACGCTTCAGTAGTAAACAATACATGCCTGTGTGAATACAGAATTATTTAACACATAATTATAGTGTGTCTACTTGGATGACTCGGAATTCCGACAGAAATGAAAATAAAATTTAAATTAAAAAAAACCCACATTTCCTTTTCGGAAATACATGAGGGTATGAACTGCACCGACTAACTTTTCATGAAGCGCTAATGCTGATAAAAAAAATCTGCTGGCGTGAAACATTGCAGTTCATAACGCGCTTCATGAAAGGTATGCCGGAGTGAAAGTTTGCAGTTCATACCTTCGTGTATTTTCAAAATCTTAAACATGTAGGATTGAACAACAGACAAGTTATGTCTATGAACGTTTTCTCGAAATATAGATCAAGGTAAAAATAATTTCTCAAAATTTCACATATTTTAGTTACAAATGAAAACTATATTTACAATACACTGGAAATAAAATTCCATAATCAATGCGTGATACAGTAATCATACTGCAGCTGTATGGGAATAATGAGAAAGAACGTCTTCATATGAGTGTAAGATGTTTGAGAGGGACGTTAAACAATATACAATCAGTCAATCAATTAATGAGAAAGAGAGAGAGCAAAATGTTTACTTACTGTAAAACCTTATATAAGTAATTTATTTACAATGCAAGATTTGCGTAAAGTATGATCAAAATCCACTGCACAATTATTTCTTGAATCATACTGATTTTTTTATATGTGAACTTTAGAAAACCTGTGATCATACGGAAGAATATTGTAAACTTTGATAAAATTCCACTCAACAATTAAAACAAAATGAACTCAGACCAAGCAAAAAATAAAACACTTTACAAAATAAGCAGTAATAGGCATTCAGTCAAGGGTGCAATGGCGAATACAGGGGAAAAAATATGAGTTCAATAAGAATGTTCGACGTAGATACCCAAAAACTAGAGCATCCATTTCTATGTTAGCTTCCCGCCGATTTTTTTTGTTTTTGTTTTGAGAACTTTATAAAACTACATTAAGTAAACATAAAATTAATGACGAGATCATGCCATTGCTAATGTAGCATTGCTGAAGATGTTGAAAGATAACACGGACTTCATGCGACCAGTATGTATGTAACGATTTCGCGTTAGAGGTTCTTCGTTTAACAAAGTGAATGGACTTAATTTTTACCATTTAAACTTATTTTCTCTCCAAGAATCACTTCTCTTTCTCACGTATATATATATATATATATATATATATATATATATATATATATATATATATAAAATCGCATTTACTTTAATAGAGTGTGTACTCAGAGAATACTTTATAAGATAGCATTGTAGTTCGCAAATATTCGTGAAACGTTCTTCATGGTATAATTTTAACACAAACGAAATATTGTGCGATTTAAATGTTGCCTAGTTGTTATACTTCACTGTGAAAAAAAATATTAGGTGTAAATTTTCAACACTATTTAAGAATAAGAGGCCCATGGGCCTTAACGGTCACCTGAGTATCACAAAACGAAGAACGTGAATGAGAAAAAAATAATAATAGGGCATTTAATTCTTCTGTTCTCCGTTGCAAGTTTATGACCTGGACGAATATTTGAAACTTTTGGGCGGTTTTAACAAATAGTTTAAGTCCATCACAGAATGTCTGCTCAAAGGCAACGTTTAAGTGAACATTTATTTATCTGCCTATTTCAACATTAATTCCTGGGATAATGTTTCTCACCAGTGTCATTACCTTAAGCTTGTATTTAGTTCAGGATCAGGAAATCTTGACTTTAGCAAATGTCTCGCCATTACAAAGTACGATAAAGGACCCCCCCCCCCCCCCCCCCCACACACACTTCTACGGACCTGAGCACCATGTAGTATAGATCGAAATCTGTGGCACTTCACCTAAAGCTAGTGACGTGTCTACATGAGAAAAAAAATCTCAAATGAGACAATATACAATCAAGTAAACTGAGCCATAAACCCCTGCACTGTAAATGTTACTACAATAACTCAATTATGACGTCACATCAGCTTACAGAACGCCATGATTGTGATGCCACACCTGTTTAGATATAAGAATTTTCGTAAACATGTCGTCTGTTACCGAAGATGTAAATGAATATGCGCCTTAAGAGTTAGAAAATCAAAGAATTTGAAAAATGTATGTATCAGAAAGGTTATTGGCTGAATATCGGGAAATACATCCACCCTCGGTCGTTGCAATCTCGATCCGATTTACCACACAACCACCGAGGACGAGCATATTTTCCAATATTCAATCAATTACCTATACTGTTTTACTGAGATCTGTGACAACTGACCAAGACTTCTGAACACTCACATTCGCAAACATCTCACAATTGTGACGTCACATAGACATATTGATCATCCAGTCGGATCACACTTGTCCACTTCCATGACGTCGTTTATTCGCCAAGAGTTACGACTGATTGTTCATCATCCAGCTCAGCGACCATATGTCTCCAATATGAATTATATAGTAAGCTATTTAAGGAAACAATTAGTATGCTATAATCCAAATAATTAAGACCACCAGGTTGGTTAATCCTTCGGGGATAATATTCTGAACTACTACCTGATGATGGAGTGTAATAATTGTATATAGCCCTTGAGCGGCTATGATTCAAGCAGCTGGAATTTCTTCTGCAAAAAAAAAAAATTATCATTTTAACAAGAAAGGGAAATAAGTGTACTATGTTCCGAATTTGAAAGCGGGAGGAGGTGCAAACTGGCGTTGTCATTGTGATCCCTCTTATACTTATGATACTAAGAAACACGTATCGTTGAAATGGTCTAGTTGTTCTGAAGAAATAAAAGTGTGAGAAGCTAACAAAAAGCAAGGAAAATCAACAGAATCTGTTGAATCGCAAGTGATATTGATATATCTAGCATCATCAACTCATACTAGTATTGCTGCAAAAAAATCTGTCCTTGTAAGTTAAAAAGGGTTTTAAGAAAAGCTAGTAACAGAGCTTTAGTAACTTTTGTTTGGAATGTTTGTAATCAAAATGAATTGTATACAATTAAAGATTTCATCACAGTAAATAGTTTTTACGTTGGTAAAATCTACATGCATACACTATAAAAGTTTCGACAATAGTCGTAATGTCTGTACTTCCCCTACAGCTGGTGACGTCTCTACACGAGAGAAAAATTCTCAATTGGGACGTAATGCAACATAAATCAACCAAACAAGAGACGTCATCAGTCTCTGGTTTGATGTAGGTATAGAGAATCGAACTCCTGCAACAACAGAACGTCGCTTCCTTGGTTGAACTTGCAGTTTCTCCGGACCTCTGAACAAATGTTCTCGTCGGGGGGCGAGATGGAGCGCGCGTCAGGGTCTGCACACCCCACAACGCTTGATGAGCCGTACCAAGCACTTCAATCCATATGGCAGAGTATCACACAAATATTTTACGTAATTTGATCAGCTCGATGCTTCGATGTGTGTAGAATGGGATCATTACAAAACTCTGCACACACACAAAATACTAAACATATTAAATCATCTAATAAATCCCCTTTCTTGATTTTGCTTCCGAGACTTTATCGTTTTCAGTGACCGCAGAGTTTATTGTATCACTATAATGAACTGCATACATTGTAATCGTCGTCATTCAATGCTATCATCATTTAATGAATATTGAATATTTTGAATACCACAGTTTCTTCTTTCCATAGCATGATGGAACTCTTTACAACATCGAAGCATATCTGTCAAGCTATGGCGATGAAAACGGATACATTTTGTATGCGGGGAATATAGTGTATAGGCTATCTGTTAAAACTTCTAGTGTATCATTAAATCGATCATTTATAATATTTAATAAAGTTTTCCATATCTCGTTAGCAAGACATAGAAAATTTAACATTCATTGGAAAGATGATTCTATTTTGATGCTAGTCATTTTCTAAAATTCTAGACACTTGGGGTTTAAAAGAGAAAAAAAAAGTTAGGTTTCTTCCTTAAACACGTCCTGGACACTTCTGTAACTAATGCAGGTAATACATGTTGTAGACTTCATTTACCTGTATACAGAGGAGTGGATTGCATATATGAATGACCGAAATCTAGAACTTTCTATCCCAAACTACCATTAAATTATTTTTTAAAAAGATGTAAAATAAAAACACTATTATTTGTTTGCAGTATAACATTCTGCTGATTTTTACGCCACTCCTGTTATAAAAATCTGTTAATCACTCCTAGTATTACATTCTGTACAATGTACTTCTAGTATCGCAGTCTGTAGTTCGAGTATTACACTTTGTAGGCTTTACGCATATCCTGGTATTACTTGTAGACTTTACGTCAATCTTAGTACTACATTCTGTAAACTTTGCGTCAATCCTAGTATTACATTCTGACGATTTTACACTTCTAGTATTATATTTTGTGGGCTTTACGCCACTCCTAGTATTGCATTCTGTAGACTTTCATTAATCCTAGTATTACATTCTGTAAACTATGTCAATCCTATTATTACATTCTGTAGACTTTACAGTTCTAGTATTTCATTTTGTGGGTTTTACGCCATCCCAGTATTATATTCTGTAGACTTTATGTCAATCCTAGTATTACATTCTGTAGATTTTACGTCAATCCTAGTATTACATTCTGTAGACTTTACGTCAATCCTAGTATTACATTCTGTAGATTTTACGTCAATCCAAGTAATGCATTCTGTAGATTTTACGTCAATCCAAGTAGTGCATTCTGTAGACTTTACGTCAATCTTTAGACTTTACATCAATTCTATTATTGATTTTGATGACTTTACACTTCTGGTATTACATTCAATAGACTGTACTCTGCTCCGAGAATTACTTTCTGTATATATTAAGCTAATACTAGTATTACATTGTGAAAACGTTATGCTCCTTCTATTACAACATCTGTAGACTTTATATTACTCCTAGTGTTGCATCATTTTATTGTGCATTGGAACGATAAAGAACCCCCAATGCTACGACGCAAGCACCATGCATTAGTTAAAATCTTATGCACTTCCTCTTTACATGAATGGAAATTTCTCGAATGGGACATAAAGCATAAATGCACGTGCACACTCTGTAGACTTTACACTACTCATGGTATAACATATTCTGTGTATTTTATATCACCTCTATCTCTATATTCTGTTGACTCTACACTATTTTTCATTATTTTCTGTATCCAACATCGAAAGAAAGAAGTGGTATAAATTTAACCTATGCAGCTGCCTTACTCTGCGGTAGAGAGTTTTTTTTTTCTTTTTTCATTGCTAAAATTCGAACCGGCGACGTAGATATGACACTAGTTGAGTAAAATATGCTAGGTATCGAAAAGTGCGTTTTAACTATCTTCTAGCTATCGTACTCGTTATAGCAATTTTCAAATCAAAATGTATTTCGATGAGAGTTTTCAGTCAAATTGAATGATAGTCAGTGTCAAGCTGCCTCTTTGACCCGTGAGTGCTTTAGCGGAACAAACCCGTCGCTTTCTGATTCATTTCATTTATAATCATGAACAAATGTGTGTGGATTATAAAAAACTTGTTTGAGTTGTAGAACTTTCTAATAAACTCTGCCACACAAATATGTAGCAGACAAATGATGCTTTGCATGCCAAAAGAGTGAAAGGATTTTTTGGGCTTTCAGAATTATACTTGTCATACTGAATTACGTACTTCCTAGAGTATTTCTTCACCAACTGGCTTACACTTAAGAAAGGCAAGATATTGTTTAATGATGTTACAAAAACAAAGCTTAATCAATATTTTGACACGAAATTACGTCTTTCTGTTGTCCATTTCCAGAAAATGCGTCCTTGATTTTAAAGAAAGAAAGAAAGAAAGAAAAAACCTTCCAATTTTAATGACAGGTGCTTCCATTACCACCAAAACCGTGTAATTTAATTTTAAAATACAGAGTTCTACAGAAATATATTTTTTTTGCTTATATGAACTTCATTTTTGTTTAAACCACTTAGAAAAATTTGAACGTACAATATTTTTATTATACGACTAAATTGATAAAAACAACGTTGTATCACTTGTTGATTTACGTCACTTTTGAAAATTTTTCAGTCTTATTGGGACGTCACCACCTGTGGATGAAGTGTCACAAATTTTGCCAATGTACAGGGTGATCCAAAATATCTTATACTATTTTGACTTTCAATATTGTCAATAATCATTCTATATATTTCTCAGTAGGAGTGAAAAAATCTCGACGGGACGTAAAAATATCTGGAACCAACCGACCGTAATAGTAAGGATTTTTTTTTATCGTACCAACACCTACTATGACACTAGATCTCATCCTTTGATATTAGACGTTAATTGAAGAAGTATATTTAAAACGATTTTGATTTGAGACATTTGGGTTACAAAGCGGGTGATATAACTAATTGGATATCACGACCGGTTCTTACAGTCCTTGAGGACACCACAGCGCTAGCTCAGCCAATAGAGCGCTTTCTACATGTGCGGAAGGTCTAGACTGCGACTGACCTAACACATTTACCGTTTGTCATGGTAGACATTGGCACGGGGAAGAATTATCATGTCTCAGTGGCCCTAAAACTAACATTGGTCAAAATTTGTGGCCTAGACCTGGTATACGCGAAAGATTCTCGAAGTGACATGAAAGTTCCAAACACCATCCAAGATAATGGATTGACATGCCTTGGTACTCTTCAGATTGTGTCAATTTATTAAATATTAACAGTCTTTAGAAGGCGATATGGAAAATTACCCATATGTTGAGTAATAATCCCAGGGATAACCAGATACGGTGTCACCCAGATACCGCGTAGGCAGACACAAGGTAAATCACTTTGAAGACATCAACATCCATATGCTCCTCATGTTAAAGGGAAATACACGGTTTTCTGTATTATCCTTCCCTCCAAGCTCTCCAGATAAACATGATTTTTATGACCTAAATCAAAGAGGGTTTGGGATTTAAAGAATATCTGTTTTTCATGGACATCACTTTTGAATCGATCTATCTTAAATGTTTACTAATCGAGTCATTTTGAAATTTACACTGATGATCAAACTGGAAAAAAACTTCAAGCCTAATGCCTCATGGAGAACTTCCCTCTGGTTTGAATTCCTAAAGAGGAAATTTGCTCAGACTAAATAAGGATTGGTCCAAAGTGATCTAAACTGCATTGACTGTAACAATTCAACAAATTAGATAAAACTTAACTAAGAGTACCAAGCACCTTGACACTCACATGAGTAATAGCAATTTCGTCCTGTATTAATTTGGCATGGTCCCTTATGATTTTATAAAACAAAATAAAAGCCATGGGCTCTTTTTTTAAATCCTATATATTCCTTTGTAAAACTTTGTACCCCTATTGTAATTAATAGACACTCTTCATTAGAAGCAGTATAGTTAAAGTTCAAATAGTATTAGGGATTTTATCTAAAACCTGTTTCTTCTATTATGCCATCTGGTAACATTTACTAAAACAGTATGGGCAATATTTAGCCATAAATATGGCATGTAATGTGTGGTATTGTACTTGTGTAGTCATAATGAAGCCCTTACTTTCCTTACGTGGATTGATGACTGACCTTTCACATCAAAACTATTTCAGATATTCTACACTCATAGAAAATTCTCAAGAACTCGTTACTAAAATCTTCAATGGTAATTAAAATAGTTTCTGGAAAAAAGATTGTTTTGTTGTTTGTTTTACGGCCCTTCAAGAATTTTTCACCCATATAAAGATGTAACAAACTGTAAATGAAGTGCCACAAATTTATTCCTATACATGGCTTCAGGGCCATAGCATTGAAAGTTCTCTATCATACCAATGTCTGCCATGACATGGAACATAGATTTTTAAGGTCTCATTCGAAAGACTCGTCACTTTCACTTGAAAGTACCTAGCAATTAGAACAAGGGTCAGTCTTTTACGTCATAGTTTGACGTTGTTAAGGTATGAGTGGGGTTTGAACCCCATACCACTCTTGTCATAAAGCGAACGCTCTAACTCTGGGCCACCGTGGCTGGTAAGAAAACCTGGTGACCTAAGTTAACAATAAGATAATCAGTCTTTGAGATAGCAAGAAAGGTGTTGCAGACAGACGAATAGACATTCAAAAATTTATATTCCCGCTATCGTTAAACTGGGAGACGAAATTTTAATTTCTGAATAATTTAGCATTATTACATGAATCAGAAATTGTATACATTTCTCATTGATTATTTGTTCCAAAAATAAGAGGAAGTCCACTTTGTTCGTTATACAATTCAGGTGCAGAAACTTTTTTTTTATTATGGCCCATTGGTAAAAAGAAATATATTTGGCAATGTATTGAAGATTGGATTTCACAGAACACTGGCAATTTTGTTAGTGTTGATGTTTCAACTGCTCTGTTATTGCCAGGAAAAGACAATATTGGATTGAGTATTATTATTTTACTGGTAAAGTAGTTTAACAAAATTTACGTATTTACTACACTTCTGAGACAAAATATCAAATAAATATAAATATGTGTCTGTTCATAAAGAAATAGGATATACTTTTTGGCTGAATTTAATTTTACTGTTGTTGTGTTGTTGCTGTGTGCTGTATAATTTTCTTGCTTCTAGTTGATGCCGTGTAAGAAGGTGCGTTAATGTATTACTGTGGATTTTTAATTCTGCAGGTACTGCGGAGAAAAAAATGTTCTAAGTCCCCATGGCAGAGAGTGTCGCTAGGTATTTAGGTTTGGCAGATTATAATTACATATACTAGAAAATCTTCTCATTATATATATCCTAATATTGTTGAGGCCTTCGATGTTCATTTAGTTACATCGACGACAATTTATCTATTAACAGTAATAAATTTTGTTTTCTTTCATTTCATATTGATCTATCTCAGTGAACATGAAGTAGAAGACACCCCAGAATTTTACACATCTGCTACATATTTGAATATTTACTAAACATAGTCATTGACAAACGGGATCGCTTCAGATTCTCCATCGTCAATTTCCCATATTTATGTAGAAATATTCCATTATCACCTGCATATGGTGTTTATGTCTCCCAACTGATTCGATATGCGAATGCATGTTCTGTGTATGATCAATTTTAAACCGAAGCAGGCTACTGACAAATAAGTTGATGTAACAGGGGTATCAATAGTCTCGTCAGCACCTCGAACGTTCTATGGCCATTAAGATAATCTAACTTGCGAATACAACCTGTCATTAGGTCGAACGCTGTCTGTCGTGTTTCATAGCAATTTTTAGCCCGTTCTTTATAAACTGATTTTGATTATGGATCGCTCCATTGACCTGATCAAGGGCTTACAGTGATTGGGACCGGTCAACAGGGGATGCTTAACCCTCCTAAGCACATTATTCCACCTTTTATTGTTCCCCGTGCTTGCTCGGTTCTCTATCTTCTTGAATTTCTCTATAGTGTTATAAGATTGATCTGTTCTCACTACCTTCACGCTTTTCTTTGCATGTGCAATTCACAACAGGGTTTCATTTTTTTAGATGAACTTGAAAGAACTAGGAACGACAACAGTCATTCCAGGTCTAAGATATGAACATGTTCAGTCCATATGAAATTCAGTAATTTCCATGCTGAAATAGTCAGAAACAAAGAATTAGAATTCATATACCCAGCACTAATTTCTATTTCGGAATATGACGTCACATAAAAATTGGTGATTTTTTAAAAAACAATTCCCGTGAAAGTTGTTTGATGTTTTAATTTCTGGGGCAGTTTTATGCCTAGAAATAATAGGCACTGCGCAAAACTTAAATTATTTTCACACATTTACATCTACAACATTAGCATATGAAATTTAACCTATTTCTATTTGATTGTGGCTCACGCATGGCTCCAATACTTTCTGTTGCCAAAGAGCGTAGAAAGTTACAAATTGCTGGCGTTTTGAATGAAAATGGAGGGAAATCCACATGTTTCCAAGTAAATGTGTGGGCTTTTCGGTATCTGAAAAATTACTAACTATTATATAACCGTTCTTGTATTACGGCGAGAAAAGTTTTTACAAGTTGGAATAACGTATATACACAAAATATTATGGATTATTGTGATTTATAAACATCACGTTTCAGAAAACTCGGGAGGATCAATGAAACTGGGTCATATAAACCGATATATGTAAATACAATTCTGTTTGTACTCTTATTTTGACTGGTCCAACTGTAAAACAAACTATTTATTTTTTATGTCCTTGTGCGAGTTGACTAGAATTTTGGTATCTATATGTACACTGCGATTTGAAAATTCTATAGAGTATTATTTTTACCCACATGTGCAGCCCTACCATAAGTCAAAATTGAGGGTTGTGAAAGCGAAACAAAATTTTAATCTAGGCCTCACCGAAAAATGAAATCTGCAATTGATTACACGAAAAACTCTTGAACTCGTGTGAGTTTCGTTAAAAAAACAGATTGAATATATAAATCAAGAAAGAAGGATGAAGTTGCCAGATGTTTGAAATCATTGGTTATTTTAATTTTAGAAAGATGCATTACTGGTATCTTACACAATGAAAGACAGCTTTTTATACGTCAGGTCCTTTCATACTGAAAGAATTTCAATTTCACAAAACGAATCTTAATCTTAACTTTCTGATAACTGATAAATCATATACATAGTCATGACATACTGGTGTTAGTTAACATGAAATGTGAAATCTCCAGTCTCATTTGACTGGTATATATCTAAGGCGTCTAGGGTGACGGTTAACACAGAGGAATCTAAAGTTCAATGGTACACCCTTCATTATTTGCGATAGTCTTTATAATCATCCTCTTCTAATATATACTCCATGTATCACTGGATATGAGCTGATTGACATACTTCCTTATTTCAAACATTTGCAAATGATGACACGACTCCTTAACTGTTTTAAATAGAAAATAAATTCAGCTCGGATAGTCACGACAACAATTATTTAACTCAGGAATATGATTTTAGAACAAAGGGATCTTGTCATAAAATATTAAAAACTGAAACTGATTAAATTTCAATATGATATTGATTTTGTATTCCCAACAATATGTGAATATTTGTTTGATATTGAAGGATTTCCTCTGAAAGAGATTTTACAGAAATGACCTATTCAACTCAATTCACATTGGGGCTTCCTTAGAAATGTTGATTGCTCTAAACTAAAGACTGATTTCAATATCAAAGAATTTTTCAAATGACTTTGCTGGACATGTCTATGAATGGCATATTTATTAACAATGGGCCCAGTGAATAAAGTAGGAGAAAGACCTTACACTGTGAGAGATTGAGCTTACACACTGTGAGAGATTGAGCTTACACACTGCGAGAGATTGAGCTTACACACTGTGAGAGATTGAGCTTACGGCCCTCAGTCATGATGCAGTTCTTTTATCACAGAATGAACTGTTGGAGAGTGTTTTCTCTCTACTTTAATTCTAAATTTATTCTACTGACATTCTAATTCTTATCGCACTGAAACGCATTTTGGAATTTAAAACTTTATTTTATGTATTAATTTATAATTTGATTGTCACTCTTCAGATCACTATAGAAATATTGTAATATATTCATTTATAAACAGCGAGTGCATAGACAATATAAATTTTATACAGTAGTGCTAATGAGTCAACTGAAAATATGATGTTGTACAAATTCCAATGGTATGAGCAAAATTTGGAATGTGACGCGATTATAATTCGATTTTCACTCGAAAAATATAATCCCTTGGGGATCTGGGTTAGAAAAGGTCCTCAGTACCCCTTGCTTGTCGTAAGAAGCGACTAAATGGGGCGGTCCTTTGGATGAGACCGCAAAAATCGAGGCGCCGTGTCACAGAAAGTGTGGCATGATAAAGGTCGGAAGCGCCGAGCATAGGCCTGAATGTGGAACTCTTCACCGGCAATAGTGACGTCTCCATATGTTTGTTTGTTTGTTTGCTTTAAGTCCCGTCGAGAATTTTTCACTCATATTGAGACGTCACCAGCTGTAGGTGAAGTACCACAAATTTAGACCTATGCTTATAGCTCAGGGCCGTAGCAGTGAGGGTTCTTTAACGTGCCAACGCCTACCGTGACACGGGACCTCCGTTTTTAAGGTCATATCCGAAAGACCCGTGATTCTCACTTCTAAATGCCGAGCGTTTGTCGAAGGAGCAATCACTCGTCTCCATTTGAGTGAAAAATTCTCAAGCGGAACGTTAAACAATATACGGCCAACACCACTCGAGAAATATAACTTGATCGTCAGTATTACGAACTCCTCAAGACGTTATAAATTGAGACTGTTAGCGAGAATGCTGGTCGAACTACGTGTTGTGATTACAAAAGAGACCGTAATTAGAATGCTAAAATCTTGATCCACTTTGATCTTTATTTTTTGGTTGTTTTTGAACAATTGATTAGTCGAGAATTTTTTTTTTATCAACGAACGATAATCAATTACTCGAGGACTCATTGACATTACTATAGTTGTCAGTATAGATTATAAACATAGAGTCTTAGTAATAATCCAGAGAGGGCTGCTAAGTTTACGAATTAGATGAGGTTACCGGAAGTTTGTTTTGAAGGAATTTTCAGCAAGTTCAAGCAATATCAACGAATATGAGGCTATTTACAAAGATTACATAAACGAAGAAAGCGGTTTATATAAACAGTGGAATTTAGTACTAGAATTACGTTGTTATGTTTCATACAAGCTCACCAAACAGTTCAGCACTCGTTAACACTAATGTCAAGGAGTCTTATCACGATAATATGCGTTTTACACATTATTTTCCGCAAAGGGAGCATTTGATATTGCTTTCATGCTTACCCCTCTTTTTTCCCTACATATATGAATCCAAAGTAAATTGCAACAAGGTGCATCATTTTATGAGTCTTAGAAGGAATATTTCGGGATGCTAGGTGATAATATGACTGGGTTCCGTAGTTCTGTTTCAAAACAGATTTTAGAAAATAATTCAAATATAGCATAAAGATATCATAATGTGCATGGAAAGGACAGCAAACAGCTTTACATGCATAATCACCTATGCAGAATACGATCATCAAACACGACCTGCGTTTTATAACGATGTTTACGGTATTTTGTTTTTGTTTGTTGTTATACGTTTCATTCGAGAATCATTCACTTACAGAGGGATGTCATCAGCTATATTCCTTAATTGTCGTAAGAGGCGACTAAATTTTCCCTCATGTGGAGACGTCACCATTGCTGGTGAAGGGCTGCAAAATTTAGGCTCATGGTCGGCTCTTACGGCCTTAGGGCAGGGAGGGATCTGCCACTCCTGCTGTGATACGGGCCTCGGTTTTTGCGGTCTCATCTGAAGAACAGCCCTATTTTATCGCCTCTTGCGACAAGCAAGGTGTACTGATGACCTATTCTACCCTGGATCCCCAAGGAAGAGCAGTGAAGGTTATTTGCAGAGTCAGTTACTAACACCTACCCTGACACGGGACTAAGTTTTTTGATCTCATTCAAAAGACCCGTGACATTCACATCTAATACCATACACATGCTTTTGGCGACGGAACAGTCGCTACTATTTCAAAACATTTCAGTTTGGTGCGTCCACCGGGGATCGAATCCAAGACCTTACGGTTGTGAAGTGCACGCATTGGTGTATCTGTACTTGACTTCGATAACTATTAAGTATGTTTCATAATTACTTGTAATAGGAAAAGTATATATATCTGCCCTCGGCATTAAGATTTTCAAATTCAGAGACGGGCATTAGATACAAAATAACTTTAAATCTTTCCTTTAAAATTTCGACAGATTCCTATATATTTAGAAAGAAGCTAGTAATGTATGGCCCGGGGGAAACGATTTTATAGACTTATTTTTTGGTCCTTGAATCAAGAATTCGAAAGTAGTAAAAAAAAATTTTTTTTTATTAAAGTGGTAAACTTAGTTACAAGTAATCCTTGAGACAAAATATATCAACAATACCAAAACAAATAACAACAACGGAAAAAAAACCACAAAAAAAAAAAATAAAAAAAATAAACAAACAAATCAAAAAACAAAAACTTGGTTTTGCGAAACACGAGTGTATCCTGTGATAGCATCGTTTATTATTACAAATCTAGAGTACATCAAACCACAAAGTATTCTCTCTTACACCTCAAAAATTGCAACTAAAACTAAAAAGTATCAAAGGTCAAGCTCACCAGGTCGTCAAATGCATTGCCGTTTGAAAGGATTTGCCATTGCAATCGTTGAACAATAATGAAGCACATGTATATACATCAGAATATGTGCAACTCAATTTGGACATATTTGAGCGGTCATTAAAATGGGGGTGAGGTGGGTTGGGGGGAGTGTTGTGTGACGTATTGAGTGGTGACGCAGATCAAGACCCGAGAATAGTCGTGTTCATTTCTATCTATTGAAATCAACCTAAAAGCACCAGTTAGTTCAGATGCTTGCACTTATTACTGCCGGTCATATTAACCACTTCATGCTCAATAAAACCCGATAAAGCATAACGGGTAGTTAAATCGTCCATCTGCACAACGGCTCCATTGGTAATTACTGAAAAGGCTCATTTCCTTTCTACTTAAAGAACAGAAAAATAAACACAGAAAATTGACTTTTGTAATTCATTTACACTACAGATAGAACAAAAAGGTCAGTTTTGTATTTGATTATTCAGTTGAAAAGATTTAAGAAGACTACATTTGATGAACATTCTCATAAACATAGACATTATCATACATTACACTTTAAAATGGAGTTTTTACTTTGTTCATATATGTGCGCTCGTTTAAGATTGGTAAAATTAAGTTTACATGTAAATATATCGAAAATGTTTCCTAGGTTATTAATTTAACTCGATCATGAATTTAAAACCTATCCTGATTTCAATTTTGACAAGGTGAATTTGCCTCCATTTAATGACGCTTTTTATACGTAGGGGACAATTTTAATTCAACATCATTTGCTCTTTCGACGTTCTTTTAAATACTTACTTGCAAGAATGGAACGATCTTGCACATGGTTTCTCCAAGGTACCAAGTTTCTGTGACATCGGCCATCATTGTGGAGGGAAGGCACACGAGGATGACAAGAAAATCGGCAACGGCCAAGTTAAAGATAAACATGTTGACAAAGGTTTGCATATGATGACACGTATAAATAACATAACAGACCAACGTGTTTCCAATTAATCCACTACAGAAGAGAATTATATACAGACCAATGTAAATCCACTCCACAAAATTGGGGAAAATGTATTCATTCTCTATGTAACGCTTGCACAGTTCGCCCGTAACACAACCGGGTAAATCTAGGCAATTGTTCAAACATTTTATATCGCTTAATAAAGTCGTGTTCTCCATTGTTTTTTGCAACAATTAAATATTTTCTACATTTACTAAGATTTAACACTTTAGAACATCTACTGGTCGAGGTGAAGTGCTGCGATTTAATTATACGAACTTCGCTGTTGCAAAGCTTTGGCGCTGAATGACTTCGTTCAGGAAAGATCCGTTCATTATATATTCTCGATTGATTTATTCTACAATAATTTTCTAAGGGGACTGCGCTTTGCATACATCCGGCTTTTCACTACATTTATCCAGTAACTGTTGGAATTTCGTTTGGCAATCCGAGACAAAATCCAACAACTTATAAACTAATGGGGAATATTGTTGCACTGGATAAAAAGCTATTGCAAAGCACACTTCTGTTTTTTTAATATACCCAGTCTGTACATTGGCTAAGTTTGCAGTGGTATTAAGATTGCAAAACACGAGATAGCGAAATAGAAGATATCAGCTTTATCAAGGTATTAATTACAACAAAGCCAATCCAGCGAAGAGGATAATATAAGATGCATTTTGTAAATCTAAAGAAACATAGAAACATGCCTGTCGTTATCTAAAGTGTTAAGATGATAAATCAAATACTAGATATACTTTTTAAATTTTTTGTACATCTGTGGTGTGATAAGCAATCTGATACAAGATTTTAGATTTAAAATGGCATACTTTAGGTATATATCAATCGGGTTCGGCTGATTATCTTTACGAAAACAAAAAATACATCACACTTTCAGTTCATCTAACAGAAATTGTACGGAGTTCTTTTGATATTATCGATAATGTCGGAATGTGATGTTTTATGTCATCTATTCTTTAATCTATTATGGAATTCACTCTGCGTTAGATGAAAGTGTGACGACGCGTGTTCGATTTTAAACTTTTATTTAGAATATTATTTCCCTTGGGGAAAAAAACAAGCAGAGCTCCCTTTCGAACACGATATTATCCTGCGACAGACCAGTAAATTAACCACTTTTGGATTTCTCAGTATTTAGGATGACATTTGTCAGTATGATAAAAACCAAGAGGCCCACAGGCCTTATAGATCATCAGAGCATTAGTTTTAAAGTATCACTAGCCCAAAGGGCTACGAAATCTGTAATAATTTTTCTGTTTTGCATATCTAAGTTAAATTCTAATGTTCAGGAGCAGAATAAATCAAGATAAAACATATGAATCACCTCAAGTACCCATTCGGATGAAAGACTTTATAACATATGTTATATTAACCTATATAAATATTTTGAACACACCCTAAAGTCAGAATCCTGGTGTTGTGAAATTCATAATCTCGGTACATCCCTTTCTGCTTTTCCTAAATATGCATGTAGTTTTTATATAGTATCTTCAAAATTAAAGAAGTCTTTAAAAAATTAAGACTTTTAATTACTATGACCATTTTGGCCCCACCATGTACAAAATGGTTCCACCCTGGTACCAAAACACCTACCCCTAAGATCATGAAATTTTACATTTTGGGAAAGGGCTACCTGTTCATTCCAAATATCCATTTGGTACCAACAGCATAAAGAAGTTATTTAAATATTTTACCCATAAACACCAACTTTCGCCCTGTCTTGGAGTCATCAGATCACTACCCCGGAGATCATGAAATTTACAATTTTGGTAGAGGCTTTCCTGCTCTACATGACTATGCAATTAGTTTTTCTTATTGATGTGCGGTTGTACAGGAGATTTTTAAAGAGTGGTATATTTTGACAGTTTTTGGTCCGTCCATACATACGTACACACACGTCCATCCATCCATATATACATACGCACACACACGTCCATCCATTCATTCATTCACCCATCCATCCATACATTCATACGACACGTCCATCCGTCCGCACACACACGTCCATTCATCAGCATATAGACGATCCAAAGTAGTCTTTACATGTTCCATAACCCATTCAACAACTAAATCATTGTGTTATTTTCTTATGTAAAGTTGATTTAATCTTTCAGAATGCCATTTAAGAAAACAAACTTTCTACCCCCTTTCGAAGAGTTCCAGTCTGTTCACATACCGATCGCGCTTGCTCAGTGGTAGAGCGTTCGCTTCTTAATAAGGAGGTCATGAGTTCGAGTCCAGCTCGTATCATGGCCGCGTCAAACCTAAGACGTAAACATAAATGGTGATTGCTCCTTCGCCAAACTCTCGGCATGTAGAATTGAGAATCACAGGTCTTTTGGATCTAACCTTAAAAACGGCGGTCCCGTGTCGCGACAAGCGTTGGCACGTTAAAGATCCCTCATTGCTACGGGCCATAAACGCTAAGCATAGGTCTGAATTTGAGTGAAAAATTCTTGGCAGGATGTAAAGCAACCAACCAGTCAATTTTTACAGTGTTTGACAAAAGTGGGGTATGTTGGAAAGTTTCCTTACTGTAGAGTATACTTATTTATCAACATGATGTACCTAGAGTATTTTTTAATCAGTATGTGAAGAGTTCGAGCGATTACAGTGTGTTTTGCACAGGTAAGTTCTGAAACCAAACACTCGGTAAACACTACCAATTTGATAAATTCACTTTGTTTCTATTCGTACGTTTTACATATTTATTCACATTTTGTACAGAAATATCAGAAAACAGACAAGTTTGATTTGTTTGTAACAAGTCAGTCATTTAATGCAAGCACATGAGACACAGTAGAGTGAAGCTGTAAATTCACAAGACTGAATTCACAAGACTGAATACTATCTTGCACGTTACTGTTGAATCATTAATGCTCGTGGTTGTTTTAATATTCAAGACATAAACACACCCATGAATTCAAACCCTTTCAAACAAGGGAAACTTAACTACAGTACACATTCATTGCATGACAGCGAGGAGATATGTCAGAGTTAATAACCCAAGAATATCATATTTCCTGATTTCTTGAGTGAATAAATCTTTATATCTCCTACACTGTTATGCAATAATATTTACTTGTCCTTAACTGTAAATTTGAGTTGAAATATTACAAGAATTCATTGATACTTAATACATAAAATATCGAAACTTGATTCTGTCTTTTTTTATATGTTAGCGTGCAATAACGTTAACTCGTACTTGGAATATTTCGGTGCAGATCCATTATTTCATGAAAAATGACCCAGGTATGGCACGCTAAAATTCTTCAGATTTTAGGAACATTTTATCACTAAAGAATTATTAGTTAAAATAACATGAAAAATATAACATGCGTCAAATTGATGCGTGTACGGTTAATCGTAGATTTTTGAAAAATCAATAGATGCGCGTTACAGCGATATTTCGAATGAAATGGATTGATTAAAAGAAACAAATGATAATCGACAGCTTGGAGGGTATGCTGCGTAACTAATTTCGTCATGTTTAATTTTTCTTGTACTTGTTTACGCTAGAATCTACCTTAAAAGAAATTCAGTTGAATTTTGTTACATCTATCTGATAAATGCATGACAGTCAGTTTAATAAAACGAACACTGCATGTAGTTGAGGGTAACATTAAAATTTCTACCCCTCGAAAACCATTGTCAATCTCGGCTGCGCCTCGGATGACTTTTCAATGTTACCATCAACTACGCTATCTATATATAATATCAGCTGTTCAAAACACGAAATGAAGTCCTACCGAATATACTTATTTTTCTGAAGTCATGGAAATCTAACCCTGCAAAAATAAGTGATTTTACAGTATACTTAAGGGTTAATTCAAATCAATGGCTAAGAGAAGCACGTACCTTTGACCTTTCTGTTACTGAACGAACGTTCTGCCCACTTGCGCATGCGTTACAGTTATCAATGTGTAAAAGTATCACATATATACCAACGGATGATGTTGAAAATTGTATATTTTTATGCAATTAAATCATTTGCAATGGAATTTACTACTTAGGAAAATATAAAAAGCAAACATATTTATTCTTTGTAATTGCATGTAGTTAGGTTTTTCCTCCGAAAGAGAGACAACTCAAGCATTGTGTATACACGTATTTCTCCCAAAATATATCTATGTTATCATCCCCTGATTCACTTCTGTCAGCTATGAAATATCCTTTAGAATTCATTTGATCAATCAGGGTTTGTTGGGGTTTGGATTATGTTGCCAATCTTTCACTTTTATAGAGAAGCCTGCAGACGTAGGTGATGTACTACAAATGTTGACCTGTGTTTGGCGCTTGGGCTCGTAGCAGTGCAGTCCAAAAAGTACGTATCAGCTAAACAGAAAACGAGACCAGGACCACATATATTTTTGGTTGAAATGTTCAAGCATTATGACCGCGTACATGCGAGAAAACCCTTCAAGTTAGTATCATAACAAAAATCTGTAAAATTATTACCGGGTGCATCGTGTTTAGTCCATACAGGCTTCCTAACGAGAAGCACCCGTGGGTAACCGACGATGTATCGAGTCTAATGAATCATTGATTCCTTCAAGTGAAAAATCAAATCACCCTAGTGGTCACTTGAGCATCATACACAAAAAGTTTGCATGTATATTAGCAGTGTTTTGTGTTGGCATTGCAGTAGGTGCACCGTTGTAACCACTCGTTTTTACCATGTCCGTCCTTCTTTAAATATTTTCCTCTGATACTGTTGATTTAATTTTGCCCAAATTTTGTGGAAACATTGTACATGTATACCATGCAAGCCTTTGGACCTAATTAACATTCATGATCGGAGGGTCATAGGTTCGAGCCACGCTCGTGTCTTGACTATTTTCAAACATAACAGGGGCCTCCGTGGTCGAGTGGTTAGAGCATCGGGCTCAAAATCATAAAGCCTCTCACCTCTGTCGGCGCGTGTTCGAATCTCGGCCGCGGCGTTATGTGAGCAAGTTTGCCAGTTTACTTGCGGAAGGTCGGTGGTCTCTTCCCAGGTACATTGTATCTGGGTTCTCTCCTCCACCAACAAAAACCTAACACGTAAAAATAAGCAGCCATTACTCCTTCGCCAAACGAATTTTGAAGTACGAGTCTTAAACCGAGGTGCGGTGTAGAACAAGCGTTGCCAGGATCCTGGATGTCATGTAAAGGTCAAAATAAGGGGCACTTTTCTTTATCAACTATCATTTAAAAAAAAAAAAATTCTTTACAGGATCACTATTAGTTATTTTCACCATTTAAATAACATTGGAAACCTTCAAATTGAGGCCATCAAAATGTTATATATGTTTTGCATAACTACACTTGGTACTGAACATTTTTGTTAAAATTTAGTAATCTGAGGAGTAGGATATAGAGTGGTCACCGACATAATTGCAAAAATAGAATTTCTTAATAATAACCACCACATTGTCTTACAGATATGCACTTGGTATTAAACATATCTGCGTAGTTTCATGTCATTGTGAAATACATTGTTAGACTATCTACATATGTCACAATGACAAACTCCCTGTTTCACTATGGAAAATCCCAATGTTGGATTTTATCTAAAAACTAATTACCCTTGGCACTGAACCTGTCGTTAACGTTTCATTCAATTCGATTCAAACTGTCTGAAAAACGTCGTTCTCAAAAATTACAATGACAGTTATCCACAGAAAATCCCAAAAGTGGATTTCCTTAACAAGAAATAATAATGATTTTAACATTAATAAAACGTCCTTTACACAACTACATCCGAAATCAATGTCCCCCGCAGACGGTTGAGAAACTTCACTGATCAATGCTTGATTGTCCTAACACACCCTAATCTGCAAAGGATTCCCATACATTGAGGCCGTAAGATAAAATTTACTCTGAAATTAAATAGCAGACCATGTCAGGTTTTCCTTCTTTTTCTCAGATAAATCAGTGCCAAATTCAAAATCATTTTGGAAAATATGGATATATCAAAAGGTTCATACTAACCTTTATCTACTAACTACATGTATTTTGAAGTTATAATCGACAAAAACTTCAACATTCAAAGAACACAAAAAAAATTGTTTCATGTCTCCGTTCATGGTATTTCAATATAATAATCTTACATGCTACTATTTTCCATGCATATAAATAAAGAACCATATTAGCTCATCAAAATTATGTCAGTATGGCGCATTCACAATTTTATCACTGATACAGGTAGAAAACTGGATACTTCGGTATGAATGTTTGTAAAAGGTAACATTAGAAGCAGTGCTGTGTTTTCTTGCGTATGGAACCAATGCAAAGGAACAACCACTAGCTATCTTAAACCTCTAAGGTTTAATGTGACGCCGGAATTGGGAATCAAACCAACTCGCAACCGGAAGTCTTGATCCCGGCGCCTTGTTAAATATAATATGAAGACGTTCAGAATAGACAGTGACTATTCCTTCGCTGAACTCTCTGCTCTAGAAAGTGACGGGTATTTCGGATATGACCTTAAATCTTACGCTACAGTTTGTTTTCGCGTATACATGTACCACCCATCTTTAAGATAACGAGAAAATTGTGTACACTCTGTTGTGTTCTTTACGCTTGATTGATTTGCAGGCTAAGCTATCTAAGTGTGCATGACGTCTGCGATAGATGTGTACGTCATTACATGTTCCCATGTTGTGAAGACTCTGTAGCCTCAAACCTTACCTTACCTTAAAAAAGGGGCACGATGTATAATATTTTGGAGCCCATCATGTATGACTCGAATGCATGACAGAGTTCAGATATGCACCCAGAATCATACTCCTGCACATTAAAAGTAAAACGGATAATAAATGTATTTACTTATACACAGATTTAGAATTGCAGAAAAAATGAACATGTTGATTTACAACATGTATAATGTATATGTGCACCACAATAGACACTCTTTGGTTGTATATGCACCATAATAGTTAATATTTGAAAAAAGTACCCCTGATTTGACTTTTTTATATATTATATATGTAATTCGATTATCGAAAACAAAGACCGGTCGCGGTAGCTCAGTGGTAGAGCGTTCGCTTTGTGATCGGGAGGTCGTGAGTTCGCTCTAGTCCCATTCATGACATGGCTGCGTCAAACATTAGGCTTAAACACGTATTCTTTGCTCCTTCGCCAAACTCTCGGCATTTAGATGTGAGAATCACGGGTCTTTCGGGTTTGATCTTTAAAAAAATGGAGGTGCCGTGTGGTGGCAGGCTTTAGCACGTTAAAGTACCCTCACTGCTACGGGATGTGTCTTCAACATACGTCTAACAATACGTCTCAATATGAGTGGAAAATTCTCCAAGGGGCATAAAACACAAGGAAAAAAACCAAATCGTTGGGTATTTATAACATCATGTCAGCTTTAAAAACGGAAGAACCCTTACTGCTACGGCATTGAGCTATCTGATTTAGCTGTATGCTGAAAGTGTATTAGTTACATAACATTTGTAGAAAATACAAATATTATTTTATATTTTTCATATTCGACTTCGAACATCTTCATCGTCCGACCTACAAGTTTGTGCGTGCTATAAATCTATAACCTTCTGACCGCAGCATCTTTGATTATGTTATTTCTCCCCGACTGATATTTCCATGTGACCCTCACCCATACACACGTGCGCGTATATAAGTAGGAATTTTGAGTAGGGTAAACGTTTTTAAAATAAGAATTGATAGCACTAAACATTTAAAAGAAATTTTCAAACACTAAAACACGTACATAAAACGGAAACCCAACTATATATGCCTTCAGATCTGTAACCCACTGACCGCAGCATCTTTGATCTGGTTATTTCCCCTGACTGATATTTCCATGTGACCTCTTACAGATAGTCTATCTTATCTAGTCTTATCTGCCTTTGGAATTGCCGCTTGTTCGTGCATTTATCTTTTCTTGATGTTGTTCACAGATTGCTGTTGGAAGATAACTTCAAAGACGACAAATGTACAAGGATGATGTGTATAAATAATGAGCGTTGTTATGGGCGTGAAAACATTCTTGTTAAAGGACAGACTCTCAGTCCTTAATTCTGGTGGAAATATTGAGTAACTTAAAACATGATAGTCAGCAAATCTCGTAAACCTTCTGTCTGACACAATGTTCTCTACATATGAAGCCCTGGAGAAATAGTCGAACGAAATACCCTTTTAAAGCTCAACTGACATCATATATAGACATATGAGGGTTGTTCGATATGTAATGTGTATTGTATGATATCTCAAACGCATTCGACTCAAATAGTGAAATGAACATTACATCCCTTCAAAGTATTCTCGGTTTCAATTTCGATCTCTTAACCCATTTCTGAAATGCGTCACGGTACGCTGATTTAGGTAGACCTCTAAGGCACTGACTGGTGGTTGAGCCAAGGGCTTGTCGGGACTTTTTAAGTTTTGGAAAAAGGGAAAAGTCGCATAGGGCTAGATCGGGAGAGTATAGTGGGTTTGGCAAGACGGTAACCTTGTTCGACTTAAAAATTGCTTCATAAGCTCAGATGTATGTGATGGTGCATTATCATGAATTAGACGAACAAGCTCAAATCCTGACACAGGGCGTCGTTTATGATAATATTTCTTGAGCTTTTTTTTAGTATAACATCTCGGTAATACCGACCTGCAACACTTTTGCCCTTCGGCATCGGAATTTGTACAGTTATACCATTACATGAGAAGAATATGCAATAAAGAACCCTCTTTGTGCTTATAGTTCATCTGGCAATTACAGGCCTTCTACCTTGTTTAGTTAGCAATATTTTGTTTTCAATTTTTCTGACTGGTTCCAAATATTGAACCCATGTTTCTTCACCAGTAACAATATTTGCAAATTGTCTTTGATTGAATTTGGGAAACATTTTGAGCAATTGCTAAGCGGTTTGTACTCGTACCTGTTTTTGGTCATCTGTCAACACATACGGTATAGAATAGATCCTCAGTACCCCTTGCTTGTTGTTAGAGGTTACTAAATGGGGCGGTCCTTCGGATGAGACCGCAAAAACCGACGCCCCGTGTCACAGCAGGTGTGGCACGATAACAATCCCTCCCTGCTCAAAGGCCATAAGCGCCGATCATAGGCCTAAATTTTGCAGCCCTTCATCGGCAATGATGACGTCTCCATATGAAAGACAAATTCTTGAGCGAGACGTTAAACAAAATACAACCAACCTTTATACAGACCGCCACAAACCGATCAGCAGAAATATGATGAAAGTACTGTATGGTGTTTGTTTGTGCGGTGTTTTACCTCCCATTTTAAATCGTGCAGAGACATCTCCAGCTTTAGGTGAAGTGCCAAAATTTTGACCTATGACATGACATTTACGGCCGAGCAGTGAGTGTTCTTTAACGTGCCAACGCCTACCGTGACGCGGAACCTCAGTTTTAAAGGTCATATCCAAATGACACTTGACTTTCACTTGCCCTTCACATGTCGGGTGCTTAGAAAAGGAAAAGTCACTGTCTGTATTAACTGTCTTAGATTGACACAAAAGTTGCTTCTGACCAGATGATGTGTAATGACCCCCGATTCGCAGTCATTTCGCAAAGGTCAATGCCACTGGAAATAAAAAGTTAGAGATATTTGTGCTGGTCATAGCGTTTTTAATGAAGGTACAGAAGCTCATTCTAGAGTTGTTTATAGATACACAATGTGTCATAATTCTAAAGCAAGATTAGCTAGACAGGGTCAAGATCACTATAAATATTTTCAGGGAAATTCGATCAAGATCACTGTAGGGGGCCTCCGTGGCTGAGTGAGTTAGAGCATCGGGCTCAAAATCACAAAGCCTCTCACCTCTGTCGGCGCGTGTTCGAATCTCGGCCGCGGCGTTATGTGAGCATGTTTGCCAGTTTACTTGCGGAAGGTCGGTGGTCTCTTCCCAGGTACATTGTATCTGGGTTCTCTCCTCCACCAACAAAAACTGAAAAATTGTTGAGTGTGGCAGAAAGCAATAAATAATGATAATAAAAGATCACTGTATACGATTTCTATAACCAATCATTTCTTATGACCAAACAGTATGGCAGTATGACAGGACCTTGAACCAAAGGCATTTGGTCACATGTAAACACATTTCTGTAGGCCACATTTTTACCCCAAAACTGAAGTTTTTCGGAACTCACAATGCACCATCAACATGCAACACTTCCAATATGCATGCAAGATGTATGTGTTTGTTAGTCAGGTCGCTGTTAAGGTCCAGGGACCTCTTTTTGTATATCTTTGTAATGAAGACAGTTTGTAGAATGTCTGACGACGACAATTATACATTCTGAAACAGAAATCAATTATTATAACAAGAGCACTGCAACGTCGCGACTCGTCGTATCATGGAATCTGATGCAATTTACATCGGCGTTGAACACGCCATCATTCTCCCACTCACACGCGCACGATCGCGTTACTATATCCCATGTAACTCTGTGGCGGAGGGGATAGTAAATGGTACATGTTATACAATCGAGCAGGAAATTTTCGAATCAAATAAAGACGCAAGTTATGCCGATTTACGAACGAATGTAGATGATTTAATGAATAAATGCTTAGTTTGTTCGCATTATGGGGGTATACAAATATCGGAGGCATGGAGCATTTTGCATAAATGGCGACACCATGCCTCTACTATTTATGTATCCTCCATTATATAAAAATTTAGACATTTATTTCTCATATTTATTTTTTGTGATAAAACTTTATTTTCATGTGAGTAAAGGCTTTTATGAAAGGTCGCTCACACGTTACGGTGCCTTCATCGAGAAAATGAGAGCACTGAAAAAGGCAAAAGTTTATTACAGACAAAACATTGGTAAACGTAATCATGACGAATTAACATCCTAGGATTGGATTTCATTAGAAAACAACACGCCACTGTTCGTTACCTTTACTTTTCATATACATGAATTCTCGAGCGGGACGTTAAACAACATATAATCAATCAATCAATAAATCTGTTAAATAGATACATTTGATTAACGGCATTTCACGACATAATACCAATTTCCACTACACTGCGCAGTGGTCGCGTTGGTTAGTTAGTTGGTTGGTTGTATATTGTTTAATATTCCGCTCGAGATTTGTTCACTCATATGGAGACGTCACCATTGCCGGTGAAGGGCTGCAAAATTTAGGCCTATGCTCGACACTTACGACCTTTAAGCAGGGAGGGATCTTTATCATGTCATACCTGCTGTGACACGGGGCCTCGGATTTTGCGGTCTCATCCGAAGGGCCGCCCCATTTAGTCGCCTCTTACGACAGGCAAGGGGTACTGAGGACCTACTCTAAACTGAATCCCCACGGGACGAAACTCATATTTGTATAAGGTAAAAGATGGTACACCTGTGTACGTGTAATTTCTCCGGGCCTGCACAAGTCAACCCAAGGGTCATGATATTTTAAGGAGGGTTTATGGAATCTTGGTGATATGTTTCTGTATTCCTCTTTGTAAGCAAAGCTGCCCTACCAAGACATTTATCTAGCATTCGTATTTCTATGTACCTTATTGATTCCAAAGTAATTCAGGATATATCAATATTAGTACTGCCGATTAGTATTAAGAATTTGGTGGCTTAATTAAGTACAGATAAATGTAGGTGGTGTATATCGATACAGAGTGACCTTGAAATTATTTCCAAAAGTAAAACTGACAGTACAAGACTTCCGATGTTGGTATTTGACAAGTAATCCCATTTTACGAAGTAGTTTGGTAATGCTCAATGGATGAAATTATGATCTATGCGATATAGATTTTCTAGATTCATATTCGTAGTAAATGGAAAATGACGATAATTCTTGAAATAGGCTCTCGGATATTAAAGGCTATCGATGGACACGAATTCTACCATGCCGAGCAATTTTCAATTAAGCATGGCATGTGACTGATATAAAATAATATTTGTCAGATGCAAGATCACACCCAATGAAAGACTGTCAGAGTTATCGATCTTTGCGAAGATTTTATAGATAACATTCCATCATAGGATGAGAACGTTCCTTTAAAAATTTTCAAATCTTAATTTATTTTATATCTCAGTGAAAGTTAAAAATAATTTTGACGTATGGTGTGAAGGAGCTTTACGTACATATATTATTGGCGAGATTAAGATTTTGGCGAAATCTGAACTTATCACATATATATGATAAACCCCAAGGTGTGTCAATTTGGTTTAGCTTTATAACAATGATTGATTGCTTGATTTTATTCGATCTTGTACTTTCTCCAGAACCTCACGGGGTTTACAACTTGTTTACTCACCTTGAAAAATTTGACGTACTTGTAATGATATATACCTTGTAACACCTCACATACCTGTCATAATACATACCCTGAAACATGTTACATACCTGTAATAATACATACCCTGTAGCATCTCACATACCTGTCATAATATATACACTGTAACACCTCACATACCTGCCATAATACATACCCTAAAACATGTTACATACCTGTAATAATATATACCCTGTATCATCTCACATACCTGTCATAATATATACACTGTAACACCTCACATACCTGCCATAATACATACCCTAAAACATGTTACATACCTGTAATAATACATACCCTGTAGCATCTCACATACCTGTCATAATATATACACTGTAACACCTCACATACCTGCCATAATACATACCCTAAACCATGTTACATACCTGTAATAATATATACCCTGTATCATCTCACATACCTGTAAAATATATAAATATGTAAGGCGAAACGGAACTTTGTGGAAGAAGCGACAGATCAATGCACCACACGGCCAAAGGACATGTGGTCTAAACTCAAACAATTCCTACCATCAAAGCCGAATTCCACAACATGTACACACTTACAAACTGACGAGGGAAACATAACATATTCTGAATCTATGGCTAACTGCTTTAAGGATTTCTTTTGTAATATTGGGCATAAAATTGGTAAACATTTTGATTCTTCTTTACCAGAGGTCGAACAATTACAACCAGCAGGTTCTTTTAAAATTCCAGAAATTACTATTGATTTTATTGCAAACGAAATAATGAAAATGGCATCTTCGAAAGCTACAGGTATTGATGGTTTGTCTGTAAAACTTTTAAAATTGTCATTTAATCATATAAATGATATTTTACATTTCATTTTCAACAAATCTATTTCATCTTGTACATTTGTTGATGCTTGGAAAAAGAGGCAGGGTGGTTCCACTATATAAGGCTGGGGATGAATATTTGGTTAATAATTACAGACCAGTTTCTATTTTACCTGTTGTCAGTAAGATTATTGAACGGCACATATTTAATTCCTTTTATGAATATTTATCCAAAAACAAATTAATTCCGGATAGTCAATCAGGATTTAGGCCAAGTCATTCATGTGAGACGGCGTTGAATGGTCTTACTGGTAAATGGTTTAAGAACATGGACGATGGTAAACTTACAGGGGTACTGTTTACTGATTTGCGCAAGGCCTTTGATACGGTCAACCATGAAATTCTTTTATACAAACTATTGTCTTACGGAATTTGTAACAATACTTTTAAATGGTTTCAATCTTACCTTTCAAATCGTAAACAATGTGTCAGTTGGAGAGGTGCATTATCTAGTGAAAAATTAGTATCAATAGGCGTTCCCCAGGGGTCGAATTTAGGACCATTATTTTTTATTTTGTATATAAACGATTATCCAAAATGTCTCAAACACTCGTCAGTTACCATGTATGCGGATGACACCTCTCAGGACGTAAGCGATAAATCAATTGATATGATTGAATCAAAATTGCAAGAGAATTTTGAATTAAGTGCCAAATGGATGCTTAGAAACAAACTTAGTATAAATATGGAGAAAACACAATGTATGCTTATTGGTACCTCTCAAAGACTACTGAAATGTCGACAATTGAATATTAATTTTAATGGTGTACAAATTGGATCTGTTAAACAAGCTAAACTTTTAGGTGTTTGTATAGACAATACTTTATCGTGGGATGCACACGTGGAATTTGTTTCAAAGAAAATTGTAAGAAAAAAAACTTGCTGTCCTAAAGAGAGTTAGTTATTTTATGCCACCGAATGCTCTTTTAAAAGTTTATAACGGTATTGTTTCCCCCCATTTTACTTACTGCTGCACTGTCTGGTGCAGTGTCAAAAACCAAAAATATCTAGGAAAAAAATTTTAAACTACAGAAGAGGGCAGCAAGAATTCTTTTAAATACCCGTGATATTAGAACATCTACCAGCTTTTTATTTTCTTGTTTGAACTGGATGCCAATCAAAGATTATTATATTTACAGAAAGGTTGTCTTTCTCTTTAAGGTTTTAAACAGCCAATTGCCAAATTATTTAAAAGTATTCAATTTTACAAGAGATATCTGTAGTCGGACAACCAGATCAAACAATGTTACGTCAAATTTACTTTATTTACCGAGGGCTAAAACTGAAAATTTTAAACGTTCATTTAGTTATTCACGTGCATTTCTTTGGAACAAACTGTCACAGAATGTTCGAAATTCTTATTCAATAGGTGGTTTTAAATCTATGTATCTCATGGAATATTTTAGATGAAATTCTTAGAAAAAGCTGTTTTTGTTCACATATTTGTCTTATGTTATGGTTTTTTTTTTATTCTTGTCCTTTATAATTTCATACCATGTTTAGAAAATACACTGAGGTTTAGTACTATTGTAGTATGTTTTTTCTCTGCAGTGTCTCTTTGATTTCTTATCTATATAATCATGTCTTTGTGTATGAACATGTATATATTAAAACTAATACTAATTCTATGTTTGTATATATGTTTTAACGCAGGACCACAATGAAAACTAGTTGTATGCTAATTGTGTTATCCTGGGTAAATAAAGGTTATTATTATTATTATTATATACCCTGTAACACCTCACATCCTGAAATATGTTACTTACCTGTAATAATATATACCCTGTAGCATCTCACATACCTGTAAAATATATACCCTGTAGCACCTCACATACCTGTCATAATATATACCCTGTAACACCTCACATACCTGTCTTAACATATACCCTGTAACACCTCACATACCTGTAAAAATATATACTCTGTAACACCTCACATACCTGTCATAATACATACCCTGAAACATGTTAGATACTTGTAAAAATATATACCCTGTAACACCTCACATACCTGTCATAATATATACCCTGTAACAACTCACATACCTGTAAAATATATACCCTGTAACACCTCACATACCTGTCATAATATATACTATATATCAGAAACTCCTCACATATCTGTAACAATATATTCATTATAACACCTCATGTGAAAATACCTACTCTTTAACTCCTCACGTACCTCCAATAACATCTCCCCTTTCACACTCCATTTACTTATAATTATATCTCCCCTTAACGCCTCACGTAACTGTAATGATACATGTAGATTTGCTTATTTCCACTGTAACATCTCATGTACCTTAATAAGAGCTCAACTGTACTACTTTACTAAGTCTTTGTATTGCCTCCAGAAACTCACAGGGTTTACTACTTGTTTCATCTTCTCTCTTGTAAACCTTACGTACCTGTAATGATATATACACTGTAACACTTCACATACCTGTAATAATATACACCCTGTAGTATCTCACATACCTGTAATAATATACACCCTGTAACATCTCACATACCTGTAATAATATACACCCTGTAATATCTCACATACCTGTAATAATATACACCCTGTAACACCTCACATACCTGTAATAATATACACCCTGTAATATCTCACATACCTGTAATAATATACACCCTGTAATATCTCACATACCTGTAATAATATACACCCTGTAATATCTCACATACCTGTAATAATATACACCCTGTAATATCTCACATACCTGTAATAATATACACCCTGTAACATCTCACATACCTGTAATAATTTACACCCTGTAAAAAATCTACTATGTAACAGAAACTCCTAACGTGCCTGTAATTGTAACACCTCACATACCTGTCATAATATATGCCTTGTAACACCTCACATACGTGTACTCGTAACAATACATACCATGTTACATCTTACATACCTGTAATGATATATACCTTGTAACACCTCATATGCCTGTAATAATATATACCCTGTAACAGAAACTCATCACATATCTGTAACAATATATTCACTGTAGCACAATATGTACTTGTAAAAATACCTACTCTGTAACGCCTCACGTACCTCCAGTAACATCTCCCTTAACGGCTCACGTAACTGTAATAATTTATGTAGATTTGTTCATTTCCTCTGTAACCTCTCATGTACCTGTAATATAAGAGCTACACTGTACTACCTTACTTATCAGTAAAAATATCCCTACTGTAACATGTAACATACCTGTAATGATATCTACCCTGTAACACGACACATCCTTGTAATGATATCTCCCCTATAACACGTCACATACCTGTACTGATATCTCCCCTATAACACGTCACATACCTGTAATGATATCTCCCCTATAACACGTCACATACCTGTACTGATATCTCCCCTATAACACGTCACATACCTGTAATGATATCTCCCCTATAACACGTCACATACCTGTACTGATATCTCCCCTATAACACGTCACATACCTGTACTGATATCTCCCCTATAACACGTCACATACCTGTAATGATATCTCCCCTATAACACGTCACATACCTGTACTGATATCTCCCCTATAACACGTCACATACCTGTAATGATTTCTCCCCTTTAACATCTCAAATTTTACTTAAACTACAGAATGGTACATGATTGATGGACTGTTCGTTTTTTCCGTCTCGTCGAAAATTTTGAGACGCCCCCTGCTGTAGGTGAAGTACCACTTTAGACCTATGCTTGGCGTTCAGGACAGTAACAGTGAGGGTTCTTTAACATGCTAAAGCCTGTCGCGACACGGGACCTCCGTTTTTAAGGGCATATTCTCACTTCTAAATGCCGAGTGTTTGGCAAAAGAACAATCATTACCTATGTTTACGTCTTAGGCTTGGCGCGCGAGAGTGGCTCGAACTCACGACTTCCGGTTACGATGCGAACGCTACAATAACTGAGCTACCGCGACCGGCGTAAATGAGGTTCACAATATATTAAATGCAAACAAATAATAAATATACATACTATACAAAAATTCGTCAAAGAAATACGAGTTAACAGAGAGAACTAAAGGGAACAGACATGTTCATTATCTTAAATATAAGGTTACATTTTTTATAAGGGTCGGCATTTAATGATAATGCGGAAAATTTGTAAATTTTTATACCATTTTCCAGTTTCGAAAATATTCTTATACTTAAAAGCCATGGATTCTTATAGTTTTTTAAAGGACAAAACTGCTCGTAAATATTTATAAAAATACAATCAATCTTATTTTCATGACTTACTAATAGATTCCTCAGAAAACTATAATATTTCCTCTGTACAACATTATGTGACTGGAATATTTGAAGTGCAGAGTGATGTGTTGGTGGGCGATTTATTTATGCCATCTAGATCTGCTAGTCCGGAAGAAAGGGTACCAAGATAACCAGAGATAGAGAACATATGAGCACACTGTCAACTTGCACTTCCAAAGACAAATAACTGTAAAGTTACCAGTATTATTTTCAAGTAATAATTATATTCATGTATCCTATTGTTTAAAAAATAAGCCGATATGCAGGTAACATGAAGTATAGGTGTGGAATGATATTATTGCGTGGAACCCGAGGTCCATGGAGAAAATATATAAGTGAGGTTAAACCGGATGCTGTGTGGAAAAATCAGTTTGCGCATGCATAAATGTACGAGCCAATCAGAAACTCGCTCGGTCTTCTTCGTCAAGTCGAAAAAAACTTCTTTCCAACTTGAAGGAAAAGGTCGAGCAATGTTCCGATTGCACCTTGATGATTATATACAAGAAACAGTTTGCTAATGCACAAGTATATGTTTATTGGAATCAGTAATATTTTAAAAATAAGAGAATAAAAAAATGTTTTGTATATTTTGTGACTTTTGATTCTGGGGTTAGAGGTCAAAAGTACAAATATTTCATATCTATGCCTATAGAGCTCGTATATCATGACCGCTTTAACTTTTAGACTTATAATGAAATGTTTGCAAGATTTAAAAAATATTTATTTTAAAACACATTTTTATTTCAACTTAGAATATTTTTAAAGTTTCTGTCAGAAAACCATGCCTATGATCCACGTATTGTAGCAGTCATTTTTAAAGGATGTCAACTTGTTATATATATATATATATATATATATATATATATATATATATGTGTGTGTGTGTGTGTGTGTGTGTGTGTGTGTGTGTGTGTGTGTGTGTGTGTGTGTCATTGATCCCACATCTGGTGCGTCCAGGGGTCCATGTTTGCCCAACTCTTGATTTTGTATTCTCTGAAGGAATTAAGATGTTTATCACTGTTAGTTATCTTCACCTTTTCATTACTGATGTTTTAAAGTAAAAACCATAATATTCACTAGTCGGTTATTTTTCTTGCGTGTCTTTACATCAGTCTTATTAAAGAATGTGTAATTATATCGGTCGAGCGATTATATTAAAATTTTCAAGTGTATTACTGTTTTGATAAGCAATACGTTTTTATTTCACAATCTGTACATTTCTGTTTACGCGTAAATACACTCAAAAACTCCCATCCTAAATGTCTTACTTGAAATAAATCCAACAAGGTCACTTACGCTATTATAATCAATAATTTTATAAAGTTATTCAGAATTTCCCAGTTTAATTGTCTGCGTACATTCTCTGTTTGTGTGATATTAGGTGAGAAATCGGTAGGTATAACCCTAAAACAGCAAGGCAAATACATCTGTTGACATATTAAGAATATCAATTACACAATATTGATTTTCTTTATGCTAAATATTTAACTTTTTAAATCAGAGTGACAAAACGTGTTTCCATCGGCATCAAGTTTCAAATACTAATTAATTGTCCACTTCAACGAAAACTCGGCTTTCAAAATTTTCGAACATTTTCGGTGCAAAATAGTGTTAATGTCATGACTTTGTTTGTTTGTTGAATGATTTACCCTGGCAACTTAACACGGTACAAATATGCTCGAGAAGTTGTAACTTGTAATTTCTTACCATTAGAAAATGGGTCACGTTTGATTTGCTGTATAAAGTACACGCACATGTACTTATACTAGCTACTAAAAAGAAAAAAAATGAACCTCTGATATCACGGTACCCAATTAAATACATTATTGTAGATTATATTGATTGATTGTTGTTTTCCGCACACTCAGCAATTTTTCAGCTATCGGGTGGCGTCCAATTTTATTGGTGGAGCAGAGAACCCAGATACAATGTACCCAGGAAGAGACCACCGACTTAACGAAAGAAAACGGGCCAACTTTCTCACATATATCGGGGCGAGTGAGAATCGCACCCATGCCGACTAGAGGAGAGAGACCTTGTGATTTTGAGTGCGATACTCTAACCACTTGACAACGGAGGCTCCTGGTAGATTGTAGTATCAAAGTAAAAATTATATATTGTAAATCAAAATGTCAAAGATTTTACAGCAGTTCAGTAAATCAAAGTAAAAAAAAATATTCTGTTGCTATACAGTATTTACTTTACAAACCAAAGACAAATTATCAAATATATTTCTAATAGAATAAGTCAGAGTATTAATATCATTTTCAAATAGTAATCAACGTATTCAAGTCTTGACCAGATTTAATATAGTATCAATTGTTTTACTATATACGTAAATCAAAGTATAAAAGTTTTTACTCCATTCAGTATGAAAAACTATAGTGTTAAATGCATTTTATGTTCTCTATATCCATTGCGATTTATTTAGTTTCTTTGCATTCTACGGAAATAACATCATTTCTTATAACATGAACAGGTATTTTGGTCTGTTCTTAAGAATTTCCTTATTTACTGTGCGTATGAATGGTGAAGCGATGACGTTAGTAGGATCTGATTGTCTCAAATGATCCCAAGCTCTAGTTCTATGAACACTTTGTTCTCACAGATATCCCATTCTGCGTTAAACAAATATGAATTCTCTTACCTGTTATTTTTGGCTACATTCAAATTCTAATTCATATCAAATCAAAACTCATTCTCTGAATGTTACTCACGCTTGTCGGGTTTGAACTACATGTAGTTTGTCGTTGTCGTTAACTTTTCATATTTTCCATTTTCTTGTCCAGATCCAGTGGGACAAATTTTACCAAACTTGTTCTTCAATAAAAAAAAAAATCAAGGTTAGAAGAAATATAAGCCTTAGTCTAGTTTAGTATCGCATGGATAGGGAGCACAGACCCCACAACCAGATCCAAGCTGATCTTAGAATTATATCGATATGGTCCGTATCTCCGATGGCAGTCGATTTGACAAAGTCATAGCGCTACTGCAATCAAGGCTACTGGAACTACATTATGAATGAAATTAAAGAAGAGTACTACAGTATTTAATCTCAAAGACTGAAAATTGACGAACATTATGGTCGTGTCGGGGAAAAAGTCGTTCTAAATTAATCTCCGTTAGAAGTTTTGTCGTTTCTTCAAATAGTACAACAAACCCTTTTCTGCTGGTAGATGAATTGCAGGACTACCCATTACTAGCTAGAACTAATGGGTTATAGAATTAAAGACGAGTAGGGGAAATTACGTCATAGATATTCATTCAATGGCTTTCACAGGAAAATATTTTTCTCAAATTTTTGTGTAATTGATTTGAACGCATTACACTTGTGTGTTTTTAGGCTATATGTCTTGTATAATGATGAATCTTAGAGTATCGATATTGAATTTAATGTGCTGGATATTGGTCGGAAGAATAAATCAGATAATGTTTGGCCCAGCACATAAAAAAGTCATTAATCCGTGTCTTGGAGACAAAATTGCTACACAAGGAAATACACAGACATTAGGGGGAGAAATATATCTATTAATGCTTTCAACTTAATACTTTAAAGACGGGATCAAAGTAGGCATTGTCTGTTTTAAAATGTTCTTGGACATGAGCTTCTCCCTCGGTTGATTTAAGCGCATTATTGGACGAAAACATGGCATAAAAATTCCGTAACAGAACGGTACAAAGCTGTGGTATAAAAACAACACAAACATTGCTTTACCAGTTAAGGAAATGAATGCTAAAATAATCTGGAATCTGTAATTCATACCTTTGGATGGAATCTAAACGGCAAAACTTTGCCTGTTGCCAACAATGATAGGGCAAGAAAGATTTTGTCTTTCTGTTATCGTAGCAACAAATGCTGCCTTGGTTACTGAAGAAAATAACAACAACCAATAGACCCGTAAATTACCTTGTTCAATAGAGATGAGATTTTGTTTGGTAGTGGTCTAACAATAAAATAAGACCTTCTTTGGAACACTACGTACATTACTGTAGAATTGTACGCTTCAAAGGGAACGGGATGGATCTAGAGAGCTACAGATCCAGCCGCTTTTGAAACCTGCGATATAAAATGCAAAACCTTATGTCGACTTGAGATTAAAATTTATAAAGTCCCATTCAAACTGAAAACTTGACGTTTCAATAAAGTTCGCCTATTTACGTAGCAATATGATGAAAATCGCAAGCAAAAAATAAATAAAAAAACAAGTTTCTTTTTTTTCCGCGGGTGTAAACTTTGGCGATTATCTGTAAAACGTTTTAATGTCGTAAGAATCATTTATCCTTCCCAAACTGAAAAGTGTTGAATGAAAACAACTGCAATACAGATAAATTTTTCTTGCAATAATACGTATGGGAATTGTAGACACATTTGGGTACAAATCTAGCAATTAAAATTTTGGCGGCATGATTTTAATCCACTAAAATAAACGAAAAATCATCCCGCGGAAAAAAAACCCGCTATACAGTATTTTGTTGCTTTTAAACAGACTATGAAATTACCACAGGTAATCTGAAGGCCCAATTTGTTATATGAGATCACAGTCCATTCATATTCGCACCAATAATAGCAGATAAACGAGTATCATTTTGTTAAATCATATACAATATACTCTTGTTGATTGGAAGATTTTGGAGAATTTCTTTGTAAGCCTGCATTGCTCATTATAGTGGTCCCACCCATGGTGCGGTGAACAGAAATGATTTTACAACACATTCTCAGATATCGGTGCCTACCATTCCTTCACTTCTCGGAAATTTAAAGATGGCATGGAATAAACCATCTCCAGATCTATTTTTGCACAATAAATGGATAAATAAAAAAAACCAAACAAACAAACAAAAAAGCAAAAAATAAATAAATAAATGAGTAAATAATGGCAACGGTATTCCGATTGACTCTCATGTACTTACAAAAATAAAATTTATATTTTATTAGTCTTTTTTCATTTCTGTCTGAATTTCCAGTCGTTCAGTAGATTTACTATATTCATCAAGGTTCATACGCGCATTGTTCACAACTGCAGCGCATTCATGAGGAAATGGCTATCATTACAATTTGTAAAGATATTAAAGGCAAAAACATTGACAATGTATATATAAAATAAAACACTTATCAAAATCTGTTAGATACACGAATAAATTTGTAGACAGCAGAATTTTTTTTACAAATTTCTGCTGCCGCCACAAAGTAACACATGCATTGTGAGTGTCAATACCATAAAACCCTTTAATCTGAATGATTCCTCAAAAGCCTTCTGTTTCTAGCTGTCGAAATATATTTTGCTATGAAAGAGAAAATGGTATGAATCTTCAGGTTCCCTCGTAAGAACACTCGAGAATGTCAGTAATATCACGTCTGTATAAATCATAACAGAGTGCGCAGTTATGTTTGAGTGCACATTTACCATATGAAAAATGCTCAGGAGGTTTAGAAATGTTCATGGCAATACAATTACGAAACTGACAAATAGAAATTTAAAGAATTGCATTTACTTATGACATCCGTTATAAATGACTTTCTTAAAATATTGAGCCTGCATATCAAAAGCATATACAGTTTATTATGAGCTAGCTTTATTAGATTGACGTGGTAGATAGTTTCAGCTGAGCTTCTTGTCCTTGGCAAAACAGGAAAAATACCTTATTTCTGAGTAGTGACCTTAAGTTTTAATAATTAATTACCTTAGGCTAAAATATTACCGTTTCAGGGAAATATTTTACAGCGTATACGATTTATTTAGGCTTCAACAATAGTTTAAGGGAGTGGTTAATATTTTTGTGAAATCTCTTTAGTGAATCAGTTTCGGTTGTTAATACTTTCAAATATATCAAGAACCAAAATCGTTATGAATGGACTACAGGATTTGTTATGTTTTCAGTGAACATCTTCAATATGTCAATATATATTTATTTTGATGTCCTCTTCAAAGAAGGGGACAACAAAGAATGCAAAATTGAGCGCAAGACAAATACGAAGCCCTAGAAACACCATAGTTGAGATCAGGTATCAAGGTGGAGTAAGCATACCATGTTGACTATAGCTTGGTCAGCTAAAATGAGTAATTCGCAGTCACAATCAGTGTGTAGAAAACCGCCTAAAATTGGTATGAAACACGTCACGCAGTATTTGACCTAATGTCATGTATTTGCAAATTAGATCATTATAACGACCATAGAATTTGCGAAATGCTTACTTTAAACGAGATTGTTGAAATCATGATAATATGTTTGTTTGGTTTTTTTATTTATAGTCTGAGCAATTTTTCAGCTATCCGGCGACTGTCACTATTACCGGTGACGTGGCTGCAAATTTAGACCTATGCTTAGCACTAATGGCTTTTAGCAGTGAGGGTTCTTTTACGTGCCACACCTGCTGCGACACTGGACACGTTTATAAGGTCCCATCCGAAAGACCCGTGACTCTCACTTCGTAATGCCGAGCTCTTGGCGAAGGAGCAATCACTACCTATTTTAACGTCTTAGGTTGACGCGGCCGGCCCGAGCGGGGCTCGAACTCACGACCTTCCGTTCACGAGGCGAGAGCTCTACCACTGAGCCACCGTGATCGGTTATGATAATATGATCTTAATTGTCATAGCCTACCTTGATGCAAAAATTTATCATACGCAGAACATGCTTTCGTATATCGAATCAATTGAGAGACATAAACAGCATATGCAGGTAATAATGGAATATGAGACTAATTCTTTGATAGACAGGGGCACAGGTTGGCCATAACTATTGTAAATGATCTTTCAATGATTTGAGGTCAAAAGGTGAAAAGGTTTACTAGCATGCATATAACAATTGTTGCAAGACTGTTAACTAGATAACCCTTTGTCCATTGGTCATTAAATCTCATAGTTTTGAACAGTAGATGACTGCTATTGATTATTAGATTAATATACCAAAGGTCAAGAGCTTCTTAGCATGCATGTAATGGTTGTTGTTTGACCAATAACTGAAGAGATCTTATTCTGTTAATAATCAGTTAAGTTTAATCAAACTTCATATGCAAATTGGTTGTGGCTATAGTAGATGACCCTATTGACTTTCGGGTCAAAACGCCAAAGTTCACGGGCTTCCAGCATGCATCATAGGACTCCTTGTTCCAATAAATGATAGCACATTTTCAAGTTACTGCCGGAACACATGTTTATTCTAGATTTTATATACTTCCGGTAAAATAGCGTCTGTTAGTAACAGTGTTACGAAGAAATGAAGGGATCAAAAGCAAGATACCACTGCTGAGCGGAAGGGTATATTGCGGACATTAGGAGCATAGGAGTATATGGTTATATGGAGATTATATTTTACCCCTTTCCGACACAGAAAAAGGATCCGTGATCAGCAGTTGAAATTAAACACTGGCTTTAGTTCCACTGCAAGCTCGCACAATTTACCTAAATCAATTTTTCGATTGATTGCTTGTTTGTATGTTTTACGACCCGTCGAGAACTTTTTACTCATATTGAGACGTCACCAACTATAAATGAAATACCACAAATTTAGACCTATGATTAGCGCTCAGGGCCGTAGCAGTGAGAGTTCTTTAACGTCCCAACGAGTGCCGCGACACGGGACCTCCGTTTTTAAGGTCATATCCAAAAGACCCGTGGTTCTCACTTCTAATGTCGAGCGTTTGGCGATCACTACCTATGTTTATGTCTTAGATTTGACGCGGCAATGGCTCGAACACACGACCTTCCGGTTACGAAGCGAACGCTCTAACCACTGAGCTACCGCGACTTTCGACAAAAAGAACATTATACACCTCGATCCGAACGGGAGCACTTTAGTTCTGGCACTTCCCATAAAAAAGATCGATTGAAGTAGTTGTTTATATCATTTTTAAACTTACCGCTATACTTAGATTTTAAATGTCCCGTGTGGATCCGGGTTGTTAGAATAGATCCTCAGTACCCCTTGCTTGTCGTAAGAGGCGACTAAATGGAGCAGTCCTTTGGATGAGAAAGCAAAAACCGAGGTCCCGTGTCACAGTAGATATGGCACGTTAAAGATCCATCCCTGCTCAAAGGCCAAAAGCGCTGAGCATAGGCCTAAATTTTGCAGCCCTTCACCGGCAATGGTGACGTCTCCATAGTGAAAGATTCACGAGCGGGACGTTAAACGATATATAATCAATCAATAGATTTTAAAACCGGAAATGCGTATGGCTAACCAAATCTGAGGGCGCGTGTAAATTTCGGGTAAAAACGGTGTTCCGTCAGTAACTCGAAAATATTCTATTCCTAAATACCACAGCACTTAGTCAGAAAATGTGTAATGTCTCTATAAACTAGAAAATTATGACTAAAACGGCATAATTTATTTTATTAATGTGGAAAATTGCATTAAAAGAAGTCATTAATATACCAAATACCTCGACAACAAATTTTAAAGATCATTCTTTTGAGCCATCCAAGGTCAAATCACCCCAAGTACATAGAAGTTCATAAACGATATTTTATCTTTCTTTTTGGAAAATAATTTCTGTCTCAGCAGTGCCCTATATTTTTCACTTTGATAAGAAGATATATCTAGCCCATATGGGCTCTTTATTTAGTACATATCTAATTAAACCACAAATGATTCTTGATTAAATTATAATGCAAAAAGAGTTTATTACAGGGATTCTTTAATATGTAGTAAAAATGTTTCTTAAACGTCAACTTTGTGTTTTATTCCACAAAAAAAACTGTGGTTATGCTTGTTCTCCTCACCCACTCGACAATTCGTCGTGTTTTAGAACCGGTGAAAATCAGAATTTCAGAAGATTAAAACATATTACTGAAAGCAAGGAAATATTGCATCTAATGATTATTTTCGACATCTACTTTGCAAATAACACGAAACGCTAAACGCGAGTTATACAATGTGTCTGCGTACACGGTTATAGGCACAGTGGAGGTTCAAGGGTCATAACCTTGGGCTTGAAAGTGGCGCAAGTATGCGGCGGGGTTGCAAATAAAAATATGACCTTGCATCTCCTCTGTAAGGCGTTGATTTACAACTATATAAACTAACGATGTTGCGGTAGATACTAAGTACAACTTGAGGTGTCAATCAGATATGTACTTCACACCAGCTGCTCTTCCAGCTTCAAACCAATCGACATTTTTTTCCTCAAATATTTCAATCAATATATGAAAAAGCAACAAGTTTTTATTACTAGTGACTTAGTATATATGTATCTTCATTCAACCTGTATTCGCCATAAGGTTCGGCTGTCACCATGATGAGTTATGATACAAGTTTTTCTTTTCTCTGGTTTTCCCTACTATTAACGTTTACGTGATTATACACACACACACACACACACACACACACACACACAAGAGCACAACAAAGTGGTACATCTCCTAGCAAATGGCCATATCAATTAACTTGACATTGAACCCGATGTATTTTTAACATTTACATTTCCAACGTATTTGCCTTTGATATTTTTACAAATTGTAATTATAGATAATTCAACATGAATGCGTTGAAGCTGTACACGTATGAATCTTAATAAATGTAGTACGTCTATTTAACGGCTGGGAATTCCGACAGAAATGAAAGTAGATTGTAAAAGGAATATGAAAAATAAATTTCATTTTTGTAAATACATGAGGGTCAATCTCACCATCGCCATTTTTTCTAACAAAAATTGATACATGTAGCATTTGCTTATTACCCATATTGACATAAGGGTATGAACTGCAACGCTTCCTGTACGGAGTACAGTATGAGACATAAATAGCATTCACCGATATGGTCTTGAGTGTCATACATAGGTAAAAATTTAAGGTTGGTTAGTTAGTTAGTTGTTTATTGTCATTTACATTGAGACGTCACCATTGCAAGTGAAAGGCTGCAATATTCAGGCCTATGCTCGGCGCTTACGCCCTTGAGCAGGGAGGGATCTTTATCGTGTCACACCTGCTTTGACACAGGACCTTGGTTTGAGGGGTCTGACCCAAAGGGCCGCCCTATTTAGTCGCCTCTTACGACTAACAAGGGGTACTGAGGACCTACTCTACCCCGATCATCACGGGGCCAAAATTTAAAGTGCAGCTGGTGATATTTTAATGAATTCACTTAAAAACAACAAACAATCTCTCATTTAGTGATGTCATCAGCTTCGGGTGAAGTATGCTCATGGCCGTTTAGCAATGCATGATCTTTATCGTACCGTGACCCTATATCTTGGTGTTTTAAGTCCACTTTAAATGCCCGTCCCATGGCGAAAAAACAGTCGCTACCCTTTTTAACGCCTTATTTCTGGTGCTACCAGGGCTCATACATATAATCCTCCATCACAAAGCGAGAGCTCTTCAGACTGAGCTACGCTACCGTCACGGATTGGTGTTAAGTCTTTCTTTCATACACACGCAAAACCCGATTGAGAATTAAAGATCAGAGAGATATGATCTAACTACCTCCTATTCAGATCATCAAGCTGAGTTTAGTTGTAATGTTTGTTTTCTTAGAGGGATAGATTTCTGAATTTTCATTCGAATATGTACATAGAGTTTACATCCAGCAAACACTGGACTCGGGTTAGTTTAGCTAATTTACACCTAAATACAAATTTCGGAAATCCCCCACTCATAACCCTGTCTGACATGTTGTTGAAAACAGAAGGTATGGATGACCTCACCGTCTTATTACAATTTGGGATGAAGTAAGAGTTTGTGTGAGGACCAAACGTGACAAAGACCGGAAACACAAGACAGGATAGAATACTGTAAGCTCCCCACGGATGGCTGTTCGGTGAATGGGGAATACAAAATACTTTTTAAACTTGTAGTACTTTCAGGTAATTAAACTCAGCTTTTCTCATCAGTCTGTGTTTCGGGTGATGTAAGGGAAAGAGAAATATTCTTTATCTTAAGACCAATTTACTGCATGGCACATTATCAGTAATATGTAAAGCACAATTTTGAGTTGGTGATGTCCACTATACAGCAATGTAGGTAATAGGTTATAGAATAAGTAAAATGTTTGACAAAAATAAATAATGATAACAGGTGCCAGTGTGTTGGGAGATAATTGTCTTGAATTTCTCACCTGGAAGATTTGGCTTATGTAGCTCTGCATATTTGGAGTTCAAATTTTGGCGGTCTGCAACTTATAAGTTATCTGCCACTATTGGCTAGATCTCGCTTTTATATAGGGTTTCTGTAAGTGTTACATGATTGAGATAATCAATAGAAATGCTGTACGGTGACGTTCAACCAATCATAGCAAAGTACGGCGTCGTGCAACACAACAATTCTGCAGTACTGTCAAACAGAAATATTGTACACTTTTGTACGACGTAAAGTATACGCTGAATAAGTACATTATGTACGTGATTCAACTAATACACACTCAGAATTACAATGAACATTTACTCTCACTGTAAGTAACAAATTCATTATCAGAACAATCATATATTTCTCACGGGTAAGCAATGCTACATACAGCAGACGATATCTGGCATACGGAACTAATTTTTGCATCACAAAAATGAGTTTAGGCTGCATTTAACTTATGATACATCCAAAATACGAAACTATTGCTAATTGCATTTACAGAGGAAAAGATGGATGTAAATAAGTTTCATTGACATAAGTGAATTTGTGATATTTCAACTCATAAAGGCAACGGTATGTAGGAAACAGTGCTGTATATATTCAAGTAAATCTCAAGAACTGACAATGTATGTGTCAAGTATTAAAATAAGAGACTATCAATTTACACATTGAGCAGTTTATGCACCATTTACATTTACACTCTAGTGCATGTAATAAATCATCAAAACATAGTAAAACCCACCAACAATCCATCATAAGTTATTAACCCATTACATAAACAACATTCTTTTACAAGCTGTATAGTAATAAAAATCCATCCACCCCGAAAATACATCACATAGCCAACAGCTATACACCCATGGCAGGTCCTTACAATTTCACAACTGCGCAGTATTTTGAGATACCATATTGCGAGAAAAAGATTGTCACAATTACTGTTTATTGTGACAATTAAACTCAGACAGGACACACGCAACGCCACCTCCATGTGTGCTATTCGCACTTTTCATCCTCCTATGCATGGAATCAGTTCCATCAATGATACCCCACAGTTCATATGCGAATTACATGTCATAATTTTCTTTTTCTTTTTTTATTATAATAACCAGTCCTTAAAATTTCTATACTAGAAAGCTGTAACAATATTTTTTCATCTGATAACAAAAAAGGTGTTCGATGGTTGAAAGTGTCATATTCATGCATTTTTATTATCAATTCGGATACAGTTCCTGAAAAGAGGCAATTTTTCATCATTTGCTTTCAAAATCCGATGGTTTAAAAACACAAATTCTTGGCAACAAAGTTAAAGCAATAATTATCGGTGCACACAGAGGAGTGCGTCACAATGCTTACAGAGTCCATCACAATACCTATTGAATCCGTCACAATGTCTATAAAGAGTCCGTTACAATGCTTATAGAGTTCGTCACAATGCTTAAAGAGACCGTCACAATGCCTACAGAATCCGTCACAATGCCTATAAAGAGTCCGTCACAATACCTATAAAGAGTCCGTCACAATACTTATAGAGAGTCCATCACAATGCCTACAGAGTGTATCACAATGCCTATACAGAGTCCGTCACAATGCTTACAGAGTCCATCACAATACCTATTGAATCCGTCACAATGTCTATAAAGAGTCCGTTACAATGCTTATAGAGTTCGTCACAATGCTTAAAGAGACCGTCACAATGCCTACAGAGTCCGTCACAATACCTATAAAGAGTCCGTCACAATACTTATAGAGAGTCCATCACAATGCCTACAGAGTGTATCACAATGCCTATACAGAGTCCGTCACAATGCTTACAGAGTCCATCACAATACCTATTGAATCCGTCACAATGTCTATAAAGAGTCCGTTACAATGCTTATAGAGTTCGTCACAATGCTTAAGGAGACCGTCACAATGCCTACAGAATCCGTCACAATGCCTATAAAGAGTCCGTCACAATACCTATAAAGAGTCCGTCACAATACCTATAGAGAGTCCATCACAATGCCCACAGAGTCTATCACGATGCCTATACAGAGTCCATCACAATGATTATACAGAGTCCTTCACAATGATTATACAGAGTCCTTCACAGTGCTTACCGAGTCCGCCACAATGCTTACACTCCACCTACAGCTAATGACGTGCCAATATTAGTGAAAAATCCTCGTAGGAACAAACTAATCTTGCCGAATTAGGCGCTAAAGCTTTCAGACTCCGTTCCAATAAAGAGTCCGTCACAATGCTTACAGCCGAGTACATCTCAATGTGTGTACAAAAAGTCCTCATTACAAAGCCATCACAAGACTCAATGAAATATTATAAACTTATACAAGGAATAAATATCGTCGTTGTTTATATATATATATATATATATATATATATATATATATATATATATATAGAGAGAGAGAGAGAGAGAGAGAGAGAGAGAGAGAGAGACATACATATGAGAAATAAATATTTTTTTTATGTTTGGTATAACTTCCTTACATAATGACCAAGAGTAAACTCCTGTGTACATCAAAAGCTGGATTTTTACGAGAAAGTATTCACCTTACTACAGCATAACATTAATTACCGTGATAAAGAGTCTGAATATCAAAAATTGATGAACACCTAAGAAATGCTATTTGAATAACAGATATAAACCCACACTGTACCGGTATACCAATAAATGTTCTGGACGCATTGCTTTACCAAACAGAACTGTTTTGCGATTTTTATAGAGTGGGGTTTAAGTCGAGATGTTCAGTTGATCTTTGTTTGAGCTCGATGTTAGATAACGTTTATAGAGATTGGATCAATCTTTATTGATATTAGACACCCAACTTGATTGAAGTTGTTTAAAATAAATTATATTTTCAAAACTCATTGCCACGAGACGGAATACGTTCCTTTTAAAAATAATAATGTTCAACGCCATTTCATTAATTTGTTATTTCCTGCACGTAATATGTTTGTGTGTTTGATGGTTTTTTCATTATATTGGAATGCTCCGTAGCCTTATCGACAATATTCGTTCACTTTTGAAATATTTATATAACCTAAAAGTGAAAGATTTTTTTTTTCTCCTCACTGAATGAGGTAATTTGTGAAAGTGTATATATTTTGTCAGTGGGCATCTCTATCTCTCTCTCTCATGCCATGCATATATATACATCTTTAAAGAAGAAGAGGATGATATCGAGATATCCTTGTTTGATTAAAGAATTACTTTATCATTCATGTGCTAAAAACGTGTAGATTGAGATTGCGCTGGGGTCTAAAGTCTTCAGTAAATGTACGAACACTGTAAGAATGAATGTTTAGGAGTGAAAAGTCAGTATGTTTATCAAGAAATATATACAATACATTGAAACAGCATAGGTTTACTACCGACAAAACATTTGTAAATGTTTTGTTTGTTTGTTTGGTTTACGTCCCTTCAAATGTTTTTCACGCATAATGAGACCTCGCTATCAGTAGGTAATGTAAAGGAGACGAAATGGTATTGTTCAACATTACCTTCCGTTCTTTTGTCTGGGGATAAACTAATGCCCACGGATAGGGTCTCTGAAATCATTTCTTTGGTATGACAACGAACTGTTGTTCACCAGATATGGTCCATTTCAGCAAACACCTAAAAATGCTATAAATCCTGATGGATAAATTTTAATGATTGTTGTTCTTTGTAGTGTGCATCTTTTGAAAGAGAATTAAATTATAAACACTTACACATGTTAATTTCAATACTCTTTTCACGTGACACTTTGCAAAGGAGTCAATAGTCAATATCTTCATTTTTTCTTCTTCTTCTTCTTCTATGGTGATGATTCTTTATATATCTTCTTTTATGATGGTTTGGATAAAATAGTTTCTTTTTGAATCGTTGTTTGAAGATAATTGTCGTTCACGAACATACCGGACTTACTTAATCCTGATCAATATCACTTCCTGGTATACTAATATAGTATATTAATAATGAGATTCGTGGTACTCAACTTCCCCATGTATACCTTCAGTTTTCTATACATTACTACAAACTAAGCTTAAATGGTTGTCACGAAACCTTCAGAGCTAAATATTGAACAATTTAGTCAAACGAAAGGGAGATATTGATAGACTTATAAACTGATATATCACCGTAATATAAGAATGAAATGCTCTCCTGTTACGTACATTACGCAGAAACATAATATACGTTGTATCAATAGTATGGTTTGTCATTTTTATAGAGTTAATCATTAACCTGGAGTGGTTAGTGTCGGTCGGTATATAATTAACTATTGTCAGAATCTTGATCGAAATCTTTTATTGAAGTGATAAATCGAAGTTCATAGTGTAGTAAATTCAAAAGCCTTCACTTTCCTTTAACAGATGTTTGTAGAACAGTTTAAAGCCCTTTCGGATTCTAACATTGACAAAATTATGGATGTATATTTGATGTTAAAGGAATACAATGCATTTTTAAGATTATCAAAGAAACTTCAAGTATAATACTAAAAAAAAAAATATGGTGTACGGTTAAAGTATTTCAAGCAATAGCTCAGCACGACGAGGAAACGTATTACAGTGCAGGGTATAATATTTAACGTGTGAAATCTCTCTGTACTCTTTACTGCAGCATGCATATTGCATTACTGTGTAAATGAAGGTACCCGCTAATTGGTCATGAACAAGACCTCTACATCCCCACGAGACTGAAGCACAGAGCAGAAAATTTCAATTGCAGAAGAAATCGGTAAAATCGATCTGGAACGAAGAAAGCACATTTTTTTTTAGTATTTAACTTTGGGGATGTTGATTGCTTGGCCGGATAACTGTGTTATTTAAAATCATAATACATCATTACTGTTACTTGTGTATCGAGTACCTCGTCCAATGGGAGCGCGTAGTGTGCTAACCACATGTTGTTCAGGCCTGACATATGTTCAGGTTTGATTCCATCTCTTGCTCAGTTTCACTTGGACGATTGGAACAGGCCGTGCGAGTGATAATTTTAAGGATATCAGCTAAATGAAGAGCTGTCTGCACCATAGTATTTAAGAACAAAATAATTTCCAAAATTAAGTCATGTGTTTTATAATGTCAAGTGTTGCGTATATTTGAAGTCAATGTGCTGTGAGTTTTATGTATTTAAGCTTTCATCCGACAGATAAGAAATTTGATTTCATAATGTTTTGATGCTCTAAAACTGATGACGGTATACCGAAGAATACACTGTTCATCTTTCTAAACACTGTAGTTTATTTAAATACAATGGAGAACTCAACAAACATTCCGGCGAATCTCACCAATTCATCCGTCTCAACTCCATGTACAGAAGTGTTCTGTTTAAATGACGAAGACTACCTGGATTATTTGGAAGACTATGTTTTTCCGGAAAACTGGGAATGGGGTATCATTATCATGTACGCTATAACATTCGTGGTTGGTCTTTCTGGGAATGTCCTGGTCTGCTTTGCGGTATGGAGAAACAGGTCCATGCGGACAGTAACCAACATTTTCATCGTAAATTTGGCGATAGCAGATCTGACCGTGATTATCATATGTCTACCGCCGACTCTTTTGGCCGATGTCACGGAGACTTGGTATTTTGGATTCGTTATGTGTAAAGTAGCGCTATTCTTACAGGTAAGAACAGTTTTATAAACGCTTTGTTCAACGCCAGAATGGTCAATACGTTATAACAATACTTATGTATTCTCTTTATATTTATTCACAGCATTGTGATTCAATATATTATATAGGCTTACTGTCATTTTCTGTCATACAGTCTATATCAATGTATTACAAACGAGGTGTGTATTCTTTTCGTAGGTCTCTTAATTTGGCAGACTTTTTTTTTTATTCCGTAATTCAGCATGTTAACGTTTAATTTAGGAAAAACCCCTACTTCAATTTAACGTCTGCTAATCGACTTAACAGTTCTATGCGATGTATCAAAATTTCAATGCTCTCTATAATTTGCTGCAAGGAAAGCTGATTTTGCATTTCAGAGAGTTTCCAACACGAGTTAACGAGGGCAAATAAACCACGTAATAGATCACAGGACAATGCTGTTTCATGGCATTATTTTAAGTATCTGATAATCCACTTACCCAAACTTATCTGAGCTGATTCTTCCGTTGATGACTTTTTATTAAATAACACAATGCGTCATAACCAGTTTTTGTTTTATCATTTTGCTGGGATGTCATTTATAATTCTCTGTGATATTAGAAAAACACTGTTCTAATCGACAAGATGATGACTTTCAATTGTGTATTCAATCATAACTTCCTGACAAGACGTATGAGAGTCACGGCGTGATGGTAATTTCCATTGTAAAATCAAATAATGTTTGTTTTAAAATCGCCATAGTGCAGATTAAAAACACGTAATGCTTCGAAGAAGTTACACAAATTATTTATTGTGTGGAATTATTTGATATTTTGAAACGAATGCTTTGAAAATATCAAATGACAATTTACGATATAATAAATATCTATCGTGTACAATTGATTTTTTTTAAAGAAAAAAAGTACCACTATACATATCCAGAAGCGAATGTCAACACCTTATCTATATAACGATAAGCATCGCGATCCTATTTATAAAACTTGACGTGAAATGAACTTTTCAAAATGGTACGAATTACTTTTTTAAGGCAAGATTACGTTGTAGATTACAGGTAAAATAAGACACCTTGAAGCAATCAATTTCACTTTCGGAATTGTTGAATTGAACTTGAATACCTTTTGATGATATCATTTTTAACGTCATATCATGGCATATCGTCAATCCCATTGACTGCAGAGTAATACAGTATAATACAGTGAACGTGTGTTTTATCAGTATTACTGCAACATTTGATGGAGATACTATAGTGGAAACCCTTTTTTACGACAACTTAAAGCCTATCGTGTTGATTCGTTCCGTTTATTCTATCTCAAATATTTCTATACCCATTATTGCAACATAAATTCTTTATTATACGATTCAAGATGTATGCCTTCGCAAATGAAAAGATTACGAAGATAAAAGCGTAAAATGAATACGATATTGAATTATTTCTCTGAACTAAACAGGATGTAAGGACGCTTCACACTCAAGATATTTCTCTCTTCATCTCCTATCAAATGCTTTCTCCAATCCTCGCAACATCAGCTAATTACGAGGATTAAATGCACACTCCTTCGTTGTTATGAATACCTATGATAAGTCTAATTACAGTAATCATTTCCCGATGAGACGTTGATAGGATTACGGTTTGTATTTTTAAGGGTTAATTTGATCAGAAACCAACTGCACGTAGAAATCTCTTCGAGCATGATCTGTAAGCCACTGTCGCATACGACGACTAGAAATGCCTAGAATACTTCAGATCTGAGAGTGTTGTATCAGTTATATAGATGTATTGCGTAGATAATGGCAAGTGCGAGAATTAAAAACAATCTGTAGAGAGAATGCAGCGTCCTACTGTTTCACTTTAGTACTGAACACTGGAGGCGACAGAATCACCCGGCGTAAACATATCTCTATGTATTTAGAAAATTCTCTCACTCCTCACCATTATGAACTGTTTTCATTTTAAACTAACCATTAAAGGAGGGAATGTCATCAACTGGTTTGTTCTGATAGTCTTTATTTTGAAATATTTTAAGTGTGAAATTTGTGGTTATTTGCTTAGAGATACATCGTCGTTACGAGTGAAGTACATTGTTACATGAACAAAAATGCTATACTCCTTCATGTATTCAAAGGATTAGTTCTTACCTTAATGTAATTTGGCAAATCGTTTTTTTTATTTCATATCAAGCGTTGAACCCTGTGCAAGTTTAATGTGAAGAGTTCTCAAGCCACTTATACGACACACCTGGGGACACGGGTTGGTACATGGTTTTAAATGCTAAGTTGGATGCATTTTGTTTCTTTATAAACATGTTAATAACCACCATGAACATACAACGCCTTGATATAGACAATGTGCAAAATACAATAGAATAGTTATCATTGCCTACATTCATGAAATGCAAGATGTTTATTGTCTTCATTTGTTTGTTATGGAAATACCACTGTCTTCAATATCTTTTAAAGTCTGAATTCAGAAATCATAATTTTCTCACATTTTCTAAAAATTCTAAAACAGTTATAAATTTTCAGCAAATTTAAGTGTATTAGTATAATATTTACAACTGTATTTCACTATGCAGACCTCTAACAAAAACATTAGGCACTATCCAGTTTACTGACAAAACATTTTCAATTTCATTACCATCAAAGTTAATGACATAGGTAAAATATTCCAATTTTTAGATAGGTACCAATACTTGTTAACTAATGGACATCTATATCCCGAATGTTTTGCCCTTGATATCTTTTTAAATTGTAAAGATGTGTATTTCTTCATCAAAGCGCTGCAGTTGTAAACAAATCGCGTGTGAATATAGAACTACTTGATAAATATAGTTCGTCTATTTTAACGGTTGGGAATTCCGCCAGAAATGAAAGTAGAATAAAATTACATATGAACTGCAACGCTTCACGCCGGCATACTTGACGCGCTAACTCACTTCATGCAGTATGCCGCGTGAAAGTCATAGTTCATACCCATGTGTACTTTTAAAAATAAAATAAATATCTTTAACTAAATTTCCAAACAGTTTAAAATTGTTCAGACAGATCCTACACAATACAAAATAATTGTAATATGTTTCAGATCATACTCATAATTTGTACTAAAGAAATGTATGTGCTTTGCTAAGAAAAGAATACCACTTGAAACCAACACAAATTTGCGTTCAAACTGTAATATTTCTGAATTTCCAACATGGATTTTATTGATTTTAAAATCAAATAAAAAGAATTCGTTCTTCTTGCATCAATTGATCAGGGTTCAATAATCAGTTGTGTATGCACACGAAAGTGACTTCACCAAGCACCGGACATTCAACTTGCATTGGTGATACTTTAACTAACACAATACACATACGAAATCCAGAATACCGAAAACTTGAATAAGAACAAACCACACGATAAATATGATAGACACATTGTTTTTCGTTGATTATACAAGAGGAACTCCCGTCGAATCAATTTAAGATTTATTTTGTATTTGTTACTCCATCAAAGAAAACAGATCCAGCTATATTTTTCATTATTTGGAAATATTTGATCTCTTTCTATACTGAGAACCGGCGGCAGTTTCACCCCGCATGGGACAATATAATGCTACATGTACAATGTATATATGAAATACCATATGGCAGAGGTATTTGTGAAATAAAGTGTTTGGTGTTTATTCTTCTTATCACATCACTTAATGATTCAAAATTGATATTTAAGTATCCTTTAAGTTTTAAATTAACGTCTGATTGTTTTTCCTAAATTTTAACTTGGACTTTGACAAGAAAAAAAATTATGACACCTCGTGTATAACAGGTCAATCATCAGCAATGTTCGATCTGTGATCAAAATGTAGTATTGCTTGATATTTGCATTTAATTTGTTAATTTCGGTATTCATCAGTCTAAGATATGCCGCATCCCGTAGGGATCCGGGTTAGAATTGGTCCTCAGTACCCTTGCTTGTCGTAAGTGGATACTAAATGGGGTGATCCTTCGGACGAAACTGCAAATACCGAGGCCCTGTGTTGCAGCAGGTGGGGCACGCTAAAGACCCCTCCCTGCTCAAAGGCCGTAAGTGCCGAGCATTGCAATTTTGCAGCCCTTCACCGGCAAAGGTGACGTTTATATGATTGAAAAATTCTCGAGCGGGACGTTAAACAATATAAAACCAACCAACCTAATACATGCCGCAGAAAATTCGGAATACTTCATATTTTCTCATGCAAAGGTTAAGTAAATAGCTGCAGTATTTCAGTGATTGTGTATTCGTAAATCAGAAAATGTCCGATGTCTAATAAAACCAACCTACTTACAAGTACTATATATAGTATCAGTAATGGGATGCATCTCGAGTAAAGTAATATTTCCAAACTTTTACAGGTTTTACTTTACATACCCTTATCTCAGCCTTCATATTAGCAACGTCTATTTCTAGTGTATATATTTTTCATTGTGAATGAAAGCAAACCCTTCAATCGTCAATCGACTTCCCAAGCGGAGTAGTACACATAGCTGAATCTGATTGTTCCATGTTGTAGTCATCAACACCCTCTTTGTATAAAACTACAACAGCGTATTTGGAGAGATAAAACAATTAGAGCGCCAGTTGTAAATTATGATCCACAAACCAACAACAGAGGGATTTTCTTTTTATATTTTGACAGAAAAGTGACAATATCTAAGAAAAGAAACCTTAAACGAGGCATTTCTTTAATGACGGTTGTTTTTCCTCTTTGTTACTTCGAACCCTGCAGGAAGACGTGTGAGAGTAGTAACGTTTATATGACTTTATCATAGGGATAATTATATTCCTATCTCAATACAGCATTTTAATGATGTTTGTGGTGTCCTACAAAGGGGTTTGGTTTATTCATTTCCAAAAGTTGAAAAAATTATAGACTTTATTGTTGATTCTAGTTAATCAAAGAAATAGCCGAAAATATTCTGAAAGGGGTTACCAAAAAAAGTGACATTCGTTATCTTGCGTTTTGTTGGTTTTATTTTATAAAGAATGTCCGCGGCACCATACTTTATAGCGTAATAGGAAGACTATAATACACATCAGAGACATGGACCTATATCCAAGCAGTACGATGGCAGAAACGGGGAAAAAAATCCATTCACATATCATACATAACTATGAATACAGTTGTAGTCGTATTGACTGAGATTTATCTTAAGGAATCGGAAGGGCTGCTTTTGATGAAATATTTAGAACTTTGTACGTTGTGCAGTCCAATCAATCCTGCGCGTGGTTTTTAATGGGCACTTCGGACTACACAGATTTATAACAATTTACATGTATAAGGTAGAATTCTACATCTCAGGCAATTTCAAGATTTCTATACACGTAAGATGCTTGCTGATCGAAAGTATTTTTATCAGCAATTCATCCGTCTGTCTGCGTGCGGAGGTTGTGTAACCCTTTAAAATTGCACTAATGGTAGACTTTGTGTATATATAATGGATATTCAACATTTCATGTTCTGGGTCCAAGAAAACTCAGAGTGACGTCGAGCAACGGAGGGGGTGTTTTAACAGCAGTCCAACTCCATGATGCTTTTCTTTTTATCTTTTGTGTTCCCCTCTTTAGTATAAGTAATTTTCATATGGTAATTGCATAAGATATAGAGAGGACACAATTTCCTTCTGGTTTAAATAGGGAAAAGGTTACCCTCATTTTTTGCACCATTAACAGATTATGCTAAGAATAGTATAAACACATTCAAGACTCTTTTATAATGGACATCTAACCAAATACAGTTTACACCACTTTTATTGAAGTCACTTATATTGAACTACCTGTTATACTGAATCAAAAATAAATCCTCAGTAACATTATTTATATAGTTTAACATTGGTTATATTGAACTTTGGATAAAATGAACAATTCAGGTTGGTACCCTTCATTATATATGGAGTAGACGGTACACTGTGACTCGGTATTCGTCCATCAAAGGATAAACTTCTTACAAGCACAATGATTAATGAACAATTTCCATGATATATTCTAGATGTAATCATTTAAGAAATTATATGTGATTTTTACACCGCTCTAAGGACTTAAAAGTCGGAAAAAATTGAATTGCTGTATTCAAAGTAGGGTGGGGCGACTAGCTGCATATTGAGCTCTAGAATCTGAATTACAACCTGCAATAATTTAACCTTGCCCCTATTTCTTACATTCTGAGAATTGTCTAGGGAAGAGCTACAATTGCGAAAAGTTTGTTTTTTTCCATTTCAATCTTCTTGAAATCAGCAAACATCACGTGCTTTTATATTATTTTTGTCGGTCGATAACGCTCAAAGAAATCATCAATAATTTAGAAATTGTTTTTCAAAATCACCTTTCATCGTCATGTTTACTGACGTTGACAGATAATGTATTTGAAGAACCAATCAGATATTAAAAGCGATATACTGGATTATTCATAAATCTTGTTGAAAATAATTGTTATACTGGATTATTCATAAATCTTGTTGAAAATAATGCATTGTACACGAAGCTTGGGCAACCATAAAGAGCATTAGATTATTTGAAGTAATAAGTCAATATAGTAAGTTGTTATCTCTTTCACACACACACACACACACACACACACACACACACACACACACACACACACACATATCTATATATATATATATAATTGTCAATATGTGGGTAATGAATGGTTATATTGATAGATAATACACTAAACACAAAACCAAAGCATACAACTAGCCACTACAACTATATATAACACTAAGTAAATGAAATATCTAAGCAACACTATATATATAAATTATATATATATATATATATATATTGTTTAGTGTTGATGAGTGAAACTAAGAACATGTACAAATCACGTCTACTAGCTTGGATATCGAGAGAAGTGTGGATTTTACGAACGAATTTTAAAGATAAGATCTTGAGGTGATTTCATCGTGAACGAATTAATAAAATTGTGTGAAAGCCGTTCATTTGCGTATTTTTCCTTGGATGATATTCCTCCGTAACAATCCCAGAATAAAGTAAGAACTAAAACGAGGAAGAAAATATCAGTAAACCAGAAAATTTATGGTCTCAAAATACCGAGAGTGTATGGTGAATACATGAACAAATTTTCTTCCTGCAAACAAAGGACAAGGTAGGAAAAGTACCCTATATGGCTCCCATTTTCACTTAAAATTTCAAAATAGACTTAAAATTATGAAACCTATTAAAAACTTCTTCAAAGATGATGACGTGTATAATCATGGTCATCTATGAAAGTGACAAAATCACAAATTTGTCACAGATTTAAACAAATTTATGGTTTCAGAAGAAAATGGCATACATTTAAAAATAATTACATGTAGTTTGCTTTGGAAAACGGAGCACATATTTCTCTACGTTGCATTTTCATACCAAAGTTTTAAATTTGTGTGGTTTTTAATTGGACTGTAATATTTATACCTGTATAGAAATTCACAGATATTTAGAATGGTTTTTATTGCCTCAGAGATCGAAATGTTACGTAAACAAGTGATTCTAAAACGATGAACACGTGATGGCATCATTACGATGAACACGTGATGGCATCATTACAATGAACACATGATAGCATCATTACGAGGGAAACAATCCCTTGAGACGACATTTTATATCTTTACAAGGGAGTCAAAATATAAAGGAAAGAACTGTCACTATAAAATCTTATTGATAATTAATCTTTAACCAAAGTAAATTAATTTTTTATCTCAAAGACAGGTTGTTGTTTTTAAAAAGAGGATTCTTGACGTCTTTCTCTAAGCTAAATATATCCATAGTTACACGCTAACAAGATCCGATTCTATGGTTACACACTAATAAAATCTAATTAATAAGTAACAGAACCATTTGATAAGTATCCTTCTTGTCCATTCTTATAAACATGCTTCTCGTTCACTCTGATAAATATCTTTTTGTTCACTCTGATAAATATTCTTGCTTATTATGAAAGTATACTTCTTGTTCACTCTGATAAATACTTTTCTTGTTTATCCTTCTTGTTCATTCCAATAACTGGTCACGGTAGTTCAGTGGTAGAGCGTTTTCGTCGTAACAGGGAGGACGTGTTCGAGCCCCGCTCGTGCCACGGCCGTATCAAACATTTTTAGTGGTTGTTCCTTCGCCAAACGCACTTAGAAGTAAGAATCATGGTTCTTTCGAATATGACCTTAAAAACGGAAGTCCCGAGTCGCGGCAGGCGTTGGCACGTATAAGAACCCTCACTGCCATGGCCCTGAGCGCTAAACATAGATCTAAATTTGTGATACGTCTCAGTATGTGTGAAAAATTCTCGACGGGATGTTAAACAAACAAACAATCAATCACATTAATATCCTTCTTGTTCATTCTGGTAAATATCTTTCTTGTTCATTCTGACAAGTATCTTTCTTGTTCACTCTGATAAGTATTCTTCTTGTTCATTCTGAAAAGTATCCATCTTGTTCATTCTGACAAGTATCCTTCTTGTTCACTCTGATAAGTATTCTTCTTGTTCATTCTGATAAGTATCCATCTTGTTTATTTTGATAAGTATCCTTCTTGTTCATTTTAATAAATATCCTTCATTTTGATAAGTATCCTCCTTGTTCATTCTGGTAAGTATCTTTCTTGTTCATTCTGATATGTATCCCTGTTCTTTGGTTAAAGCAATGATAAAAATCTAAAGTTGTTTAAAGTTTGAAACCACCAAGTATCAACAAAAGCCTGATCTACTGATTTTAAAATAAAACTGTTATATAAGCTGAATAAGATCGTGAGAGAAATATCTTCAATTTGAGCGCATCTGAACCTGCAACATCCTCATCTGAAAGTAGCTATCTACAGTAACTGTAAAATACGTATCCGAAATAAGTAAAATGTTATTAAGGTAGTACGCTTGGAATGCCGCTCAAACAAAGCGTGGGGAGATGAAATGAATTCAATCCTAGTTCACTGCAGCACAATTTCACAGTGTGTGGAGAAAGAATAGTTTGTCTTACATGGAACTGAACAAAGGTGTCAGTTTTCCCCGCCAGTGATATCGATATGTTATTTGTACAATATCAAATTATGGCTTTTGTAAATAAGGCATGTTAACAATTGAGGTAACTCCCGGTCAAGGAGAAATATTGTCCATAGCTACTTTTCGATAAATATTTATATTTTTGGTAGCAACAAGGATTTTACCATAATTCCCCCCGCGGTGAATACGATAACCATGGTGTGTCTAATAAATTATCAAATAAAAATGTGCTTAAACGTGTTTAAACTGCAAGCTAAACTGTTTAGATTAAAATCTACACGAAAGATATAAGAAATTAGTGTCCTCAATTTCACCAAGGTACAATAACCCTCTGCTAAAAAAGTCTTTTAAGGGTATTAAAACAGAGGTTATTTTTATCCCGATAAAATATCAGCTGGGTATAGTAACTGCATTTCCAGGAAACATGTCATAGTTTATTCACCCACTATTAAACTTTCAGGAATGATACGCGTGGATTATATAAAAACCTGGGCCCTCATAAGGATTTCAAGATATTTTATAATGTAAAAAAGGTCACAGAGGGGAAATAACAAAATCTCTAGTGTATAAAATTTAGGCTAGATATCCTACTTTTATTTCTATCAAATTTCATGATCGGCACATTGCATAAAGATTAGGGTTTATCCAAAATCAGACATAAAGGTTAAGAACACTGAGGGAGACGTCTGAAACTCCTTTGTGTACAGGATTTAATTAAATATTATAAGTTTTTAAAATAGCTCACCTGAGCCTAAGGCTCTGATCAAGTTTTTCCTCGTCTGGATGCATGTGTGAATGCCCGCCATTTCAGTATGAACTTTTCAAAAGATTTTTCCACTTTTAAACAACCATTGGGCAGAATTTCAAACAAACTTGCCGCAAAGCATTCTTGTGTAAAAGGGATTCACATTAGGGCATCCCCTTCCAAGGGGAGTTAACACCCCTCCCCCCCCAAAAAAAGCACGAAAGCTTCCTTGTGTATTGATGGTTCATGTTAGTTGAAATCATGACCATTTAAATAGGGATTTTAAAGTTCTACGTTACTATATACAGATCTAGCAGACGCAGGAATTTTATGGGCCAATATCGTCCCCCAACATCTAATGGCAAATCCAGATTTAGATTTTTATTTCGTATCAATTGACATCATAATATTATACCTAAAACTGACACCATTACACAAGATGACAAGAAATGTAAGAAACATGGTGTTGTGGCAACAAACAATTCTAAAATTAACTATCACACTGTTGTAGTACTTGAAGGGTATTAACAAAATACATTAGTTTGATAGTCAATGTTGCGATTGTTAAATATGAATACATATACATTTTTGTTTACAGCTTTGATAAATGACCCCCATTTTAATTTGCCCTTGATCCTATCAAATACTCGATTTATTTTAATCACTTGAGGAATTCGTACGTTGACTATTTTGAAACTAGCAACTTTCAATTTTCTTGAGAATCCTAGATTCGCATATGACCTTTACTGCAGCCCATTTTTTACTATTATCTCCCAGTGTTGTCTAGAATAAAGTTTATTCAAAGCAAAACCCTCAATGATTAGAGAAGAGGTACATGTATCCATATTTCACTTATTTGGATCTGTAGGATAATTCTTGAAAATCTTTTTCTCCAGAATGACTTGTGTACAGTTTATTAGATAAAAAAGAATAGTTCGAAGTACTAATATTGGTATCCCCACGACGTGTCTGTTCATACAATGACCCCTGAAGCCAGTGCAGTGCCACCATTTGAGTAATGAATCCCCCCCCCCCCCCCCGAGCCAGTGGAATGCAGTGCAGTGCCAAACATTTGAGTTTAGGATTCGACTTTAAAATATTACCCTCAGAACCTCTACTATACTAGAAACTGCATAAAATTAGCCAGGTAATTATATATAATTTGCACCTGGGTTGGAAAACCGATTATCAAAACGTTTAGGACGACACTTCTGGACTTCTACAATATTCTTCCGATAAATCATAATGCATTCAAACATTTATGAAGGTAGTGATTTGAAGTCATCGATAAAAGTTGGCCGACCGACCCACTGCAATGCTAATCCGTGATTTTATTGTGGTTTTTTTTCCCAAAATGCTTTCGAAAGCCAGAAAGAACACACTTTAATATCGCTTTTATTTCAATGGTCTTGTAAGCTTCTTCAAGAAGATTTCACCGCATAACTGATGCAATCTGTCTTCTCTCTATCTCGATCTAAAGCATTGTACACCACAGAGATGAATTTGCCATATCCATCAGTGAAAGTGAGCTGCACGTGTAAGACTTGTTAATATTCACGTATCACACGGGTGGGTTAAAGATTTTGAAAATTCTTTATCGAAACTTACATCTCCTATTTGGCAGGCTTTTCTACAAGCGATGAATTCAGTGCGCACATTCGAAAAAGTACACGTCAGACTTCTCTCCTTAAGAAAGCAGGGATGCTATGTTGTACATCATCTGGACAAAAAGGAGTATCATAAAATAAATTCACAGTGCTTTTAGGGTTAAAGAAGAAGATTGTTGACACCCCCCTCAAAATCACGGGGAAGGCTCCGTATAAAATGAGACACCCCCTCGTAACCTTACACAATGTTCACAACAAAAAACTAGTTTATCTGGAACTCTTCTGTATTTTCCTCGAACAAAACTAATGTTGGCTATCATATAAGTTTTCTGTTTTTATGATCAATATCTCAATTCTGTGGTCAATATACACTCATGATAATTATTTAAGGAGTCGATTGCTATCTTACTATAAAATATTAATTGTAAGAAACAAATTAGCTTCTCAAATTTTCTCGGATAGACATACAGGCTAGCAAATATCTTAGGACCCGATCTTATGTGACCTTAAATCTTGTTTATGTATGTAAAACAAAAACATCTTAGAAATACCTTTCTTTAAGCAAGTTTCACTTGACGAAATAGTTTTCATTTAAAAATTACACACAATCTATAACAAATTTAATCACAGTATTAAACATTGGGGAGGGGGGGGGGGGGGTTACATATTAACATAAATCTGGAAAGCAATTAATGTATGATTTACACCTCACATCCTGGCTTGAGATTTACTAAACTTCTAAAGTTCAAGATTTCATCATAAACTTGATTTACGATAAAACAAAAATCAATTTTATTAAATTTCTTTACTTCAGGTACGCTTAAAAAAAACAACAAAAAACCATCGTAACTTTGCAACACCCTATCCTAAGTTAAGATATTTTCTTAAAATATGTTTTCTGACATCTATGTAAAAATGGCTGTCCTCATGCTGTTCCAGGACAATTGGTGAGAAAATGAAGACAAAATTTCTCGTCATCATCGAATGTTTCACTAGGATATATTTAATTTTGTAAAACATAAGCGTCATTCGAATTCGTAAGTCAGATTCTTTATATCAAAATAAGAAGTTTAGTCAAACTTGCACCAGGGCTTCTCTTTAGTTATATATGCAGTAGTTTTGGGCATTGATATATTTTTATATACCAGACCTGCAAATGGCGAAATCAGATTCGCATCTATATTCCTCTCCGCCACATCTTGAATTTATTTGGTAAGAGACTGACTTGTCAATTACACTGAAATTATTCGATAAGAGACTTGTGAATTGCACTGAAATTGCTCTGTAAAACACAGACTAGTCATTACATTGAAATTACTCAGTAAGGACTGACTGCTGAACGATATTGAAATTATTTGGTACGAAGTGGACTACTTTAAAATTACTCGACCAAAGACTGATTACTGGACAATTTGGAAATTATTGGGTATGAGACTGACTGATGGGCTATTACAGTACATTGAAATTACTTAGTAAAGCACTGACTTTTGAATTACACTGAAATTACTTGATAAGGGATTGACTGGTGCACTGCATTGAAATTACTCAATGATTATGACTTTTAGTCTACACAGCTCATGGTAACATAATGTAATCTTTTAAGAGTTACTCTAGAACAAATCAAGGTCACACTCATTGTCGGGCCTATTTACTGAGTTTATCGATATTTTGTTGAGAATGTCAGGGAATATGTTCTATTTTCATGCTTCACAGAAAGCTTGCGTCTAGTTTATCTGATCAAAATATATATGGCTCACGGCGGGTGTGACCGGTCAACTGGAGATGCTTACTCCTCCTAGGCACTGATCCCACCTCTAATGTGTGCAGGGGTCCGAGTTTGTCCAATTTAATTAAAATCGGATCTTGGAGTGTAACGATTTGAGAAGATCTGATTTTAATTAGATTGGTGTTTGCCTTACTCTTTATGATAATTATTAGATTGATCTCCGTTCATTATCTTCACTTTTTCATAAATGAAAGTTAATACCACCAAATGAAATAAATGAAGCAATAACTTCTTACTATCACCTACATTTGATAGCCAAGGGTTCCGATGTTCTATTTCATCTTAACTCTTAGAGATGTACCGGAATTTTGTGTCCTAAGTAAACCGATTTTGAATAGTCTCCGCACCAATTAAGATGCGTCTAACGTACGACGATCACGCGTAAGAGAATGAAAACCAAGACAATCATAAAGTGGCGGTAACTTGTGCCACCAAACACTGCGCTGTAAGACCAGTGAAACAATATTTCGTGGATATCTTCGGCTACAGGGTTAACATTCCCGGTCTCTCAATTCACAAGGATCAGAGGGACTACCTGTCAGATGTAAATATCTGCATATCTGGTTTTAAACAGTTGCCAACAGGAGGCCATTTTCGTTGCTCAATCCCATTTCTTTAAAAAAACAAATTAATAGAGAAAACATTTTCTTAACTGATACAACATGACTTCTTTATTTCATGTCATTATTTACCTTATCATACTTAGTTTGTTGTATAGGAAAGTGGGAGTGAAATCTAAAGACTACTAGTATGTGAGAGAATTCAGTCAGATTTTTTTTTTTTATATTTGTTTGTGTTTGATTTCTGAATTTTATTTTATGAAAAAGATATGTTCATATTTATTGTTCAACCTGCAATTTACACATTTTTCTAAAATCATTAATACATGCACCTTTGTCTGCTCTGATAGAATATTAATACAGAATTGTTGCTGGCCTTGATTCAAAAATTGTCTTCATGACTTTGTAAATTTCATGATTGTTTCAATGCAAACAATATGAGTACAGTCAAACCTTATGGGAATTTTAGAAGCGTCTATTCCGACATTTCCTTGGTGTCAGTACAAGCGTGTTCGGATACTTCCATGCGCCTTAATCTCCTTATAAACAACAAAGTAGTAACAACTATCTTAAAATTCTAATCACTTGTGAGTCATGGGGTATCATTTTTGTAACAGTCCTCAGTCAGGTTGGAGTAGCCCTAACTAACAGGCAGTAAGCACATCTTAGAGGATGATGGCAGTATCTAGAGATGCCGTGGGGTTTACTCCATTTTGATTTTTGAAAGTAATTGGATATAATTTAGTTTGTTGCAGTATGTACACAATAGAAATATTTTAGCATTGATTTGATTGTTTGTTTTACGTCTCGTCGAGAATTTTTCACTTAAGTTGAGACATCAGCTGTAAAAGAAGTATCAAAATATAGACCTATGCTTAGAGTCCACGGCCGTAGGAGTAAGGATTCTTTAACGTGTCAACGCCTGACGCGACAGGAAATCTCCGTTTATAAAGTCGTGTCCGAAAGACCCGTGACTCTCACTTCACAATGCCGATAGTGTGGCGAAGAAGCAATGCGAAGGAGCAATCAGTACCTATTTTTACGTCTTAGGTTTGACGCAACCATGACACGAGAGGGGCTCAAACTCACGACCTCCCGGATACGAAGCGAACGCTCTAACCACTGTGCTACTGTGGCCGGTCGTTTTTAATAATTGAAGGATTATCAAATAATTATATGATACTCATCTGCTTTCATACTGATGGATTGTTGATTTCATTGACCACCCAGCATCCTTTAATGTGAAAAACATGTAAATATCAACTCACTTGTTCATTTCACACTTCCAACTTGAGAGATCAAACATCATTATGAGGGGACCAAAACGGGACACACGTCGTCTCAAGGGACGAGAAGCGCCCTGGGTTTCCATCATGGATGTACATGAAACAATATATGCATGTACTTTCTGTTTAGCCATTATAAATCACTAAATACATCTAAAATTCTCTCTTAACAAAAGAGACTCTGAATAATAGTAACTTTCAATGGCAAAGACATCGATAGCAAAATTGTTCTGTATTGTGCTCAAGCTAACGGACTCCCCGTTTCATTACCTTAATTTCCCAGTAGGGTTGGTTTCAAAATAAAAGTGGGTTTTTTTTCATTGATAGATAATATGCTTTTAAACAACAACTGTTAGACATTACAGAAGGTGTATTATTCTATCTTAAGAACGCGTCTTTTTAATTTTTTCTAAAACATTATATTCTCAAATTTTGAAATTCTACAATTATGTACATGTTACTAACAGTCAAACCCAACAATGAAACAGAAACCAAACCAAACACGGTGGTTTTCTGCAACAATTATAAATTACTCTTCCATTGTATAAGACTGTTACCGTCTTTCAATAATAAATTACTTTGACAATAACTATCCCCTACTGATCAAGTTGGAAGGCACATTTATAGTCAGGAGAACCACTTTATGATGTTACCAACGTACCATGATTCAGAACTTCACCCATCCCACGTCAAGAACTCTCTCTCTCTCTCTCTCTCTCTCTCTCTCTCTCTCTCTCTCTCTCTCTCTCTCTCTCATTAAGATCAGACAAGATTTAGCTTTCAAACAAAAACTCATTATGGAATCAACATACTGGGTGCATTGTTTTGTAAAACACATTAACGATCCTTTGTATTCAGTGATAATACTGGTGTATAGTAAATTTTTCTTAAAGATAAAAGCACCTTTTAGTAACATTTTTCAAAACAGTAAATTAACAAGGTTTAAATACGGCCTGATTTGGATAAGAGAATTTAAAAAGTTCTTATTGTAACTTTCCGATATACAAATTATTAAGAAAGTACATCATCATTAGTGATTTCTTACATCACAATATACATCATTACAGCGAGGTCATCAAATATTCATTTGAAATTCTGACCGCGTATTAACGTAAGCGGTACTTCATATTAGATTAGTTAGTCTTAATTACATCGCTGAAATATTTTTATATGCACTTGTCTTCAAGCTACACCTAAGATTGTGCAAACTAGTTATATTTTACTATGTTTAGTTTGGAAAATGCGTTCATTTGCTATATGTTTAATATGTAGGATAACTTGGCCCTAATTTTGAGGATAATATATGCATATTCAAGGAACACAATAATAATATTTTCTTACTATGGGCAAAAAACAGTATTTTTCAGCGCTGTTGGAGTTCAGAAAATGTGAACACCGTATGCGAACCACACATTTAGATTTTGTAAATATGTGAAAATACTTTTGGTTCAAGTTCGGAGCCCATGATTTTTGGACGGTCTCAAAAATTGACATATTTCTCATGGATAATTGCCATTCTTACGGATATTGTATGTATAATGTATAACAACTATAAATGACATCATATTCTAGAATTTTATTGGTGCTGGGATATGGATTCTAATTACTCTCTTCCTCGAAATTTCCAAATTTTACATTAATTGAAGAATATTCAAATTTTAGGGCCTGGGGTGGCTGTTGTCGACCCTAACAATTTTGACTGGGCATTTGTTTGTAAAAATAAACATTTCCCGTAAAAATTCGAATAAACTTCAGAAGAAAATTACTTAATACCTAATGACAGCACACTCAAAACTGGACACGAGCAATTATTGTTAAATAGTTGATATTCTATGTAATTGAAATCAATCCACAATTATTCTTTATTAGCAGTTTTGATACAGCTAATGACGTTTCAATATGACTGAAAACTTCATTTTAATTTCCCTATAGGGGAAGCCTAGTGTTTAGCTCACTTTGTCTCCAGGACGTCTCGATTTTCATCGCCGGCGACCTCTTCAAACCTTGGACTGGTGACTTTTCGCTCGCCAGGCACCTGGCATTAGCAATAAAGTTGGGACTTTTTTTTGTAACAGGACCGTTTGAATAAAAATAATATGTGGTTGAAATGTTTTATTTTGTATTAGAAATAACTATTACAAATCGCCATTAAAGAAGCCCGTAACGATATACATTTACCGGTATATGCACATATTATTGATGATGTTTGACCCTGTTGGTGTGTTATACTAACGCATAGTATGATAGTCATAATATGTACCATTAGTGCACTTCGTGTGGTGCCAGATAGCTGAGTATTAAAAGCTTCGTTGATTGGGTTTTCAGTTACTCTACAATGGGCGCCGAAGATGCACGAAAATCAGTATCTGTCTAGTTTAAGAGCAATGTAACATGAAAAAGATTATAAAGCGATAAAAAGGAATGGGCTTATTACTTGTGTATTAAGCTAATTTCTTTGCCTTCTCATCCCAATATGTGGTTAGGAGTTTAGAAATTCATATCGGTCATGGTGTTTTCCTGAAACGAGTCGGAAAAGCTGGGATCAGTTCTGGAATGTAAAAACTTAATTAACTACGTACTTTTCATGTGACCTGATTAGATATGTTTAGGAATAGTTTTATTTTATAATATTTTTATTTATAAACAACAGGGATCCTTGTATCAACAGCTTAGACTAAGCTCCAAGAAAAAAAAATTGCACAAGAATTCAATACAAAGGGACATCTGCCAGGGAGATGAAATATTTTCATTTCAAAGTGGTTTTTAATGTTCTTGAGATTAAAGATGTGACACATATATATGTTTTGCTTGTCACAACTTCATTCTTGTCTTTGTACAGCATGCACATTACATTAACTAAAATTCGTGCGGTCAAGGTCATACATAGACGTAAAAATTTAAATAGGAAATTGATATACATGTACATTGAATCGCGAACATCTTTTTAGTTTAAATGAGAGAATTTGCCACAAGTGAGGCATTGTATTTCAAATATCGTTTTAGCTCACCTGAACCGAAAGTTCAAGTGATCTTTTCTGTTCAAAGTTGTCCGTCATGTGACATCTCAGAAAATTCTGGGCCATTGTCAAATGATCTTTTACACAGAGTATTCTCCTTCAGTGAAATTCGTTCAAATAAAGGTTTTACTTTCTTCAAAGGAAAGAAAAAGGCACGATAAAGATTCCTCCCTACTCAAAGGCCGTAAGCGCCGAGCACAGGCCTAAATTTTTTAGCCCTTCACCGGCAATGGTGACGTCTCCATATGAGGGAAAAATTCTCAGGCAGGACGTAAAACAATACACAATCAATCAATCAATCAAACGAAGTATTAATCATAGATCTTTCGGATATGAACTTAAAGATGGAGGTCCCGTGTCACGTCAGGCGTTGACACGTTAAAGAACCCTCATTGCTAGTCTTGAGCGCTAAGCATAGGTCTAAATTTGTGGTACTTCATTTTCAACTGGTGACATCTCAATATGAGTGAAAAATTTTCGACGGGACGTAAAACAAACAAATGAACAAAACAATTTAAAGAAAGCCATGAACTCGTTCATCTACTTAGTCATTTTACATTTTTTCAATTTAATGATTTGTTAAAAACTGTTACAATAATAAATAATTATACCAATCATTTTTAACAAATTGCACGTCAGAGTCTTGTATTTGTGGTAGTCAAAATTAAAAAAAACTTATAACTCTTGAAGCTACTAATGAACAACAAAAATGGCAACACCCATGTGGCTCACAGAAATCTCGGCGACAGTATGTAAAGATTATTACCTTACTTTGCCGATTTTGATATTTTTTTTTTCATTTCACATTAATGTTACTTTTAGAGCCTTGCTTTGCGGACAGACCTTCAGCCTCATTCGATTTTTTTTAAATGGTTTGGTACTAAAATATTTTGGTCACGATTTTCAATTATACTCAATTCATGATACCTTGGACATGTTGGTATTCCCATAAAGCGATTCCACGTTGGATTCAAGACTTTATCAATGCATTAACATTGAGAGAAAAAATTATAATAACCTGGTTCTCATCATTATTGAAGAAGTCGAATTTCCCCTTGTTTGAGATTTACAAAGATGACTACGGATAGAGTGAATTTTGAAGGCTTGGATTTTTTTTTTATTTGATAATTAGAAAGGTGTATTTGTTTTACCAAAAGTGTATCAAAATGAATATCCTGAGCTGACAAATTTCAGCGTTAGAAATGGTTATTAGGATTTTGATTTGAACATATTTTATTGTATAAATATGCAAAATATATTGTATTATGAATTTACAAATGGTTATTAGGTTGCATGTATCTATGGAAATACATAATAAGAAACTTTTAAAAAATCATTGAACAACGAATTTGTGTTATTTGTTTATCATTTCACGCATTACTCATAGTAGTTTAGAATAACAAAAAAAGTCAAATACTTCCTAGAGTAAGAATTGGGTAATAATGAGATTAAGACTAAAATCCTAAGAACATAAAACCAGCAATTTTTCAAATCATTATGAAATCAAATGTAATTGCTCAACAATTTCATAATCATATTTATTTTCATCTACTAATCTCGGTGAAGAAGTCGTACCATTTGAGAGTTTTATTCGTCTGTGGAGTTAATTTGACTCAGATGAACATAATGGCCTATGTGCCTCTTTAGCTCTACTGGTGGAGGTAATGTGTCCGTCTGATGTCTGTAACATTCTTTTTTTTTTTTAGTTTTGTATAGGAACAATATAGTCATTATTACTAAATATAGATTGTTCTGTAAAGTTATTATGTTTCAAATGCTACTCCTCCTGCATGTATTGTGGAGTTTCAGTGTAAAAGTCCAACAACATTTGAGACTTAGTTACCGCTTTTTCTTTTCTTTTTTTTTTTCAATACACAATATACATGGATCTTGTCGGGTGTCCTTTGTGAATTAAAAAAATGACGAACGGAAGTAGAAGAAACTGGTATTCATCGAGCAAATGACGAGCTTCTCGTATTTTAGTGCATGGTCAAAGGTTAGAATCCCAAGAGTGTGATAATATGTCCGGAACTGATGTAAAATGCAGTTTTCTGTCTGGAAAATCTTGAGATACTTAACTGTTTTTGTTTTTGAAAATTTTATATTTCAAAGAACAAAATGGTCTCTATACTAAATCACTGAAATGCATTCATCCGTGGGAATCTGGGTTAGAACAGGTCCTAAGAACTCCTTGCCTGTCGTCAGAGGCGAATAAACGGCGGTCTTTGGATGAGACCACAAAAACCGAAGCCCCGTGTTACAGCAGGTGTGGCATGATAATGATCCCTCCTTGCTCAAAGGCCATGAGCGCCGAGCATAGCCTAAATTTTACAGCCCTTCATCGGCAGTAGTGACGTTTCCATGAAAAATACTTGATCGGGACGTTAAACAATATATAACCAACCAACCTAAAACAATTTCCAATGATGCTACTCCAATAATCGTGAAATTTCAGTACGTTTTCTATATATGTTTTTAATTTACTGTCGCCTATCCTAATGGCTTGCGTGTTCGCTTCGCAGGTGGGAGGATCGAGGATCCGCTTCGATCCTGGAGCCGAGTCAAACCGAAGACGTTTAACATACACAAAAGTAGTGACTCTTACTCTTACCAAGCGCCCGGCACTAGAAGTTGCATTCACAGGACGTTCGAAAAATGTAGGTCCTGTATTAAGGTGGAAGTTGGCACAATAAAAAACCTTCACTGCTATGACCCAAAGCAATATGCATAAGTCGTGACACTTCAACTAAATCTGTCGACATCTCTGTGAGTAATAAATTCTTGACTGGGATGTAAAACAACAAAGAAAGACTTCGACAGACAACTGTAAAAAAGAATATAGTTATCTCATAAATACTTCTCTAACATGTTCTGTTTGATTTCATTCAGAGGCTCCTTGGTCAAGGATATTACATCATAACCTATATGTAAACAATGGAGGAAATTCGAATCATGAATAAATATTTCTCTCCGATCTATGTTGTTTCTTTTTACAATTTTTATGTTTCTAGAAACTTAAATACATGTGTCATTACCACAGGATACTAATTCATCTACGTTTTGAAAATATCTTTTTCTACTGATTTATAGATGTATCGGAAGTTGTCTAAACAATACTAAACTCGAAACGGAATAAGGTCTATTCGAATTAATCTCGAGTTCCGAAAGACGCGAGGGCTATATAAACCCCAGAGGGTATCGAGAGTAACCAAATATTTTCAAAATGAAGGAGGAGAATAGTATGGTAACTTTTATTCTCTGCTTTGACTATATGTTTCACTTCTATATTATCAAATCATAAATGAACGAGGGATGAAGGTCCCTACCACTTTTTTCCCACAATTTTTTTTCCAATTTCACCACCTGCCTAATCGATTTCCTCCCCTCAAATGTTGTTTAAGTGAAATGTTTAAGAAAAAAAACAGAACTTACAATCTGGACAGAGACCTTTGTTTAATTTTTTCAACTAAATACTTGTAATATTACTTCATTTGTTCTATATCCCGTAAATACTGATCAATGTAGAAAATAGCAGTATGATTGTCGCTTTTGTGGACAACTTTCTGTAAAATAGATTTACATGATGTTAAAACTGTTCTACTGACTGTTATGCAATTTATAAGAAAGAAAAAAAAAAAGAAGAATCAATTGAAGTTTCAGATTTTCGAGATTAGAACCACAAATTGCCCATAATGTTAAACGAATGCTGCTCACTTGTGAAGATAAATTACAAACAGACAATTAAATACTGTAAAGCGCGATTAAAATTTAATGGAGAAGAAAATTGCCCTTACAATAAGTGTTGGTACTGTTTTATCCGCCTCTTACTCGACAGTACTACTAAATCATGGGGAGATAAATACACATGTAATTAAGTCAATGTTCGAACTCAGTAAAACAATCAATGACAGATATAAATAACACAGTGCAGGAAAGGAGAAGCTATGCAGAGAGTAACGAAAAGTTATCTAGGGGGGTGTCGCGTATACTTTCCCCGAATACTTTGAAAATTCCAATAGAATTCAAAAGTACAACAGCTGTTAACAGTTCTCAGTTTTCACTATAAATGCTGTATCGGTTTCGTTACAGTCTAGCAAGCACATTACTTGACATGATTAGGCTAATATATATTTGTATACAATAGTCCGTTCATGTTGTACATCAGGCAAGTACAATTCACTTTGAACTTGCTTTCCTTTGTCGTGCTCTAGAATTTGAATTTTCTTGATACAAAATACACATTTATAACCAACCATTTACGATGTGACATATGTCTGTAAAATGACCAATATTTAGTTCGATATACATGATATCACGCATACACACATGTACACGTGATCTTAAATAACAACAAGCTGAAATGTTATTTGACACTTCACTTCAACAACATGACAGTTTCTCAGTGTTAGGCAGAGATTTGGTATTGTTTCCTTTTTCTGGACCGTCAATCGGAATGTTCCAAATCTCTTATAATTATCAGAACCATAAGACAGTATGCCCGAGAAAGGATGGTTGGTTGTATGCTGTTTAACATCCTGCTTGAAAATTTCTCATTCATATGGAGACGTCACCAGGTAAAGGGCAACAAAATTTAGGCCCGTGCTTGGCGCTTACGGACTTTGAGCAGGGAGGGATCTTTATCGTGCCACACCTGCGGTTTTTGCGGCCTCATCCAAAGGAGCGCCCAATTTAGTCGCCTTTTACGACAAGCGACTGGGGACCTATTCTAACCCGGATCCCCATGAGATGAAAAAGAAAGACGTATAAATCAATCATACTTATACCTTACACATGAAGGTTTTGACTCAATCTGATTAAAATACAGATCTCTCAAATAGCGCAGAGTTGAGAGATCTGTAGTCTACTCGCATTGGTTTTGACAAAGAAACCACCTTATACACAACCAAAGGATGGGAGATTTCAGCGTTGCAATGTCAAATGGATTACATGGACTTAATGACTTGCATATTCATTGGGGGGGGGGGGTCTTGTTTTGCATAACTCAACTGCTTTGCAATTAAAAAAATATCTATAACTCCAGTCTATGTAGTCAGATGATGCATGAAGTAAGCTATACTAGAGTCTAGAAAATCTTAAATAAAAGTTCCGTTCCCCGCTTGAATATTAAAAATTCATGGAATCAAATTTTATTCAGCGCCCCGTCATGCATCTTATGAAGGCAACTTAATTGATTTGTTGTTTATACGAACTGTAATTCAGCAGTGCGCTGCAATAAACCATTATGGACTATTTTTGGTCGTAAAGATTGTATTCCTACGCATTCGCAGCGCACTGAGGATCCCCATCATTAATGAGCGACTGGAGATCAAATGCATCTATTACCTGCTGATATTTTTACGTTTTTGTGAACAGTTTTCAAAGGGCATGAAATTCTTTCCACAGGCAGAAAACAATTATAAATGATAACACAGACAGTAGTGGAATTATTATAAAATATATGTAATTATGTATATTTTTCGAGCCTGGGAAATATACAGAATCATATAAAATTTCATGTAATCAAATCATTTCTTTGTTAAAGAACATATTGCATTAGTCTTTTCCATGTGATCATTTTCAAGTGCAGAATAAAATCTTTGCAAGGTCGTGAAAAATTGTCTGCTTAATTATTCATCAAAGGACATTAAATGGAGTGGTGCGTGTTTCAACCTTAGTGTGCATTATTTCTTTTTCTGTATAAATTGAAAATATGGTCAGTTGGTTATTTGGTTATTAAAACTGAACCGTGAAATCGTGAAATCACTGGAACTTTACCCATAAGCAAATACATTGTAGTATTGACTAAATCTAGTGCGGGAAATATCATATACAATTTCATATAATCAAATGCATTTTACATTAGCCATTATTTCCATGCGAATCATATGTAAATGCAGTATAAAATCTTTGTAAGGGCGTGAAAAAAAATTGTCTGTTTAAAAATTCATAAAATGACATTAAATTGGAGTGGTGCGTGTTCCAACCTTAGTGTGCATTATTTCTTTTTCTGCATGGATTGAAAATATAGCCAGTTAATTATTAAAACTACATCACGAAATCAGTGGAACTTTACCTATAGGCATTTAGTATTGACTAAATCTGACAAATAAATCCATTTGACAACCATAAATCAGAAAAATATTTCCGGCATGCCAATGCGTTTAGTGATGGTTTGATACCGTAATTGCCCTTTTTATGGTACATGTATATCCAACAGTCTCAATTCTCTGGAGACAAGCGACAACCATCTTTTTGTGAAAAATATTTTCGAGAAGCAGAACGAAATGTTCCATAAATATGGATATCATAACACAGTGAAGAAACTTCTTTGCTCTTGTAATTACACACACATTAGATATGTGCATCTTCCAATTTCAATGTCTTCCAGAATTTTCTTGTTAGATTTTCTATATGTGTAAAACATGGGCATTACTTCTGTGGTATTTAGTTGAGGATCGTTAATCGGGAACTACATGCTTTTTACACAACATTACCGAATCTTTGTTTAGTAATGGCACACAGCGCCTGTTATAGTAGATATACAATGTATTTTAGACATTCCACATTGGGAACGTTCGGTCCCATCTTGTCATGACTTGCTGATGGGGGAACTTAATCAGATTTTATCTGTAAATGCTACACTTAATAATTCACATAATTCAATTTTCACATAATGAAGATATTTTAAACATACCAAAATGTAGAGTTGCGTGGAGATGTGGTGAAGCAATGTATTACCAGGTCCGAAGTTTGAAATTAAAAATCTTAACGATATGCAACATTTTCATTTTATTTTCTAAATCTTCTTTTGTAGACGACTTCGGTGGCAGTGTCAGTTTTCACATTAAGTGCCATCTCAGTGGAACGATGGTACGCCATTTGCTACCCGCTTCGCTTCAAAAGCACCAAGAGGAGGGCCAAAATAATTATTCTTGTCATTTGGATTATCGCATTTCTTATTGCCTTACCCGAGATGATCGTCGCAGATCTGAAACGTTTCGTAGAGCGTCAATATATAGACCTCCTCATCACGTGTGGACCCCACTGGCCCAACAAGAACCAGGTTGTCTACCAAGGCTTTATGATAGTGTTTATGTACTTACTCCCGTTAGTTCTGATGGCCGTGACTTACAGTATGATTGCTGTTGTCCTGTGGTCTGGCAAAATTCCTGGCGCTATTGAGTCTGGTAAGTTCTGTTTGTTTCCTTTATACCATTTCAACAACACACATATTGTGGGTTAAGGGTCACGGGTTTTGTTTTTGGGTCAAGATTAAAAGGTTAGTTCAATGTCACAATCTTTCCATACCAAGGATCTTGAAATTCCTTAGCGACATAGAATAAAACAGGGTATTGAATCGTGTAAGAAAGATAAAATGATTTCCTCAATTTATTTTCGTAAGAAAAAATCAGGGTAGGGCATCTAAAATAACCCCGAGAGGGGTTGCAAATTCAAAATATCTTTGAAATTCACTATACTCTGTAACTTTTCTCGGTTACGACCTTATTCTCATAATCTTTGCTGTGATTCTGTTCTACTGGAGACAAAAGTCAGTAGGAATAAAGTGATATTTTGTTGCCCCGTTGATTCCTTAGACCCTCTTGATAGCATTAAATGTTACAAATGAAAGTAAGAAAACGTAATATGGCCACATTTTTTATAATTGATTATATTATATGCACTCATGGAGGAGATTTTCCAAGTCTTAACTACAACAAAGTTCATCCTAAGCGGGGTTATTTTCTGCCATACATATCCCGACACGAACTTCAGTTTATGCGATCTCATCCAAGAACCGTTCTCCAAGTCTTACAGCAGCGCTTAAAAACTGTCTGCTTAGGACCGTAAAAAGTAATTGCAGAGATGGGGGAGGGATTTTCTGTTTTTAGAATAATAGATCCAAAAGTGAACAGAGAGTTATTCCTTCTGTCCTGCTCCATTCGCCTCGACTGAAGAGCAATCATGTAAATCAAAAGGACAGACATACAGATTGGTTCAAACAGTTCAAATATTCACAGCCCAAGTACAATGTAACTTGTTCAAAAATATAGACATTGTTGTGATTTAGATGTTATGTATATTTACATCAAATACAATGAACGAACGTTATCCCAAAGAGATATTGAATCAAATTCAAATAGAGGCTGTCTAAACCACAGTACACAGGCTGTAGGCATGGGGAGTGGTGTTAGCAGTAGCTTTTTATGTGACCAAGTTACATGTTATGAACCGTTCCCGTAAGTTGTGAACAATTTTATCTTCTCTAAATCTGATTCACAAGTTTAGGTACAGAGGATCTTAAAGGCATATGATCTACGATTTTGGTAAAAAATTTTCTATGTGCCAAAAAAGGTGGCAAAATTAAAGCATGAAAATCACAAAAAGTCCTTCAGATTGTTTACATACACACTGGATACGCTAATAATTACAAATTAATTCCCTGTTGTGTGACTAGCAATCTCATTAATTATGCGTCGTAATTGCTTCCGAAGATTGCCGACACAGCATATACGCCATGACTTTGCAGTCGAAGGACGTCCTTTAATTCATCCAACGGTCGATTTCACTTCCAGTATTTATCCTCCATTTGTGATAAGAGGTTCGCAATCCTTTCTATTTCTCTTTCGTGCAGAATCCATCAAAACACGCTGTCGTCAGCAAGTTGACTTCACTTCTTCCGACATGTTTTTCTTGAATGGCGTCTTTGCACTCGCGCAGTGAAAACAACCGAGCTAGTCCATTGTAGATCATATGAATATGGGCGGAAATAACTTCGATATTTTGTCTACCACACATTTATCGTCGAAAAACAATAATTCACATTAAATGTTAAATCAAACACATAGTTATTACATTTTGAAAGTATTTACGTTATTTTTCTTTAAAAATATTTTTTGATAAAAATCGTAGCTCTGGTGCGTTTAAGAGGAACGAGCTTTTAGAATTATGAATTGGATTGGTCCTACCACTTTAGGGCTCACGAGAAAGACCAAAACTTCCAATAATTACCGAAGACAATGTGAACTCCGTAATTATGGACATCCCAAGATGTAAGACGCTGACACAGTATTGTCGATTGCGTACTACAATATTTCAAATACTTTAGCGTGTTATACTCAGGATGGGGCCCATGAGTCTCTTGTGTATAATTCAGCCCACTGGTCTTTTGTTTAAAATTTAGTGAATATTTTATAAAGGGTATTCCCCCCTTCTTGAGCCTAAAATAAAGGCGCGACGTGTTGCCTGTATATTACAGGAATGTGACAACCATAAAAAAAAACTCTAGCTATAAAAAATGTTGGCCCCCGCACAAAACCACGGGGGGCCTGGATTGCTTTTGTTACAAAAACTATTAGTATTACCATTTGTGACAGTGATTTACTATCAAATATTGATTTTTGTAAAATGATAGGTCGTGTAAATTGCTAGGGATTACTTATTTATATGATGTAAGCGGCTGTATTAAAACAAAAGCGAATCTGTCCTAAAGAATACTCTCGCTGAACTCACCCTGCCTTGTCTTGGTATAACATGTATGTAGACTTTTTAAAAGAACTTGATGAAGGATCAAAATATGTATAATGAGTAGAAAGCAACAAAAGGATTAGATCGATATTTGTGTATTTATGGTGTGAATTTATGGTGCGAGTTGGGTATGGGTTCTGAGGAATTCTAAAAACGTTTTGGGAAATTTGGGATCGCAAATCTTTTCTTGGGTCAACAACATCGAGACGTATGATTTTCGACACATTGCGAGGCCATTCCTCACGGTAAATTAAAAATTAGACGTTTTAACATCATACACAGTTGCTTCTTTAGCGGAAGTATAGAGGAGGGGGATAGTCATGTCTGGTGGTCGGTCATCCGAGAAGTTACTTTGTTAAACACCGCTGGTACTGCGCGCAAGTACTCTGAAGTTGAAATTAAAAAGATGCTGGAGTTCATCATTGACAATGTCTTTGTAGTCTTGTGATTAGGTCTTCCAGCAGTCTGTTGGAATTCCCATGGGCATGAATTTTGCCTCTTTGTTAGTTGATCTGTTTTTGTATCCTTATATGGCAGAATTTATTCATTTCTTCAAAAGCAAGAAAAATTCTTTTCTTGTGGCCTTCTACTCGACATTTAGATACACCGACGACGTTTTATCTATTATCAATAATAATTTTCATTCATATGCCGATTCGATATAACCCAGTGAACTCGAAATAAAAGACTCAACAGAGTCCTACACATTTGCTTCGTATTCAAATATTTTATTGAAAATAGATGTTGACGGCAAACTAACAACTCGACTTTATGACAAACGGAATGATTTCAGCTTCTCCACCGTCAACGTTCCATATTTATTAGCAATATTTCATTATTACCTGTATATGGTGTGTATATATCTCAACTGATTCGATGCGTAGGAGCTTGTTCTGCATATGATCAGTTTTTAAATGGAGGCAGGCTACTGACAAAAAAATTGATGTTACACGGGTTTCAAAAGTCTCGTTTAAAGTCAGCATTTTGAAAATGCTGTCGATATCGATCTAGTTTGCCAATACAACCAGTCATTGGCACGCCAAATGCTGTCTGACGTATTTCATACGAATTGTCGTTCTTGGTCATGGCACACTGATTCTGACTATGGATTGCCCCTTTACCTGATCAATATAAAGAACTCACGGCGTATGTGACCGTCGTTAGGGGATGATTAGGCCTTCTAGGCACCTGATCCCACCTCTGGTATATCCAGGGGTCCGTGTTTGCCCAACTCTTAATTTCTGGATTCCTTATAGGAGTTTTGAAATTGATCACGTTCGCTATCTTCACCTTTTCATACATGACATGGACAAGAATATTACAATTCACCCAGTGATCTTGAGATTGTTCAAAAGTACGAGTCCAGACAACACTTTGCAAGAAAATACATTTGCACGCTTAACATCCCCATGGGACATATTAGCCTGATCTATATAAGACTCTTCAGTCGTCAGCAATCCTAGTATATAATGTTTCAGAGATGTGGGTTAATATAATATATTAGAGATGTGAGTTGATATCTCAGAGACTTTAACACAATGTCGTGATACGCCCCAAGTCCAAGTATCTTTTGTGTCGAGTATGATCATCTTATATGCCTTGGAAACGTTGTAGCTTTTTCTTCCATTGACCTTGGATCAGGATCATGAAACTCTCACAACATTTGTGTCAATTTATAAGCATGAACTGATGCTTATTACGAAACCGTCAGTGCAGAAAAGGAATCTCAGTAAAACGATACACAAATTAGATGAGTATTTTTTCCGTAGCTCTCGGATTTATTTCTAAGTTCATATGCAGACCCAAAATGCAAGCAAGCAAGAAGAGCATATGTGCTCTGATATATTAATATCTAACTTTTTAAAAGTTTGCTGCAGATCAAATGTATATTAAAGTCCTTGCCAGATTATAATTCATTTGAACATCACAACAAAGTATTTTAGCATTGGTAGTTTGCAGAAAGTTTTCAATGTCTTCTTGCAAGTTATTGATTGTTCAATATTATTTTTTTCAAGCCCAGATTTTCTATTAGCGGTAACCAAATTCTCTTTCGTCTGAAGTCGTCGATCTTTTCTGCAATGAATCCCTTTGACGCGATACCCAATCCCAAAATTCCCAGTTAAAAGTATACGTCATTTTTATGATACCAATACATCTTTTTAAAGATCTTTTCTTCCCTAATTGGTCCACGACAACAAATAACTCTTTTACAGTATTCAGTCTACTTTCGAAGATTCTTGACAGCGTACATTTATGGATAGGTGCATTGCATATGGTAATGTTTCGTTACAGTTTGGATCAATACGCTGTGAATTTTGTTTTTCTGATAAAAACGGATTATTTTCACAGTTTTAAATTAACATTTGATGTAGCAATCAATAACCTCCATTGCAAAGAACCATTAAATGGAGAGAAAAATCTGTACTTAATGATAAATATATACTTTGTACGATAGAAAATGAAATGTGAAAATACTCCGTTCACTGGGATATACTGACGTGGTATAATATATTTACATTTTATATATATATATATATATATATATATATATATATATATATATATATATAATATATATATTTAAGTTTTCAGCCACGATGATTTATACCATTTTTAGGGTCTTTTTTCAAAATTGTGAAGATGATTTTGTGTTTGAAATGTTGACATAGGTCTCTAATGTTCAATCTAGTTATTGATACTCTGAATTCCAAACCAGCCTGTGACATTTAGAAACACTACAAAAGCAATAAATAAAATACGAACTGTGTAAAAATAGATAAACCCGTATTGAAAGAGATAAAACCACTGACATTTCACATTTGAAGAAAACAAACAAATGCCCAGAAACATTCGATCCATTTGGGTTCTTAAAATAGAAACATATTTTGGTATACTGTTAATTAATATATAAAATATGTCTAAGTCATGGCAACAATTAGAGCAAGTGATTGATTACATCTTTCAGTATGTATAAGTTTTACTTTGACACTCAAATAATGTTTTAAATGTGTAAAAAATATGTTTGCCATCGGTTAAGACAAAAGATGTAAAAAGGATAAGAAGTTACAGAGTCTGTTACGAAGAAACATTCCTAATGCGAACCGCGTTTACACCAGAAACGGCCACCATATTGCCCTTTCAGCACGTGCAGATATGATGGTTCTGCTTCTGACAGCAAGTAGTGGGGTCCACTTTTATTTTGTTTATTGCAGCAACGCTGAAACAGAATAACCTGTTCAGTCCACATGCTCTCTTTCGATAACACAGCCACGGTAATTGCTGACTAATTGTACAATATACATGTCAGCACTTGATATGATTGACATCGTTCCAAATACATATGTATGTTTCAATTCAACCAGCACGCTGAAATAGTTTTTCGTGGTCTCCTGTTACATTCTTTGTCAGTTATCATACTCTTAAGTGATGGTATATTTCTGCCTCTTTTTTGTATGGATGTTGCGTAATTGTTTTAGACATCTGTCAGTAAAAGCGACAAATTTCTGTAAAAATCTTTAAGAAAACTTCATGATTAACTTGAAAAACATATTTTTGTAAACTTATATTTATAGGTAAATACCGAAGTTTGTGATCCGAACTGATTCATCTAAATCATGTCCCTTTAGGTTAAAAAACTAAGGAAACAAACCTGCTAGTCTGCATGTCTAGATTCCAATGAAAACAATTTCTAATACGGTATCGTCAATATTCGAAAGAATGTGCATTTCGGCTGCTGCAATTGTCGTTATTATGGATGTCTAAAATTTAGCTAATTATTTTTAGCCAATAAACCAATGATGGATTGCAAGGTGAATAGGGCGGAAGAGCAACTAGAATCAAGGAAGAAAGCAGCCAAGATGCTCATTGCGGTAGTAATTGGGTTTGCTGTCTGCTACTTTCCCGTTCACCTGTTTAATATTCTCAGGTAAAAAAGTCATCATGTAATCATGGCGAGAATTTATGTCTTTAAGTGGGGAACTCATCCTAACATTAGAGATCTTCTATCACAATCGAGTAAAGGTTACTCTAACATATGTTAAACCGATTGCCTCTGCACTTCTCTCGGAGTAGCACTTCCATCAACATCCGCAAAAATCATTATTTTCTAATTTATTGGCATCATTAACACGCAGTCTTTAGTTTAGAAATATGTCTTCCAAGATGTCTTAATCTAAGGAATTACGAATTTCTGTGTACAAGTTAAAAGTAACGAAGTAATTGAGAGCAAAAGATGTCAAACATTTCCACTATTCTTCTACAAAAATAAAACTTTCCGACCACCTGAGTAGAGATATGCATGCACGTTCTTATACATTCATCATAATGTAATTCAATTTAAGTACATGCACGTCTTATAAATCTTATTTGCATAGGTTTAAAACCAAAGTCTATGTGGAGACGGTCGTTCCACTTTTCTAGAGTTTCGTGACAAAACACACACACACACACACACGAGACGAGTACTAAACGTTTAAGCAAGAAAAGCATACATTATAGAGAAAATTGTAGAAAGATAGTCTCTCACAAAACCTTGGATAGGTGAAAGCTAAATTAATTAAGACAGAAAATTGTTTTATAAACAATCGGCTTTTCTTTCTATATTATAGATATACAAATGCACTGAAATCTGCAGCTCCGCACTCCATTCCGATCATGTCTACGGTTTCACACTGGCTTCCATACCTCAACAGTTCTATCAACCCGATCATTTATAATTTTATGAGCGGTAAGTATAACAGTAGTTGCAAGATCCAATAACCTTTGATCTGTGCCTGGTGTCATTACATGAACAGCGCCTAAAAGTCAGGTGGCAGTAAAGGGCATTGGTTGAAAGGGTCATGCAGAGTTATATCATTTCGAAATTGCAAAACTGGGTGGGGTTTTTTATGGTTCTTTTTTTTTTTTGGTTTTGTGTGTGTGTGTGTGTGTGTGTGTCTAAGTCGTTATTCAACATCAGAAATTAAGACAAACGTCAATGTCAAGGGGTCACAAGGTCAGAAAGAAGGTCCTGCCTTTTAGACGTAAGATATGGATTGAATCAAATTTGAATACTAGCGATAAATCAAACTTTAAAGTAATGAGAAATAATAGAGATATTTGTATTTTGATATTTGTATTTGTAAAAAAGATCTCGTCATGCGTAATAGATGTGGTACATATTAAAACCCTTCCTCATGTATGTCCACGATAATAGTTTTTGAAAGACCAAGGTCACAAACCAAATGTTTGGTTTTATTGAAAATGCATCAATTAAACCCTGCATCATAGGGATCAAAAGATATTGAATTATTTTGATTAAGTTTTTGAAAAGTAAGTTCAAGGTCACAAATTTTCATTCATGAAGATGATATTTCCTGTTCTTGGAAATTCATCCTAATGGAGCAAAAATATTTGAAATCACTCCATTACTACAGTCATTTTCATGAATCATAATTATTTCGTTCATTATTTTACAGCCAAATTCAGGAAAGAGTTTGCAGTAGCCTGTTGTTGCATCAAAAGAAAAAGAGCATTCAGCGTGCAATACCGAAGCGGGGTATCAACATTCAGCAGTGCATCCCATTACAACCACCGCAACAACAGCAACTCCTGCACGGAACAAGTCCTGTTGTCAACATATCCCGATCGATAATATAATTCATAAAATTTTATATATATATATATATATATATATAGTTGAAATTGTGTACATGACACCTTAATAAAACATTTCGTTTGTTTCATCTTTTCGACCGACCCCGAAATTAATATCTGACCGACCCCGAAATTAATATCTGACCTAATTATTTTCATTGTTAATTTTTCAAATCACGAAAACATATTTTTTTTTCTTCACTTTTCCAAGTTTAAATGTACGCTTTAGCTTAAACTTGCTGAAGTGTTTTGTTCATTGAATTATGACTTACAAAAAATAGAATATCATCCTTCCTATCGGACCCATCGGTCAAAATGGTAGGTCCGAAAAGAGGAACAAACTAAATTTTTATTCGGCCTGGTTGTTTATAGTTTTGTGTAATAGTATGAAGAGTTTATGAATTTCATGTTGATTAGTTGGTCTGTTACAAAGTAACTGTTCTGTTTTATATTTGACATATACATTAAACGTAGATACATGTATATCTGTAAGGTGTCATTTTCAATGTTTACAGCAAAAGTACCATATATCCGATATTTTGACGCCCTTGGCTTTTTTCACCAAATGTAAAATCGTCAGGCATTAACGGATTATAGCCAAAAAATGATATTCATACTATCGAAAGTAAAATTTGCCAATATCCCCCGACGCCAAAACTATCTGAAATACTGTAATCCTGTTCGATACACGTAGAAAAGAAAGACTCCAACGTTTTCATTCCTCCACAATTTTGGTATAAATCATATACATATATACGAGTGGTTGACTACTAAGTGTACAGGAGTAATGAAGATATCAACATTTAAAGTACTTGACTCCAATTACCCGAGAAAAAAATCCAACGTATTTTCATCACGTTAATGGACCCTTTCTTAGTTTCCTTGTACAGGAATGGAAAACATTGATTTCGCATAATTAGTCAAGAAGAAGCGATTCCAAGACTTCATGACTATGAAACATCTTGGACTTGAGTCAAAATATGTACATTAAATATCATATAGCAGTTAATCACTTCAACATTAAATGTTTTGCAAGATGATATTAGAAGAGTGCTGTTAATTTCTGCAAATTTATTATTGGTTCCATAGTTAATAAACACCTCGCAGAATATTGAAATAGTGGTTCAAGGGTATGTCAGAGTAACGACATGTTTAATCTCTTTCTCTTCACCTTTATATCTCCGTCCACGAAATACCTCACTGAAGCCTCCTGAATACAAAACTTTGACATACAAAAAACAAAAATTACATGGATTTTTTTTTGAATTGTCTTGAAAAACAACTAAAACTCATGATATGCTTTTAACGTTCCTGTTTTATAAGTAGGTATGCGAAGTTTTCACTGGAAAATTTTCGATTAATACTTCGCGTACAATATCTGTGTTTTCTTGGGAGCATGTAGTTACGCGTTAATGTTGAACTGTGGGAAGCGCGTGCATTAAATTTCTCTCCAAATGATCTCTAATCTCCAATCAGCGCAGGAAGTCATTGATGTGCTGTGCAAAATATACAACAAAAGCAATGGAATTCCATCAGCTTTATAATATTATTTTATGTGATCAGTAAGGACCCTATTCAAATAAAGAACATAGACAAAAGAGAAATAGACGAAGTATACCTGCTGAATTTATTTCCCAGCATATGCTGTTTTACTTGTAAATTGTTTTGTTAGGGATGGTGTAACTGACAATGGATATGCGGTATGTTGTATCTTTGTTATACATTTTTGCAAATAAATGATGTTGAGTAGAGGAAATTGATCTAAACGTTTTTACTAAGTCTGGTAATGATTGGGGATTTTTTTTAGGGTTTCCGTACACGTCAACCTGCAACATTCTCCCCAGAGTCCTGCACTTTTACATCTGTTACAAGAAACAAAAGTGCAGCTTTAAAGGCGACCCATCACTCTCCCCTTTGATAAAAGCCCGGTGTTCCATCACAAATTGATTTGAATCGTTAGCTAACTAGTCGGTGGTACTTTTAATCCCTCTAGAAATGGACTTTATATTTGCCTGTCCTTTGGTCTATCCACACGATTGACAAGATGCTAAATTCTCGCTGTAGTCATCACCGGCATAGAATGTAGTTTTAAATTTATATATTTCATGATCTGCAGATTAATTGAAAATGACAAAGTCAAGAAGAACATTAAAAATACACTCCTCCTTCCCAACATTTAGAAGATTTGTGTGTTGCTGAAACAAATATTGGATATAAGCATTTTATAAATAATGCTTTAAAATTTCTACGAATTTTGAAATAATTCTGATTCGGGTAATCATAATCAAGAGTATATTTTATTTTAGGCCACTCTAAATAAAATCTACGTTTTACGTAAGGTATGCAAGACGAGGTATTAAAAACATGACCGAACAAAATTTCTTATCACTTTAATAAAATATCTATTTGGTGTATATCAAGTATAAAAATGTGGTAAACATAAAAACAAAATAAGGTAGAAATTAGTAAAATTAGATTAACAAAACTATCAAAGGAAATATTCATATCAATAAGTCATGAAAATAAACTTCTTTCAATTTTCATAACTCAAAACGAATAATACGTTTTCTTTACTTTTCCCTTTAGGGGGGGTTTTGTAGTTATTGGGTAATGTTTTGTTTTTATGATCGTGAGTACATGAAAACAGCAATATAAAACGGTCACATTATATTGAGATGTTAAGATTTACCATCTCTTTCGTTAAATAATGAGTTTGATGAGCTCACATAAAATAAAATACCCGATTTTAAACAAAATATAATAAAAGTACGAAATTTGGTCATGTTATGACGCCATATTCTTGGAACTCAGTATCAAATCATAATCAGGTTAAACCTGTTGGCAACAATACAAAAGTTAATACAATTAAACTTACATCACTTTCACTCTAAACGTGATTTTCCCTTCCAAATGGCTACCTTATCAATTTACTTCTTTCATCATACGCAAAACTGACTAGAGTATTTGTGCGTTACTGCTATGATAGACAGTAAAATTAATTAGAATGTAACAAAAATTCATATAAGATCGCAGTGTACCCAATTACTTTCGGTGGATTCTCGATTTTTCTTCAAATATTCCAATTGATAAATACTGTCAGTTGTTAATATTCACCAGGACTAAATATCACATGAACTGTAATCTCGGAGGGAATAAGAATTGATTCCCTGCAATTTATTAGTTGTATCACCCATAATATGTCATTATAATTGTATTTAGTGTGGAATTGGTTGATTGATTGATTGTATGTTGTTTAACGTCCCTCTCGAGAATCATTCACTCATACGGAGACGTCACCATTGCCGGTGAAGGGCTGCAAAATTTAGGTTTATGCTCGGCGCTTATGGCCTTTGAGCAGGGGGGATCTTTATTGTGCCACACCTGATGTGACACGGGGCCTCGGTTTTTGCGATTTTATCCGAAGGACCGCCCAATTTAGTTCCTACGACAAGCAAGGGGTACTGAGGATCTATTCTAACAACCCGGATCCCCGTGTGGAGTTAGTGCAGGTGACACATTTTTCATAGTAACTTTAACACAATTCATTTGTCGGCGAAATAATGAAGAAGTCTGGAGCAGTGTTTGATATTTGATTTCAGATCGTCTTAAACTTTCGTCTAATTATGATAGTTTATACGCGATTGAAATAGTAAAATAGTACTATGAGTCATCAAGTGCAAAATTTCTCTATTAATGAAACAGTCAAAGTGAAAACTGGCGCAACTGCGGGAAAAAAATCTCGTTTCACAGTTTTTACTGTGCACCATTTCTTGACAATGCTTCAAATGTCGCTATATTTCAATAAGGAACATATAAAATCCTGTCACTGGGGGTTAGAAAAAAGAGGGTACGAGCAAAATCATAATGATAATAAATAATAATAAAAAAAAACACACACAGAAAAAAAACCCAGAAAATGAATTGATTTCCTCTGAATCACTGGTTGTCAAGATTAAGTTGGTTATTGAAGCTGTCAGAGAAAGCCGTGCATAACATGTGATTGTATTGCACGGCAGATAGCCAGGGCATTATCGTCAGAAGCCCCATAGAAAACGACCATTGAAAATCCTCATTACGACAAGCAATTAAAGCACGCCTTAGTGACAAAAGCAAAAAATAACACTTCTGTATTGAACGCCATCTATCACCTTATTTAAACTTGTCCACACAACAGGAAGTGTCAACACAGACTCATTAACACGTGACCACGGAAGAGTTTTCGTTTACAGTCTTCTTGCATGTATAGATTCTTTGGAGAACTTGTAACTTTCGATTAGTGCTTAGGATGCATAAATTTCAGATTTTTCAAATTCTTTCTCAAAATGTCCGTCATTAGAATACAAGAACTCATCAGCATCCACTGCTCCTTTTGCTAACTGACTCTTCCGCTGGCAGGGTGTCTGTCTATATGGGGTCTGTAAACAGTTTTCCGTATTTCAAGTAAGACTTTGTACAAATATGAGGACTACTAGTGTAAAGTGGTTCATGATATTTACGTAGTTTTTCTTCCTCGATGAACATCATGACCTATTGTTGCTTAAAATAGATTCATCTGCCATAAAAAAAAGTTTGAAAACACATTTGTTTCATATTGTGGTTTACTTGAAGCTTCCAATTTGTTATCCACAACGTCATAGTAATCACCATGAATTTCCACTCATCTAATTATGTATAAGAATGAATACGTTAATGATATTAAAACCGACTCTTTGGTGAAAATTAATCATAATTCTAAATTATACAGGGATTCGGTTCTACCCTTTTAACCTCATGCACATGCGCGCTTCCGGCGCATAAATGCATCGACTCGATGCAATCTTTGCGCTGATCCACGTCCGAGAGCGTGATCTGATCGAGAATTAAAAATCTATATTTCATAACATTCCTTAGCCCGCATAAATATGAATTTCTTAAATAATTAGAATTCCTTAAATAATTAATCGTTGGACCGAGCGAAGCATGAAATGGTCATTGACATGTCCTAAGTGACTATCATATTCAGTAAAGTACGGTAAATTAGAAACAGAAATATTATCTCATTTTTTATATTATTTAAGAAAGTTATATGGAGCTAAACACCCAGTCACATTCCAGTATTAAAAAGATTGTTTGTGTTATCTTGAAATCATGTGAAACTGGAAAAGAGTTCACCGATACTTGAGGGGATGCTAATGCATGTGATGTTACAGTTTGCGATTGCTTGTTTAGGGGTTATGCTAATTTGCATAGGGATGATTAATATCTAAATCAGAATTAATGAAAACATTAATTAGAATTAGATTATTGGAATTCATCGAGAAAACTTTCCAATTTTCAGATGCAGATTTACAAACCGACAGTCAATTATCTTCAGGGATTTGCTATAAATAGATCGAACGTCTCTGTTTTCAAAATGTTATGTACAAAATGTGAATACATTTGCAAAACATTTGAAAATAGTAACATTACAAACTGAATTAAGTCAAGTTGATCAAATTATCATGATTACTGGGTATTTGTTTTCAGAGCTTTCCAGAGACACTGTAATTGCGTGAACTCCTTTCACATATTGATTAAAAATTGCTCTAGGTGCATCATGTTGGTAAATAAGTATCGATAAACACTCTATAGCAAGGAAACTTTCAAACATGCCCAAATTTTGTCGAAAACTGTAAAAATGCAAAAATTGAAACCCATTAAAAGCAGATGGAAAGATTTGTTTGTAACAAATGTCTTTGATGTTGGAGACAACAAATTCCCTAAGGGATATCTGTTAGGAATAAAGTATCAGAAATCAAGAAGTTAACGGAACAATACAAGAAAAGACACTGTCCAACAACCACAAAGTATGCGGATATTTCGTCTCGTGGTACTGACCTAATAAATTTAGGCAGAATGAACTGTGGGGCCGACTTTGGTTACTGACACAAGTAAGTGTCTCGTACATGTATGTGCCAAAACCAGTGTCATATTCTTGCAAACATTACAGAATCTGAGTGATATAATTACCAGGAAGAAGATTCACAAGTAAAGAGAAGTTTAAAATTTGGCACCAGTTAACGAATAAATTTTTAAAATATTGAAATATCAAATTTTAACAATTACAGAAAATTGTTAAATGTTAACGCTTACGTATTACGTCGTGAGATTCAAACAAAACTTTACAACAAAACTGACTGTCCCAGAGATAGGAAAGAGTTCACTGGTGTGGATTAAACACCCACAACAGCCAAATTATCCAGATATTTTGGAAGAATTGTGAAAAATCTACATGAAAACATTGCCTTTGAAAACAGCTGAAATTATATCTAGACAACGAACAAAGAACTAATCCCCTGCAAAGGAAGAATACAAAATGCGTCAATCAGTAAAACAGCGAAACAGCGAAGTCTCATACCAAACGGGATGACTTCAGCTTCTCCATCGTTAACTTCCCAGATTTATGTAGCAATATTCCAATGTCACCTGCATATGGTGTTTAAAACTCTCGACTGTTGATATGCAAGAACATGTTCTGTGTATGAACAGTCTTTAAATCGAGGTAAGCTACTACCCAACACGGGATTTCAACAGTCTCGTTTAAAGTCAGCATTTCGCAAACTTTGGTCGTTATAAATCTAATTTACAAATATAAACCGTCATTAGGTCAAATACTGCCTGATGTGTTTCAAAACAATTGTTAGGTCGTTCTTTACACACTAATTATGATACTGGATTACTCCGTTTAATTGATCAAGATACAGGACTCACAGGAGTGTGGCCGGTCAACAGGGGATGCTTACCCGTCTTAAGCACCTGATCCCATCTCTGGTGTGTCCAGAGGTCCATGCTTGTCCTGCTCTTGATTTTGTATTCTTTATAGAAATTATGAGATTGGTCACTGTTCGTTATCTTTGCTTTTTCAGCAACTTACCAAGTTGATTGCATTAGATGCACATACGGGAAATTTACACTCAGATGTCAACAGCAAAGCCATATTGTTGAAGCAAAATTATTGGATGCAAAGAATCCGTCCGAGTGTAAAATCTGTATTGCTAAAAATGCATCACATGTAGAAAAATCATGGGGAATACTTATCATATCCCAGAAACATCACCTTCACCGAGAAACAGATTGAGAGCAGAACATTCTTTTACTGCAGTTGGTGTAGACTTGACAGGTGCTCTTAACGTATGAAAAAGGGAATGGACAAGAAGGCAAAGTCTACATATGCCTTTTCAAACGAGCTGTCCATCTAGAACTGGTAACAGATCTCACCGAAGAACTATTCATTTTAGCCCTTCGAAGATTCTCCAGTAGATAATCAATTCCATAAATTATATATTTCATAATGTCACAACTTACGTTGCTTCTTTTAAAGAAATCAAAAGGTTGAGATTTTCACATCCTCAAACACTCATGGAACAAGATGGAAATTTATCCCCATGTGAGCATCCTGGTATGGAGAATTCCGAAAACGGATGATAGGACTTACAAAAATTTCACCAGGAAAATACTAGGGAAATCCTTATTACGTTTAGATATCTTGAATACCATAGAATGAATTCTTAAATACGATCCGTTGACCTATACATCAGTTGAGTCACTCGACAAGGATCCATTAACACCCTCTCATCTTCTATATGGCAGAAAAATCATGTCGTTAACATATCCTGGTCAGGGCACCAAATGTTGAGAATGCGTTAAATTTGATCCTTATTATGGTTTGAAACTCCCACTCTGTCATTCACAATGTTATAATAACGTCTGTGACCTCACTTCTTCGAGAAATCAAATTACGGTAAAAACTACTGTACATAAATGGAGGTAAAATCAAGTAATGGGGTTATAATTTATATTTTATAACAAGTAATAAGTTGTTTTTCAAACATCGCAATGTCTTTAGTGTAAGGATAAAGGGGAATGTTTAATAGAGTTCTTGCAACGATATAGCATGATATTTAAAGGCCGTAAGCGCGAGCAAAGGTCTAAATTTTGCAACTGGTAATGTTTCCATATGAGGAGAAAATTCTCGAGCGGGACGTTAAACAATACACAGCCAACCAACCAAAACTTAAACTTGTATAAAAAATATCTTTCCAAATGTTTTATAATATCGTTATTTCCATATCTGGACAGACTATATTGCATTATGTCAATATTGAAACACATTTTTGTTTTGCTACATTGACAGTCAGAGGTGTTTTTTGTTGTTGTTGTTGTTGTTGTTGTTTTTTGTTGTTGTTTTTTCAAAAAAGCACATACAGCTTTAACTATTCTTATTTCATTGATGTATTGTTCAGTTCTACGTTTTATTTTTTTAAACTAATATTTTATTCACGAAGATTTGGTAGCTAACACAGCCTCTCTTAGCCCTCTCTTTCTCCATTCCTCTTTTCGAAGCTAGTAGAAAATTTCCTGGATTACGAATCGTCAGAAAGACATAAATTTAGGATACCCAAAATTAGATGAATGAAATCTTTTTTCATAAAATACTTCCTTCCTATCATTTCATTGTACAGCAAAGTTACCCAGATATTTTGGGAGGAGTTTTATCTTCTTTAATTCTATCTATAAGTGTATATAGATAGGGTAGAAATAAGGGTGGCTACATAGGAACAATCTGTGATAAATAAATATGTATTTCAGCGATGGTAAAAACTGTACAAAATATTTTTCGAAGATTTTAATATCATATTTTATTTATGAAGAGTTATTTATGAATATGCCGGCAAACGAGTTTAATATTCCAAGTAATAAAATATGATTATAAATATCTTAATTAACTGGGCTGATGGTGTAAACACAAAATATTATCATTCAATTGTATCTGAATCTTAAATATATATTTTACATATTTTTTTATCTCAAAGAAAATGATACACAAGGATATAAACAACCCAAATCAATTACGGCGCGCAATTCGCGATAAATTCCGTAGAAAGATTTATGTGTCACATTTCTCCCCAACAAGTAAAAAACTTCAAATTCAATTGAAAGATGATTTATGTACAAACATTACGGTCAATTTCAAGTTTGCCTTTTGTTTGCAAATACTCTGAAAATATTTGGTTTGAACTTGCACCGAGATTTGCACCAAGTGCAGCCATTGCACGCCCGAACTCTTGACAATCACTAGAAGAATAATCAACACTTGTTGATTGTTTATTTGATAGTACGGACTTTGGCAGATTAAATGGGCTAGAATACTTCCGGTGGTGGACCGTTTAGAACGACGTAATTCAGGCGTATCATAAGAAACCTGAGAGCTACCTTGTTGAGTAACTTTACCTGAATAATTTCCTTCATCCATTTCACTTACTTTATCCGTACAATCCGGAAACTCATTTGTACTGGGATAATTTTCAATGTTTTCTGTTGCGATTCCGAATCTGACTCAGATTCTACTGCAATATCTTCCTCCTCATTCGTCACAACTTCTCCTGTATCAAGTATCTATTTCCGGTACAAAACCTTTGTTTCTCCACAGTTGTCAGCTGGTCTTACCTTGTAAACATTGTCTTGTAACCTCTCTATGACAACATCTTGAATTTTATTCCGGCTTTGTACATGATTTTTACAAGAACTTTTGCAAATACCTGTATTGCACAAGGCGTAGAATTCTAGTTATGTAATTCACGTCGTCTTTTGGCTCTTCTCTTTGTATTTTGTAAAGCTTCTGTGAGTGCTTTGTCAAGTTCGCTTCTTACGTGAATCTAACCATTCGTTGACCTCTGTCGCATTAGTATCATGATTAATGCCCAGTAAATGATCAACTGGCAATCGTGGTTCTCTACCATAAAGAAGATAAAAAGGAGAAAACCCAGTAGTTGCATGAAGTGTTGCGTTATATACATACACAATTTCTGGTAAATATATTGTCCATTTCTTTTTTTCTGTATCCAGTGTTCTTAATCAATGTACGATTAAATCGTTCACATTGTGAGTTTTCTTCAGGATGATAACGAGTACTCCTGGTTTTCTTGATATTTGCAACTTGCATAATTCTTTTACTACTTCACCCTCAAAATCCCTTCCTTGGTCACCATGTAACCGATTGGGAATTTCAAATTTGTGAAACCAATTGTACACCAAATTTTCAGCAACTGTTGAAGCCTTCTGATTTCGTTGGTATGGCTTGGGTAAATTTGGTGAAAACGTTCGTCAAAACCAATACATTTTCATAACCAACGATTTTTCTAAAAGTGTGAAATCCATTGCTAAAATTTCTAATGGGTGTTTAGCTATTAAATTCCCCATTGATGGTCTTGCAGTAGGAATTGGTGCTTTTGCTATCATACATTTCTCACATCTTTCAATCCATCGAACAACATCGCCTTGCATTCCTGGCCAAAAGCATCTTTTGATCAACGCCAGCGTTCTCTCTCGACCTTGATGACCATAACACACATGCAGGGACTCCAGCACTTGTTGTTTCAAACAGTCAGGTAGAACAACTGTAAATATTCTCAATCCAAATGTTTACTGGTCATCAACAAAACACCTTCTTTCACACTTCCTCAAACGTTTCCTTGCCATTTTATACTCCTTAGGTCGAGATGTTGGTTTATGTCCGGTATCTAACCTATAGAAAACTTTCGATATATTTGGATCTTCCCTCTGTAGTTTCTTCAAATCTGGCTTGCTGTATTCTGGAAAGGTAGAGTTAATACTGCTGACTCATTAACTTCCTCATCCTTTGGGATGCTCTGACAATCTGTAATAATCCCTTTTAGAGACGCTGACTCTTTGAAATATTTGATACAATTTCTTCTGAATTACTCTTACAGTACGTTCTGATAAAACCGACAGCACTTAGGTTTGATTATCCTGACCTATACTTTATAGTGAAATTGAATTGAGCTAACTTTGAATCCCATCTTAACTGAGCAGCACGCAATTTCGCTGTCTTAAGATTGCTCAGAGAATTATTGTCGGTATATACGACAAAGTCATTCCCTAAAATATAGTCTCTAAATTTGTCCGTTATCGCCCATGTTAGTGCAAGTAACTCAAGTTTCATTGAACTACAATTTGACATGTTTTTCTCACCTCGTCTGAGACTTCTGGAAGATAAGCAATCACTGCGCCCTGATCTTGTTGCTGATTCGTTTCCAGAATGGAGTTTAAAAGCTTGGAAAACCTAAAACTGGAGTACTAGTAAGACATGTTTTGAGTTGTGCAAAACAGTATCACATTCAGCATTCCATCTTAAATTGAAGGGTACCTGTTTTGCGACTGGTTTCCTACTTATGCTTTTCTTCTCTTATTTTGTCAGCGCTGCATCAAGAGGCGCTGCTATCTGACTAAACCCTTTTATAAATTTCCTATACTACCCAGCTAGGCCAAGGAAAGATCGCAATTCCCTTTCTGATTTAAGTGTTTTCCAGACTTTGATACTTCATTCATTCTGGAAATGGATGCCAGCTTAAATGGACTTGGAGCAGTTTTGAGTCAGCAACAAGATTGATTGGTTGATTGTATATATGTTTTACGTTTCTTCGAGAATTTTTCACTCAAATTGAGACGTCACCAACTATAGATGAAATATTTCACAAATTTAGACCTATGCTTAGCGCTCAGGGCCGTAACAGTGAGGGTTCTTTAACGTACCAACGCCTGCCGCGTCACGGGACCTCCGTTTTTAAGGTCATATCCGAAAGATATCTGGGGAGGGGGAGTTTAATCCGACCCCGTTTTCCGGGGGTGGGGGCTATACGGTGGAAACGTCTATGCTACAACAACAGGTCTTTCGGATATGACCTAAAAAACGGAGGTCATGTGTTACGATTGCCGTTGACCTCACTGGTACCACCACGAATAGGTCAAAATTTGTTGTATTTCATCTAGAGCTTGTGACGTCTCTCTCTAATGAATGAACGAGTTTCTAATGCTACAAAAACAATATACAAACAAACATAATAGTTTCATACTATAAACTTTAACATTTGTTATATATTTTTTTCACTCGTGCGGAGACGCCATCAGCTTGCGTGTAAGACATGCATATAAACAATCTTTAACATGTTATATAACTTGAACCCCATCTCCAGCAAAATAAAAGTATTTTGTATCCGCTACTGCACAGACCCTCAGATCATGTATTTTAGATTTCGTACGACAATGGAATATATATTCCTAGAAAGATATAATAAAAACACCAGTGGTAGATCCAGGAAATTTGTAGTCTAAATATTATTTCGCATTTTAAAGTTGCGTGGACATCATTCAAAATCACGTGATATCTGGTTACCTTATTTGAGTGATATTGTGGATTACGCTTAAAATTATGGGTTGCAGAGTGATAACATGCATTAATATGTTTGTGAATATAATTATTTTAGACATTGAACTTTTGATCTCTCTCCAGTAAGTTAATGCAGAGTCAAGTTTGTTCAATTTGTGGCTCTCGGAGGCTGGATGAGGCCACAAAAGAGGATCTCAGTTTTACATGAGCATATATAGTTTTTAACAATCTTCTCATAAACAACCAAGCCATGATGAGTTATGTTAATAGGCAGGCATCCTCTGGTAGTGTAGATTCAAATTTGTTGAAACCAATGCCTCAATGGGACTACAACAAGGGTTACAATGGAAGATTTACTTGAGAATATAAAAGGGAAGATTAAATGTCTTCTCAAGAGTAGCAAATATTATTATGTAAGCATCCTCAGGTAGTTCAAATTCAACTTTATCCAAATCCTGGCCGGGGGATGGGGGAGTAGGTTAGGATGGGGCCTCCATTGGGGATTCAAATCCTGGCCGGCGGATGGGGGAGTAGGTTAGGATGGGGCCTCCATTGAGGATTCAAATCTTACATATTATTAAATATTTTAAAAGGTCCACAGGGCCAGTATTAATCATATCAATATGCAAGCATCCTCGGGTAGTGCTGATTCAATGTCCTGTTTACAAGGAGAATTTATTTCGCATTAAACACAAGTAAATGCTCATTAAATCTGAACGGCGTTTACACGGACAATTTAATGCGCATTAGTTTACTTCGAATTAAAATTTGCATCGCGTTTTAATGTGTATTTGCATTAGCTCAGAATGAACGCAAATCAAAGCTAACGCGGATTTTTTCAAATCGATGGCATGGGGGGGGGGGGGGTAGGTTTGGACCACAATACTAATGCAAAGTTTTATATGAGAATGAAATAGGAAAATAATTTCAAAAATCTTCTGTTTTATAGATATGAACTATGGGTTTAGGGTGGGTCTAGAATCGGGAATACAACTTTACATACCGATACATTAATATAAAGGAATACAGGGTATTTCCATGTTGTGTGGGTTTAAGTTGAGTTCAGCCATGGCCCCGTTTGGCTTAAGTGGTGTCATAATATAGGTTCAATTATTTTGGTGGGAATAAAAAGGTTATTTTTTTTCTATTCCTCTGAAGAAAAACGGACCAGGTTCACTCTGGTGAGCTCTGTGGCCCATGGATCTCTAGTTAAGGTTAATCGGTCTCTCGAGTCGTAATGTGGCTATCACCTTAACCATGACGAGGTTTTACTTTCGTGATATGTAGGTGAACTGCTATTCCAAACATGTCGCCTTACAAAGTCTCTTTCTGAAAATCAAATGTATGGCAGATGCGTAAATTTAAGTATTTCAGATGTAGCATAAAAGGTTTTCATATAGTTCAAAAATATCAGACTGCGATATTCAGCAATTATGATCATATTCTAACTGATGTATGTTTGTATTGATTTACAATTGCCGAAACAACGAGATTCTTCTCGTGCCTCCAGAACGCTCTCTATATCAAGAAATATGCGTATTAGTGTTTCTATATGCGAGATGAAATCTAACGAAAGCTTTTAAAAAACAACAACAACAACAAACAAAAAACAAAAAAAGAAAACAGCGTATTGATTTTAGGCCGAATCGAAAATTGATATATTCTACTTAGAATTATCTTTAATAGAAATTACCTCCAAATTATATGTTATAAATCAAAAGACTGCACAAAGCAAATACTATGCATATTTTCACAACAACTAAGCGATAACAAGACTGGTACCTGGTTCCAAATTAACTTTTATAAATTGAATAATTATCTTTCAAACAAATATTTCCGTCTGTTCGACGACATCTTTACTAACATCAATAGTATTGCCATGCGCCGTAAGAGAGTTTAGAAAATTGCCACTTAATGTCATTAGCAAAGATTTTCCATGTGAACTGACGGTCATTCTGAATTAACTTGAGCATTATCATGTTCTACTGGCGGCACTCACTACTAATATACACTTCGCCTTTCAGATGACGCTTCAGTCGTTTGTGATCGACATTTTAAAAGCAATGCGCGTTTTCGTGATACAATTTGGCTCTTTAATTCATTTCTAGTACAGGACAGTGATGTCCCGTGGGGATCCAGTTTATAATAGGTCCCCAGTACCCCTTTGCTTGTCGTAAGAGAACACTAAATGGGGTAAGAAGCGACTAAATGGGGCGGTCCTTCAGATTATACTGCAAAAACCGAAGTGCAGTGTCACAGCAGGTGTGGCACGATAAAGATCCCTCCCTGTTCAAAGGCCATAAGCGCCGAGTATAGGCCTAAATTTTGCAGCCCTTCACTGGCAATGGTGATGTCTTGATATGAGTGAAAAATTCTCGAGCGGGACGTTAAACATTATACAACCAACCAACCAGTGCAGTGTTAGCAATAAATAATTCCACCCGGAGGGGGGTATGGGGAGCGGCAAAGTAACATAATCCCCTCTGTGTGTGTGTGTGTGTGTGTGTGTGTGTGTGTGTGTGTTGTTACGTATTTCGGTTTCACCATGCATATACTTTTCAAATAATTCAAAAAATACTGCAGTAAATGTTATGATATGCATGAATGTTCAATTTTTATTTACAAATGTATATGCGAATTACAGAACTATGCATTTAAATCATTTACGATAGAAAGAGGCAAATAAAGAAATAGGAACTTCTGCGAAATAAAATTGTATGGAAGCGAATATATCAAGCAACATAAATTCTTAGATATGCTCACTAAAAAGACCAGTTACTGTTGTAGCAACCACCCGTAGAAATGAATTTCATTTTTTGAAAATTACATGAGGGTATCACCCTCATGTATTTTCAAACATGTTTATCTCTATATTGAAAATGTTTGTTTCTTATATAAATTTACATTCTACTTTCATATCTGTTAGAATTCCCAGTCTTTTAACGCATTGTATCAATCGTTTAGTTCTGTTTTTATAAGCGCGTTGTTTACAACTGCAGAGTATTCATGAGGAAATGTTTTGCTTGTTTGTTTGTTTGTTTTACGTCTCGTCGAAAATTTTTCACTCATACTAAAACGTCACCAGTTATAGGTGAAGTACCACAAAATTAGACCTATGCTAAGCGCTTATGGCCGTAGAACTGAGGTTTTTTACGTGCTAACGCCTGCCGCATCACAGGAATTCCGTTTTAAGGTCACCTCTGAGAGACCCGCGATTGCCGAGCGTTTGGCGAAGAAGCAGTCACTGCCTATGTTTACGTCATAGGTTGAACGCGGCCATGGCATAAGCGAACTCATGAAGCGAACGCTCTAACACTGACTTATCGCCACCAATGTGATGAGGAAATGAAAATCATAAATTTTAATGATATCAAAGGTAAAAAAGATACATTGGAAATCTAGATAAATACATATAACTACATGTACATACATATTTGAAATATCCCTTGTGGATCCGGGTTAGAACAGGTCCTCATTACCCCTTGCTTGTCGCAAGAGGCGACTAAATGAGGCGGTCCTTCGGATAAGACCGCAAAAACCGAGGCCCCATGTCACAGTAGGTATGGCAAGATAACGATCCCCCCTGCTCAAAGGCCGTAAACGCCGAGCATAGGCCTAAATTTTGAAGCCCTTCCCTCATAATGATAAAGTCTCCATATGAGTGAAAAAATTCCGAGCGGGACGTTAAACAATATACAACCAAAATATTTGAAATAATTTACAAATGTTTATCGATATATTTATAGCTTTGAAATGCACGAAAGTTTGGTTTACTTTTCTTTTTAAACATTATTTGATCTTATTTATGTTGTTTATACGGTAGAGAACTACAATGTATCAGGGTGCAGAAGAATTTGTCAGATTTGATTTAGCAGGAACAGAGATTATGATTGATTGAATAGCGTTATACGCCGAATTGGCGACATTTCAGCCATATTTCTGCAACGCAAAGCAATGATCTGCCCTTTTGATGTGCGTACATATGCACATGCATAGATACATGTATACTGAAATAGGCAATTGTTATTTTGTTGAAGAATACGGCTGTTACAATTCCTATATTTTGTATTTTGATTAATAACTGATATTTTAGTCACTATATGATATATATTTGGATGTTGAATCATGTATCCGTAAATCAAAACATCCCACAGAATGTAATACTAACTTCAAATAATCAAATCAGTGTTATTGCAGTGGGAAAGCATAACCTCAGCATAAGCTATTCTAACATACATCCCTAGAATGAATTCTGAATCCCTTGACGAACCAAACGACTGGTGTTAGACTTCGAAACTGTCGCCCACAGCTAATTAAAAAAAAAGGCAAAATTTCTTTGTCTTTCAGGCAAGTTATTTTCCATTTTAGGAACGATACGATTGAGAATTTGAATTTCATAAACGGCTCAAGTATTGCTATACCAAAACCTCAACAGGACATATACGTAAGGTGTAATTTAACTCTCTGTCTAAACACGATTTTCCATCGCGATTCCCTTTGGATCATATTATGAATGCTGTTGATATGAACATTTCTAAGCTCCTGAAAAGCTTAAAATCTCAAACACTTCGTAGAAAATTATATGTATTCCATAAAGTAACGGATTTCTCATTTAGCATAAATATGAAAAGGTGAATTTCATATCCCAAATATCCTAAAGATTTTTAAATTTCCATAACAATAAAACACCATCTATAGGGAATCTTATTTTCATTCTTGGCCTATGAACGGATTTTCGTAAGTGGAGAAAAATGTGACAGTTCAATTTATTATCTTTACACTTCACATGCAAAAGAACTGCTTGATCGTATTTCCATGCGATTCGAATGCCAACGTTCGCATCTGTCTTGACACAAGTACATTTAGCGATTGGCCATGTAATTGATCAAGGATCTGAAGATCGTGGAATGTAAAATTGGGGTTAAATATGTTAGATTTCTACATCATCTGTGGAAGTGATGAAGTTTGCACATGTTTGGATTCCTACCAAATTCATCGAAGAAGTTATTACCAATCAATACTAACCACAAATAGATATGTATCTATCTGAACTGTACTGCAATAAACCATCTATGCTGAATATTGCCTTATTTCTGAAAGATCCCACAGTATATTATAATACGTGCAACAAGGCAAGTTGGCCTCTCGAAGTTGATTGACGCCAAAGTAAATGATTAAATAAATTAAAACCACTCAAACTTCATTTGACTGGGGAAAAAAACACTTAACTTCCATTTGTATTATCTATCAGTATATCTCTCGTCTGTACTGAAAATGGAAAACGTCATACATGTAAACGTCATTGCTATACTGTAAAACGTTTCATCAGAGAGAGAGAGAGAGAGAGAGAGAGAGAGAGAGAGAGAGAGAGAGAGAGAGAGAGAGAAAGAGAGATCTGAATAGTTTTAATGCAGGGATATTGAAATTCTCAATAACAGTACCTGAAGACGATCCCAACGCGGCGGAAAGTTAATTAGTATATGATTAATCACCAATCAGGATAGTCATTGTCTATTAGCTAATATCTACTGTTATCTGTGTTTTGTCAGTAATATGACATAATGGTTTAATTTCTATCTATTTCTTATAGAAATCATAACTCTGATTTCAAGCGGCCTTTCAACTTGACATAAAAGGTGAAAAATGAAAAGTATTGATTGATTGTATATTGTTTAAATCCCTCTCGAGAATTTTTCACCCATGTGGAGACATCTCCATTGACAGTGAAGGGCTGCAAAAGTTAGGCCTACGCTCGGCTCTTATGGCCTTTGAGCAGGGAGGAATTTTTATCGTGCCACCCCTGCTATGACACGGGACCTCGATTTTTTCGTGTCATCCGAAGGACCGCCCCATTTAGTCGCCTCTTACGACAAGCAAGGGGTACTGGGGATTTATTCTAACCAGGATTCCCACGGAGTTAAAAAGAAAGAAAATGTAAATTCACGTATAAAGGAAACGTGTCTTGTGTATATTTATAATATGAAATATATAAAAACTGGAAGCATTAGAATATTTTCGGCATAATCGGCTCCCTGGTTATGCAAATTATCCCAATAACAAAATAAAGGGAAGATATTTTTTCCTCTGTGTGTTTACCTAGCTGTGATGCGTTTGTTTGACACTCTGTACAGCAAGATACCCAATATAAAGCATAATATGAATTTTTTCATACTTTACATTTCGTCGACAATTAATTTTCGACTTATGTTATCCATTTCAGAATATTTACATTTCTTTTTTTTTTTTTCGATATCTTTACCGATTGAAATGATATTTATTTCCTCATGAGAATGAGAACATTGTGCGTATGAATCTTGATAAAAATAATACGACTATTTAAAGACTGAAAATTCCGACAGAAATGAAAACAGAATGTAAATATAAAAAATAAATTTCATATTTGAAAAAATATATGAGGGTATTAACTGCAATGCTTCACGCCAGCAAACCTTTCATGAAACGCGTTAATTGATACATATCCATAGTGGTATCTCTATAAGAATTGTGATTTTCATTGCTAGAAGTATGTCAGGTGTGTATGCCTATAAACTGATAGGAGTCAGTAAAATTATGACTGTTACCCGTCCAGTCTTTTGTGGTTCAATCTCTATTTTAGTTTACATCCTGCTTGGTGTGACGTCAGGGATTATTTGTCCAAATGGTTCGTTCCAGCGTGAATCGAAGAGGGAAACAGAAACAGATATTTTAATTGATAACCAGTGTATGGTTTGTAATTGAGCTACCATGTAACCTTAGAGGAAGGACCTCAACACTCCCATTTGCTGACCCTCTATGGTTTCGTAGTATGTCAGTAACAGACTCATTGTCAGAAACGATATAACAAATCACACAACTTTAACTTGAATTTATTTTCATATTATGAGTAGATCTCTCTCTCTCTCTCTCTCTCTCTCTCTCTCTCTCTCTCTCTCTCTCTCTCTCTCTCTCTCTCTTGGAAAGCAGCAGGTTCGTATTATCATATGGGTTTATACCGTCACAAGAACATTCTCAAAACCTGTGCTTTTGCCCTTGTTGTAATTAACTTATTGTCCTGAGGAACTAGGCTCGTCTTTCCGAATATTGTACATTTCTTTTCAACACTTTACGGGACCACTTCTGCCGATGAATTAAAGAACAGACTTTTTAACATCATAGACAGTTGCTTCTTCAACAAAAATGGATCAGTCAGCCTAAAAAATACTTTTATTAAACACCACTCTGATTCCACGCACAAGCACTTAAAATTAAAAACATATTTGTTGATTGTTTGTTTGTTTTACGTCCTGTAGATAATTTATCACTCATATTGAAACGTCACCAGTTGTAGGTGAAGTACCACAAATTTAAACCTATGCTGCGTTCAGGGCCGTAGCGTTGAGGGTTCTTTAATGTGCCAACGCCTGCCGCGACACGGGACCTCTGTTTTAAGGTCATATCCGAAAGACCCGTGATTCTCACTTCTAAATGCCGAGCGTTTGGCAAAGGAGCAGTCACTACTTATGTTTACGTGTTTGGTTTGACGCGGCCGTGTCTCTAACACACGACCTCCCGGTTACGAATTTGAACGAAGAAAATTAACCAGATTGACCCTCTAGCACTGCAGAAATCATTTCTGCATGTTCGTCTTTCAGTTCTACAGAGTAGTTCTTTGTTCACCCCACATCGTACTCTTTTTGTCTCCAAAGTACATTTCACTGTTTTCCATATATTGTAGTAGGCGGTTTGTCATAGAGCATTCATTATCGAAAACAGCAGGGTGTTCCGATGATAGTTTCCGGTAAAATGGCAGTCAGTAGAATAGCGAAAAGTGACATTTCAAAGTGTTTAGTTTACAACATTATTTTACGATTTTTACAGTGTTAAGGACTTAGGTATTTTCATTGGGGTTATTTGTATTCAATTTCAAGTTCAAATATGGGGCCTCCGTGACCGAATGGTTAGAGCTTCGCGCTTAAAATAACAAAGCCTCTCACCTCTAGTCGGCGCGGGTTCGATTCTCGCTCGCGCCGATATATGTGAGACAGTTTGCCAGTTTACTTACGGAAGGTCGGTGGTCTCTTCCCAGGTACATTGTATCTGGGTTCTCTCTTCCACCAATAAAATCTAGACGCCACCAGATAACTGAAAAATTGTTGAGTGTGACGGAAAACAACAAATCAATCAATCAATCAACTTTACGCTGTTATTCTTTGGTGATTTTAAAATCGTTTTCTGCTATATTACGAATATATGAGAGGCATTAGACACAGCTAGATTATTCTAACTAAAGCAAACGTTGAGTCTCTGGCGCCTTTAAGTAACCGGAATGATGGCTAGGAGAAGAAAACCCCCAACAGAAAACATACAAAGATCGAAAGAAACAACCTTGGGGGAGAGCGCATAAAGCGGAACAATCCCCCTCTATCCGAAAACCGTCTGAAGGATGTTGAAATATGAGAACACTTAATGACAGCGGACGATCATCACCAGCAGATAGCGAAATGAACAAATAAACGCTAGATATTCTAGGTCTTAACAAGATTAGATTGACAACATCAATCAGGTTCAGTAGTTCTGTTATGTACTCAGGACCTCCAAATGAAAATGATGAACATTGTAATGAAGTTGGAACATTACTCGGCACAGAAATCAAAAGCATCGCTTTTAGAAAGGCAGATAGTAAATGAAAGGATTATTGTAGTTCGTTTCAAGTCAAGAATTCAAACGTTTACCATTATACAGTGTTATGCAGAGGAAGAAGACAAGAGAAGTTTAACGACCAGCTCTAGAATGTCTGTGAGTCTCTACCAACCAGAGACATGGTAGGAATGATGGGAAATAGGATGTAACAACACTGGAAGAGAAACTACGTATCATGGGAGAAGAAGGGGCTAGAGTGATGAACAAAAATGGAGAACTTGACATGGTTGTAGAGGGAACTATCTTCCCTATCTAGAGGGGTTAAGCTGGTTGCCCTCCCCTTTTGTTGGTAATTTTTTCGCCCCCTTATTTTGGACGAAAACCTACAAATTAAATTTGGGTCGCAATCCTCCTTTTGAAAATTTTCTGGATCCGCCACTGGATACAAGGACATACAGAGGGGCAGATATTGGCTAAGATCACGAGATACTTGTAGCCGAACTGAACATCAAGACAGCCCGAGCAAAAAACTGAATAGTTAAAAGACAGAACTTCATAAAACATGTCCGAACAGTCGCAATGTGAATCGATCTTTCATCCAAACAACTATCATATAGTTTATTGTAGTCACTAGCTTTAGTTAGCTTAGCTTAGAAATTGTGCTGTTTTTGTTCATTTGTTTAGTTTCCACCTGTGCTTCTTTGTCCAAAGGAAGGGACAGGCTGTTCCGAATATTTAACAATCTAAACTGGAGGTAATTCAAGATGTGTGTGTCACAGTGTGTTAACGACATGAGATGAAGACCTTTTCTTTGACGAATTATCCATGGATATGGTAGATTTGACCTTGATCTTTATTCGTCAAATATGAAGTACTTATCATATATATTAGTTACCGGTCGCGGTAGCTTAGTGATAGGGCGTTCGCTTCGCAACCGGGAGGCCGTGAGTTCGCGCCATGGCCGCGTCAAACCGAAGAAATAGGTAGTGATTGCTCCTTCGCCAAACGTTCGGCATTTAGAAGTAAGAATCACGGGTCTTTCGTATATGACCTTAGCAACGGAGGTCCCGTGTCGCGGCAGGCGTTGGCACGTTAAAGAACCCTCACTGCTACGGCCCTGAGCGCTAAGCATAAATTTGTGGTACTTCACCTACAGCAGGTGACGTCTCAATATGATTGAAAAATTCTCAAAGGGACGTAAAACAAACAAACAATCGATCAACAACATATATTAGTTATGGCGACGAATTATATTGGTGAAGACAGAAGGATATTTAAAGACCAAAAAAGAACAGATGCTATTAAGATTGACCAGTGTTTCGTAAAGACGATAATATGCATGGCGATTGAGATCAATTTTCGTGCCAGTCATTGTATTGTCTTTATGCCTCAAATGATGATGAAAGAAATCCTTGTTTAACCTTGTCGTGTTTCGTGTCGGATTCCTACATAGAATTTGAGTTAGGTAGTGATTGCATTGTTTATAAAGTTTAGGGACATAGAATTCCTGTTATTAATAAATATATACGCGTACTTATAATATATTTTTATTTAAAACGAACAAGGTTAATGCATCTATAATAGCGATAATATTAACTTGCGAAACGTAAACTATTTGATTTCATCCCAGACTGAAGGAATTACTCCATATCTGTAGTTCCTCCTTGACTAATTTCACTCTCAGACATCTTTGTATAATGAATGCATTGCGCGTTCCTTCTTCACACGTGATCGGAAAGAAAACAATGGTAAGCTTTAACATTAAGTTCATCAAATGTATATATAGGAGTAAGGAAGTGTCACACGAAATTCATTATGCTAGGCCATGTGTACGTCAAAGTGTAGCTAGATAATGCACAAATCTAAGAATTGCTGGGAAAATAGCACGTGGTGTACTAGTAAGGTCAGCACTCGGCTCGTTTGTAAAAAGACAGACTGTCTTTTGAAATTATTTTCGTTTGTATCTCTAAAATCGTACTTTTTTTATTGCATATCTAAAGGATTTTTTTGTTGTTGTTGTTGAAGCGAAATGTGTGTTGAGCTAGAAAAGGAATTCTGTTCGTCGTCATAAACCCCGAATATTAGGGCCACTCTTGTTTCTTTAAAAAAAAATCTCTTTTCAGTGTGTTAGATAACATATAATATATCTGATGAAAATATAACTTTAATTAGAGGGGAAAAGGTTTGACATCTTCATACAAGTTTACACTTCTTGTCAAATCTTAATGCTTAATAATGATTGCCTGCGTAAAGTTAATTTGGTTTACTGCCTTCAAGATACAATTAACAAATTTACCAATTCCATAATATAAACATTGGAATATGTCAAAATAATCTCAAAGTATTAAATATTTCTTCTTATCACTCAAATCGAGTCACCTGAAAACAAGGAACTGACAATTATTTCTACTATTTTAATCACTGTTGACAATTATTCCTGATCTGAATCATCAGTTTGTGAATGAACAGATAAAGGGACCATTATTTGTGTTGTTATCGACTTAACGACATCTTTTCCAGAAGATCATTCTTGATTTGTTCGCTTTACGCATTTCCGATTTCCGAGCCCGTGTCTCTTAAACTCGCGTGAGTCGTTTTATTTCCATCTCATCCGGCAGTAAATTTCCACTTCTTTTTAAGACATCCTGTCGCGTAAAATAGGGGTGTTGCACATTAACTTTCCATTTAAATGATGAAATATCAATACGTCTCGCACTCCAACGATTTCTTCAAATGAATTTTGTAATCGGGTCCTGCCATTATCGCCTAGCCATACCATGCGCCATTGGTCTTGGGAATAGCATTGACATACAAAAGGTAGTTTTGTTGTCAGAAACTATTACAAAGATAATTGTCTAATTTAAGGTAAAAAAAATTGTGGTTAAATATAGTACATCGCGTTTCAACGCTACATTGAAAACGCAGCTGAAACTAATAGTAATTTGTTTCGTCTCTTGTCTATATTGATGCCATAGAATTTTCTAGAAGATTGATATTTCAATATATGTAATGACAATTCGATTTGGTTTTGAAAACAGATAATACTTTGCATCAAGACTATATATGTTTATTGAAATACGGAGATAACTTGTGAATAATTCTCATTGTTGCATTCACTTGTGGAAAAAATCTGTTCCAGTCTCCAGAATGAATGATTTTAAGCTATATGACATCTGGTCACCTAAGAGAATCAAGGAAAGAATCATCGGTACGAACGAAGTTCTAATCATTGGTTTTAAAGAAACCGCTATTACGCTGAACAGGATGTGCCATTTCCAATCAAACACAAACAGTAAAGAATAAATGCATTATAAAAGTACTTCATTATTTTTGAAGTTTTCTTTGAAGTCTTGGTTAATCGGTCGCATAATAATATATAATCAAGTGAAAATCGCATTTACTACCATATATTGGTCGTTGTGCAGACTTCATTATATCAGTCCCATGGGCACTGATTCTGTGTGTGTTTAGTGTTAGTGTTCGCTTCCAAAAACGATTGGTCATTAGACGGTTGTCAGTTGCTGGTGCATTTTAACGCAGGGCATCTAGAATAGGATTGGTTAAACTGGGTAGATAGCAGAAACATTTAGTAATTGGATGAAAACAAGGTGCAAGAATCCATACTTGAAAAATTAATGGAAGGAAGACACATTTCTGTAAATGAAAGACTTTCCAATCTTATCGGCATTTTCGAGCCGGTTGTTCTCGTAATCTTTTGAATACGTCCGTAGATGCCCTATTCAGTAATTACAGGAATTTGCGTGACAAAGAGAAAGCGCAAATATTCTTTCAACGTTGTTGGTGACAGAAATTCTGGTGTCTCTAATTTGCTCTGTAAGGAAACACTAAACGCGACTTTCGTTAAGCCGTACCAGTCCTTAAAATAGCCGACTGAAATTAGAAGCATAAAGACGTTATCCATTCCAAAAAAGCAATTTAACCACAGTTTGCTTGCCCGGGTCTTGCAGAGGAAAGAAAAGTTCCTGTAAACATATTATCATGTTCAAATAATTCTGCCATTTAAGTACTTTTTGTTTCGAATTCAGATGCTGCGTAGTTTTATAAAACTGCTACTAAAGTGTAGGTAATACAAACTTTCTCACATCTACGAGGGTTGTTCGATATGTAATGTGTATTGTACGATATCTCAAAGGCACTCGACTCAAATAGTGAAATGAACATTACATTCCTTCAAAGTATTCTCCGCGGTTTGAAATACATAATTTCAATCTATGTATCCATTTCTGAAATACGTCACGGTAAGCTGATTTAGGTAGACCTCTGAGGCACTGACTAATGGCTGAGCCAAGAGCATGTCGTGACTTGTAACGACAACCAGATAAGAACTTTTGGAAAAAGGAAAAAAGTCGCATGGGGCTAGATCGGGAGAGTATGGTGGGTGTGGCAAGACGGTAACCTTCTCCGACTTCAAAATTGCTTCACACGCTCAGATGTATGTGATGGAGCTTTATCATGAATTAAACGAACATGCCTAAATCCTGACACAGGGCGTTGTTTATGATAATATTTCTTGAGCTTTTTTACTATAACATCTCGGTAATACCGACCTGTAACACTTTTGCCCTTCGGCATCGGAATTTGTACAGTTATACCATCACATGAGAAGAATATGCAATAAAGAACCCTCTTTGTGCTTAGAGATCATTTGGCAACTACAGGCCTTCTACCGTGTTTAGTTAGCCATATTTTGTTTCCAATTTCTCTTACTGGTTCGAAATAGTGAACTATGTTTCGTCACTAGTAGCAATGTTTGCAAATTGTCTTGGAATGAATATGGGGAAAATTTTGAGCAATTGCTTAGCGGTTTGTACTAGTACCTGTTTTTGGTCATCTGTCAATATATGAGGTATCCATCTGGCAGAAATCTTTCGTACTTTCAAAATACACTTCAAAATGAAATAAACCCGCGATAGCGATATACCAACAGGTTTGGCAATATCACGTATCGTGTACCTGCCATCACTTTCAATTATTTCCCTGACTTTTGAGATATTTGCCTTGCCTGTTACAATCACAGGTCGGTCAGATTTTGCTGCATCTTTGACGGACTCTTTGCCAGTCAGAAATTTCTTTTTCCACCTACGAACTGTCTCATAAGATACCTTATCAGACTCTAAATTTCCTCCAATTCAGTAAAAATCTGCATTACCGAATGATCAAGTTTTGTGTGAACTTCTATAGTGGTTCTAATTTCTTCAATATTCTCAACCCGTTTCCTAACAAATTTTATAACAGTGGTCAACAATTGGCTCTATAGAAATGACTATAAGTTTAAAACTATCTAGAGATGAAGGCTCGTGTTAATGCTGTTGGAAAGGTATGGAATAGAGCTATTCACGAGTATCATCATCTACGAAATCATGCAAAGCGTTATTGCGCTGTGATACAATACACATAACATATCGTACAGCCCTCGTAAGTGTATATCAAACAGACTTTCTTACATCTCAGTGTAAATCGTACAAAATTTCTTGCATTGAAGTGTATATCATACAAATTTTCTTACATCTAAGTGTAAACCATACAAACTTTCTTACATCTAAATGTAAATCATACAAACTTTCTTACATTGAAGTGAAAATCATACAAACTTTTTTCATTTAAGTGTAAATCATACAAACTTTTTTTACATTTAAGTGTAAATCATACAAACTTTCTTACATTTAAGCATAAATCATTCAATCTTTCTTGCATCCAAATGTAGATCACACAAACTTTCTTACATCCAAGTGTAGGTCACAAAAAGTTTCTTATATCTAAATGTATGTCACACAAACTTTTTCCTTATTTCTACACTGTTTTCCTAGTGCGGTTAACCCCATTTACTAAGGGCAACGGATGGTGCGCTGGAAAACTCTCGTCACGATATTAACGCTGGGGGCATAAAAATTCACAACAAGATGAAAAATAATGTACATTGAGAGACATTTGCCATAGCGATCACTTTCATTTACATTTACCATAGCGATCACTTTAATTATAAGATACTAAGAAAGCTGCTTGATGCAGATGCTGGTTTGTTATCTGGAGTGACGATAGCCATGACAAAACATGACAAACATCTGTTTGCAGTCTACGACCCATAAATATAAGGGTAAGAAATTGGTACTTGTTCTTTGGTAATTTACAACGGGCACTCACGTGGGTATGTCGATGGACAAATTATGCACGTGGTTCGTAGAAGGTTCCTGGTTCAAAAACCAGTCCTGCCAATGCTTAAATTTACCTCTTGCACATAGAAAACACCTAGAGAAACATGATAAAAATGCACAAAATTCTGGAATTCCTTGCCGCTCTGAACATCCTCGTTCCTATTCACACCCTGCATGCTTTCTGGTCTCATTTTTCTTCTCCCTTCCTAATCTCAACCCACATCCTCCTTGGTCTCACTCTTCTTTCAAGTCTCACTCCATGCCCTTCTTCCTGGTCTCACTTTCCCTTCCTTCTCAATCTCAATCCACACACTCTTTCCTCATCTGACTCTCTTCTCTGGTCTCACTCCACACCTTCCTTCTTAGTCTCACTTTCCTTCATCCTTCCTGGACTTACTCCACACCCTCTTTCCTATTCTCGCCCTACATTGTCCCTTGTCTCACTTTTCTTCCTCCTTCCTAATCACACTCCACACTCTACTCTCCTTCCTGGTCTTATCCCACGCCCTCCTTCAAGGTCACACCATCCTTCCACATCCACGCCACATCCTCCTTCCTGGTTAACCTTCTTCCCTGATCATAATCTCCTTTCTGGTATCACTCTACATCCTCCTTTCTGATCACACTCTCCTTCCTGGTCTTATTCCACATCCTCTTTCTTGATCACACCATCCTTCCTGCTCACAATCTCCTTTGTCCTTCTTGGTTTCATTACTTACTCTCCTTCAGGGTTACGCACAATATCCTTCCTCCTTCCTGGTCTTACTTTCAGTTTTCTTTCATGATCTTACTCCACACCCTCCTTCTTCATGACTCCACTCCGAAATCTCCTAAATCATGGCTTCACTCCTCATTCTCCTTCATTATAGCTTCACTCCTCACCCTCCTAAATCATGGCTTCACTCCTTATCATCCTTCCTCATGGCTTCACTCCTCGTCCACCTTCCTCATGGTTTCACTCCTCGCCCACCTTCCTCATGACTTCACTCCTCACCCATCTTCCTCATGGCTTCACTCCTCGCTCACCTTCCTCATGGCTTCACTCCTCGCCCACCTTCCTCGTGGCTTCACTCCTCGTCCACCTTCCTCATGGCTTCACTCCTCGCCCACCTTCCTCATGGCTTCACTCCTCGCCCATTTTCCTCATGGCTTCACTCCTCGCCCACCTTCCTCGTAGCTTCACTCTTCGCCCACCTTCCTCATGGCTTCACTCCTCGCCCACCTTCTTCGTGGCTTCACTCCTCGTCCACCTTCCTCATGGCTTCACTCCTCGCCCACCTTCCTCATGGCTTCACTCCTCGCCCACCTTCCTCGTGTCTTCACTCCTCGCCCACCTTCCTCATGGCTTCACTCCTCGCCCACCTTCCTCATGGCTTCATTCCTCGCCCACCTTCCTCGTGTCTTCACTCCTCGTCTTCCTTCTTCATGGCTTCACTCCTCGCGCATCTTCCTCATGCCTTCACTCCTCGCCCACCTTCCTCGTGGCTTCACTCTTCGCCCACCTTCCTCATGGCTTCACTCCTCGCCCACCTTCCTCATGGCTTCACTCCTCGCCCACCTTCCTCGTGGCTTCACTCCTCGCCCACCTTCCTCGTGGCTTCACTCCTCGCCCACCTTCCTCATGGCTTCACTCCTCGCCCACCTTCCTCATGGCTTCACTCCTCGCCCACCTTCCTCATGGCTTCACTCCTCGCCCATCTTCCTCATGGCTTCACTCTTCGCCCACCTTCCTCATGGCTTCACTCCTCGTCCTCCTTACTCGTGGCTTCACTCCTCGCCCACCTTCCTCATGGCTTCACTCCTCGCCCACCTTCCTCATGGCTTCACTCCTCGTCCTCTTTACTCGTGGCTTCACTCCTCGCCCACCTTCCTCATGGCTTCACTCCTCGCCCACCTCCTCGCCCACCTTCCTCATGGCTTCACTCCTCGCCCACCTTCCTCATGGCTTCACTCCTCGCCCACCTTCCTCATGGCTTCACTCCTCGTCTTCCTTCTTCATGGCTTCACTCCTCGCCCATCTTCCTCATGGCTTCACTCCTAGCCCACCTTCCTCGTGGCTTCACTCTTCGCCCACCTTCCTCATGGCTTCACTCCTCGTCCTCCTTACTCGTGGCTTCACTCCTCGCCCACCTTCCTCGTGGCTTCACTCCTCGTCCACCTTCCTCATGGCTTCACTCCTCGCCCACCTTCCTCATGGCTTCACTCCTCGCCCACCTTCCTCATGGCTTCACTCCTCGTCTTCCTTCTTCATGGCTTCACTCCTCGCCCATCTTCCTCATGGCTTCACTCCTCGCCCACCTTCCTCATGGCTTCACTTTTCGCCCACCTTCCTCATGGCTTCACTCCTCGTCCTCCTTACTCGTGGCTTCACTCCTCGTCCTCCTTACTCGTGGCTTCACTCCTCGCCTACCTTCCTCATGGCTTCACTCCTCGTCCACCTTCCTCATGGCTTCACTCCTCGCCCACCTTCCTCATGGCTTCACTCCTCGCCCACCTTCCTCATGGCTTCACTCCTCGCCCACCTTCCTCATGGCTTCACTCCTCGTCTTCCTTCTTCATGGCTTCACTCCTCGCCCACCTTCCTCGTGGCTTCACTCCTCGCCCACCTTCCTCATGGCTTCACTCTTCGTCCACCTTCCTCATGGCTTCACTCCTCGCCCACCTTCCTCGTGGCTTCACTTCTCGTCCTCCTTCTAACTCTCACTACTGTCACCCACACCCTTGTTCCCACTATGTTAGTGGACTTCATTCCTATCAGCTTGGGAGCTGGGAGAAGAGTAGTAAATCTCTTGGCGTGGATATGATAGCGGAAGATCACGACAATAAGCAGAACATCTGCTTAGTGTAGGGAAAACAAAAACATTACTTAATGAATGAGAAGATACGGGAATTTGAAGAATCTGTAACACTATTGTAATCACCCATCATACTCATATCAGACGAGAATTTCTATTCAAGAACAATCTTTTCTACAATAAATCGTAAAATGCACATTTACTCTGTTTTAGATAAAATTAATAAACACCGTTTTATTCCCAAAGAAGTTTTTCAAATTTCAAATTCAAAAAAGGCAGTCGATATATTAGGTGACTGTTTTTCTTTTTCTTTTACAAATATGTATATATATATATGCAGAGGCAGATCAAGGAATTGAAGTTAGGGGAGCAATATCTTGAGACAGGGGGTCTGAGGACTGTCTTAAGGCCCCCAGCGGGTCCAGGACGAAGCCCTGGTGGGGGCCCAGAAAGCGAAGCCCCCGGAAGCTCCTGGATTTTATAGATTTTATTGGGCTTGAATTATGTCCCCTAAATAGTAATTTTTACTATTTTCTGTCATTTTTAATAAGGTAATTAATAAAATGATACAAATTTTAAGGATTTTTGAAATGAAATATAATTTCTCCCCTCAGAAAGTAACAATATGTCAAAAGATCATGTCAATTATTTATCCAAGAGTGAAAAAAACCCACTTCTTTTATCGTTTATTTTTTTCTACACAAATGACCACGGTTTATCTTAAATTTGAAAACTCACCCCCGTAAATCCGCCGCTGATCATATAATATGAATATGTATTTAATTAGACTTGTGGAATGATCTCCACTAACGAAAATATTCAAATGAAAATGCATTGGCTTTCAATCGGAGTGCGCTTTCGAATCCCTTATACACTTATTCTGCCAATCAGGTCCTGTTTTCATGTATCGTGCATGTGCGTTGATTACCGGCATTAGATTTCGTATAAAACTTAAAAGTTGTTTTGTAGAAATCAGAATGACAATACAATTATCATGTAAAGACAAACATTTTTTTTAATTACCAGGTAATAGATTTGCCCAATAAACAGTTTTGAGTAGATGGAAATTTGAACGAAAGAGTCGCTTGCTGCGAACAAATAATATATTTTGAGGGTTTAAAATATCACCCGTGACGTCTTAAATTCCATGTACGAATCTTCTAAGTCTGTCTTCTGGAAGGTTTGTTTTCTATACTGAGAAACACTCAGACAGAGACGTCACCAGCTTTAGCAGAAGTGACACAAATTTAGACTAGTGCATTGATCATGGCGCTCACGGCCCGTCGCAGTAATGGTTCTTTATTGTGTGTTTTAAGGTACATGTAATATAGCTGATATATTTTTTCGAAAAAACCCCTGACTTTTACTTTTAATGTCAGGTGCTTGTCAAAGGAACTATTCCAACCTACCACGTTTATTTTATACGTCTAAGATTTGACGTGGCGCAGGGATAGGGTTTCTAACTCGACCAATCACCCTCGGGATTGGTTCAGTACTTCCCCAATGATACGGCATATAACAATTTTAAAAGTTGAAAGTTTTAAGAAATTGATTTTCAATTTTGGAAATACATGAGGGTATGAACTGCGACGCTTCATGAAAAGTATACCTGCGTGAAGCGCTACAGTATATACCGCCCCGCCCCCATGTATTTTCGAAACTGGAAGTTTATTTCTTATATAATTACGTTCTACTTTCATTTCTGTCGGAATTTTCAGCCGTTAAAATAGACGTACTATATTTTTCAATATTCGTACGCGCATTGTATACAACTTCAATGAATTTATGAGGAAATGGCTATCATTACAATTTGTACAGATATGAAAGACAAAAACATTGAAAATGTAAATTATTTGCAGTTGTCGGTCCGTTCTATTTAATTATATTCGTATTTTATATCCTTTCCATATCTATAGAGTACCAGAGACGAATTCAGGAAATTTTCAAAGGATGGTGGTATGATTTTCCGCCCAAAAATGGGGAAGGGGTTAAAGATTCCAAAATGACAAAAAGACCTTTTTTGATTAAAATGTTAAACAAAGGGAGGAAGGGGGTTATAATCCCCATATCCACCATTGGTACCAGTTTTGAACTTTAAAAACAAAATTTAAAAAATAAAGGAAGACAAAAGGAGATAACATCTGCTTTACTGATTTTTTTTAATTCAATAAACAGTTCAATGTCAAAGTGATCACACGAAAATTTACTTGTATACATGTATAATTGTTACTAATAAATCCAATACGTAACGCGTGTATCTAATCAAAGGAAAACATTTTGTGTGTTTGAATGAAATTTGTTTATTTTTTTCTGATGCAGCTTATTATGGCCTGGAAAAATACTTTTCAAACTTCCTGAAGTTGGCCTTGATTTTAACTTTAGTGTCCATACCACACTAGTTATAAGCAATCTTTGCTTCAAATGTCTCAAATATGAACTTCTGAGTGATATATGTCAATTCTATCGTAATGCCCAAATTACTATCAGTGCAAAACGAATGAAGAAAATGCAACGGGACACACCGAAATTCGAACCCGGGTTCCTTGAATTCTCTAATCAGGTGCTCTACTGACCGCCACGCCAGTACCGTGGACTCTGACCAGCAGCCTTTCGTTTAAGCCATTTGGAAACACAATTTGGTCACAGGGATTTACAGCGTCAATTATAGACTTCTAACTTCTTTCCGTTATAGAGTTGAAACTAATTATTCCTAACTTTTTAATAACTGATCTTACTTTAATTAGTAGATATTTTGAAGTTGGCTACATTGCATTTGCCTTAGGGCTAACTCCTCTAGAAAATATATGGCAAATGCAGCATCCGAATCAGTGACCGTGTATATTTCTACTGGTAGATACATCAAGTATCCAAGACTGCATATTATCATATACTTTCATCTCATCTCTTCTTTATCCTTTTAAAGTTTGCAGGCATATATCATACGTTATATGCCCGGTATATTTCCGGGCCGCAATCATGGCATCACAAAAGTACACAAGCGGAACTACTTTTCAAATTCGCGTTTTATTCCTTAACTCAGTTAAATCGATAAAAAAAAACTGCTAAAAATAAAATTGTTAGTTTTTAAATGATTTGAAAATATATAATAAAAAGGTTATAGACTTTATATGGGAAAATATGACGACCTCGTTTTTTGTCACGTACGGACCTCATAAGCTCGGTCTGTATCATATTTTCCCATACAAAGTCTACAACCTATACATACAGATTGATTGATTATATATTGTTTAACGTCCCGCTCGAGAATTTTTCACTCATATGGAGAAGTCACCATTGCCGGTGAAGGGCTGCAAAATTTAGGCCCATGTTCGGCGCTTAAAGCCTTTGATCAGGGAGGGATCTTTAACGTGCCACATCTACCGTAATACGGGGCCTCGGTTTTAGCGGATTCGTCCGAAGGACCGCCCCATTTAGTTGCCTCTTATGACAAGCAAGGGGTACTGAGGATCTATTCTAACAAGCCGGATCCCCACGGGGCTAAACATACAGATGGTACTTTCACAGATGATACTCCGAGAACTGGTCCCTCCGAAAATAACTTCAATTCATTGTTCCGGAAAATGTTGACCTGAAGAAGCATCCAAATCTTTAATTCTCGTGTGCATGAAAGTTTGAGCCATGCTGGGTGAATGGCAACTTGAAGTTAGACCTGATCAATCGTCTACACAACACAGGTCGGATGCAGCGTCAAAATGATTAGTCTCTGCGAGTCTGGATACAACATCGATGCCTAGTTTCCTACATATTCTATCAAAGAAGCATTCACGCAAGTTTGAATCATGTAGGTTAATTGCTTATTGGAAATCAACAATCTAAACAAAAGGTCCTTGGGCCACATCACTCACCTGATTGTCAGGAGCAGATAAATATCAGTCCAGGCCTGATGAAGTAACTGGTTGCTGCATGCCAATTTAACACGCTCACTATAGCCCATATTTGAGATTTTCCCTACATATTCACATGTAAAACTTTGGTCCCCTAATGTGGCCCCACCCTACCCCTGGGAGCCATGATTTTAAAATACTTGAATCTGCACAATATGAATCTGAATATGTCAAAAAGCTGTCATGTAAAGAACTTTTCTGGCTTTGAAGGGAGCATGGCCCTTCCATTTGAATAAACCTGAATCCCCTTCACCCAAGGATAATTTGCACTAAATATGAATGAAATTGGCCTTGTGATTCTGGAGATATTTTTCCTATATTTTTGCATATAACACTAAGATCCCTTATTGTGACCCCACCCTAATCCCATGGGGCCATGATTTTAACAATTCGAATCTGCACAGTGTCAGGAAGCTTCCATGTAAATTGGAACTTTTTGGCCCTGTGGTTCTCAAGATTTTTAAATGACCCCACCCTATTTTTGTGATTACCTCCCCTTTGATGGGGCATGGCCCTTCCTTTTAACAAATTTGAATTCCCTTCACCCAAGGATAATTTGTACTAAGTTTGATTGAAATTGGCCCAGTAGTTCTGGAGAAGATTTTAAAAAATTTTCAGTTTATTTTTGCCATTATCTCCCCTTTGAGAAAGGCATTGTCCTTTATTTGAACAAATTTGAATCCCCTTCCCCCAAGGATGCTTTTTGCCCAGTTTGGTTGAAATTGGTTCTGGAGAAGAAGTAAAAAATGCAAAAGTTTACAGACAAATGGACACACAGACAGATGGAAGACAAGTGATCAGAAAAGCTCACTTGAGCTTTCAGCTCATGTGAGCTAATTACGTAAATTTGTACATGTAAATATTGAAAAGTTTTAATTCAAAATACTAGAACATAACCAATTTCAAACTTCGAACCCATTGTGACTCTGTCATGGTCCCAGAGATTAAAGTTACGATATATATGTATAACAAACCTATAGATAAACACGGATAACCAATATTAACTTTGAACCCGTCTAGCTCCAGAGGTCATGGCACAACATATATTTTCAAACATTTTTCCTACAATTAATCAACCATTGATGAATTTTAAACACTTATTATGGTCAGAGGGCATGGTATCTCCAGTATACAAGTATAAGCAATATCTCTTTTAATATAAGCTTTGACATTTCTGGTTTCCTGGGGAAAATTTTTAAACACCCATTCAATTTTTAATATTTCTTAATTATTGATCCTTCATTTCAACAAACTTTAATCCATGTTACCCAAATTCAGTCCACTGGTTCTTCAGAAGTTAGAAATGTGAAAAGTTAACAAGATGACAAATTAAGATCAAAAAAGCTCAATTGACTTTTCGATCAGGTGAGGTTAAAACTTTTAACCTACTGTCCACAAATGACACCAAGGGTATGTAAATAGTTCTCCAGACAGTGTGTCCATATTAAGAGCTATTCATCAAATAGTATTGATTCTATTGAAGGATGTACATCAATAAAAAAGAAAATCTGAAATTCAGGCTTCAATTTGAACAAATGTTCTGAGTGAATTGCAGGCAATACAAAGTCCCCTATCAGCAGGATGACTCAGTCAAAAGTTGGTCAAGCAAATTTCAATTGTATATCTTCATCCAATGCAGAGAAAAGTTCGGAAAACTTATTCTACCAATTCATCGAGGGGCATAATACAGTCAAAAGTCGTTCAAGCATAACAAAACTCAAACTTGATCTGTAACTATCCAAGATAAAGACGTATATAAAATTTCAGTTGAATATTTTCATCCAGTGTGGAGAAAAGTCTGGAAAACTGATTTGAAATGACAGACAGATGGACAGACAGATCGAGGGACAACTAATAGTCCCTTTCAGCAAAGCCAGTTGGGGACTAATAAACCAGAACATCACATATACACTCATTTATTCTGTATCATTAATGAAAGTAGTAACATTTACTAAAACTGGAAAATCAATAATATTAGTTCATGAGAAATTGGATTGCATTTTTTTCCACTTGCAACATTGAAACTAATGATTCAATATTCACAACAAGAAGCATTCTCAGACTCTTCTCTGCTGGCATGCATGTACAAATACACAAATCCTCAAACAATTTGAACGTTTTCTTTTATCACAATGCTAAGACTGCTTTCCATAATATGTATTATGTAATGTACAAGATTATAGTGACTGGCTGTATCCAATATACAGGACTAATGTTGGATTAATACTAATGATAGGGAATGTTTATATCATTTACAAATTCCTTAGATCGAGACTACCTTGAACTGTTAACACATCAGGATAAAGTAACATTCATCTGCGAAACTGCAACAGCAAATCATTCATAAAATCATGAAAGCTAAAGAACTCAATACATGTATATTGTACTAATATTGAAGTTATATCAATGACATTGAATAGCTAATGTGTCATTATAATACCTTATTGAAAGAATATACCTCATACGGGTCAAATTTAACATTTCAAGCAAATTTTCATAGACAATCTACCCAAGGTATCATTCATAGTTCTCTGTCAAATTGTGTATCTTGGCTAACATACCATTCACTCTATCATCAAAATGATTTATGATAAATACAGTATCACACTTCAATTCTTTCTCTGTCAGGAAAGTCAATTTCTTTCACTTTATTTTATTTCCTTAACAACACAATATTAAAAAAAAAAAAAAGAAAAAGAGAAAGAAAGACAAAACAAACCCTCTCTTCTTTGAAGGGAGCATAAAAATGTAATTAAATAAATTTTTACACAACACTCTGCAGTCATTCCATTTCCAACAATAAAATGTATGTCCATTCGATTTGAGAGAAAATGAAAAACGACATGTCAATGAAAATAAAACTGAAGTGTATGCTAAAAATATCAACTCTTGCAATGAAACCCACATTTAATCATATTAATAGTATATTCCCTCAAACCAGCAATGATGAATCTGGCATAAATAAATAAAACAAGTCGTAAGTAAGTTCTGAATGTCTCATTCATGTGGAGGTGAATACAGTTACAGGTTACCCAGTAGCATTTGTAGACATTATATATGAAATTATATTTGATTTTATCCTGAAGCACCCCATAGTTTTGTGTTTCTTTCATATAATGTACACAGGAGCCATTTGATATCTTATTCACCCTTCACATGTAAGATTCTCGACCATCTCCATCATGTCTTGTTCCCATTTCCCATATGATTGAGAACAAACCCCACACACTTAACTGTCAATAAGTCAGAACTGTAACATATAATTTCAGTGGCTTATATAAGCACACATGTTGATCAGTCTATTTTTATAGCCCCATATATTTTTCGAATGAAGAAATAAGCGGCATAGAATCCAATGGTTCCTGTTAGTATCCAAAAGGTGAAAACCATCAACAAAGTGTAACCAAAGTAGAGAAGTGTGGGAATGAATTCTGTGATCTCCATCTGAAATAGAAATAAATGTCACATAATTCACTTCATTATTCATTTTCATATATACGTCATTTTCTACATCACAATGTTCTCAATCTATAAAGCATGCATATGGAAATGTGGAATTTTGCAAGAGCAAAAAAAAAACCAAAATATTAATACTACTAAATTCACTGCACATGTACTTATTTTCACAGACTTCAAACTTTAGCGATGGCTGCACTAAAATCTTGATTCTTTCATTAACTGCTAAATCATGATTAGATAGTGCTTCAACTCCACTAAATTTTAAATATACTAAAACTTGTACACATACAGTAATTGCTGAACTGTTTACCAATTCATTTAACAATATCAAAATGGACTTCACATCTGAATCAAATTCACATTTTATCCTTCAGTCGACATGAAGGCTAATACTGTATATAAAAAAAAGTGTCTATAGCATTAGGCAGACAAAAGTCATGGATTCCCGTGACATCAATCAGTCCATCATAATTTCCCCCTGGCTGATGCTGTTACAGCTGGGTGGATTGACACTCTGATGCAGTATGTGTCTCTAGTTTAATCACAGTTATCTACCTTGTCATCTTATTACTATGCTTTATTTAAGTCTTTTACTGTTTAATCATTCATTTTACATGATATTCATCATAGATCTTACATTCTTTTATTGCCACATTATCATCAATTATTAGCCCAAACATTGTTCAGCACATAAAAACTGTATATAATTTTGCACTGTACAAATGAATAAAATAATAATAATAATAACAAAGCAGATAGTGTCACGTTCTTGGATACAATGCCTAACTAGTTTACAAATCAAACCAAATCAGCAACATTTTGATCATTAAAACACCTATTACACCATGCACTCAAAGATCTTTATCTTAATAAATCATCAATTATTATTCATTGATGGTAAAACTTCATGCAATGTAATGAAGTAGTACCAGTATTTACCTGTTGTATTTTTTTTTTTTTTTTTTAAAATAGATATATGCACCTTTACACAGTATTAACTCGTAAAACTTTCACATACCTTTGTTATAAAGTAAAATATTGAGTATGCAAATACATAAACTGCAGATCCTCCAGAAACAATAAATGTCTTCCACCACCAGTGGTAGTCCTGAAGAAAAAGTACAATACATGTATGTACACTATATGGAAACAAGAGGCCACAGGGCCTGAACTGGTCACCTGAAACCGCACAATAGAAAAAGAAGTATTGCCTGTAGAAAACATCAAGTGTGCACCTTTTGAACAATGTGCAGTGGATGTTGTTGTCTCAAGTTTTTTGTTTTTGATTTTTTTTTTAAATAATGATCATTACTTCTAATGTTACCTTGACCAAATGACCTTTCATTTATCTGATCATAAACAATCTTTATGCCAAGTATGAACTTGTAATATTTCACCTATACAGAATTATCACTCATACAAAAGTGTATTTAACTAGAAGAGCAACAATGCACCATGATGCATCATAAACCACGACTCTGTCTACAAACTGATTCTTGATTCACAACGATGGAAATAGAAGTTAATACAAATGTATACAAGTTATTATTTACTTCCTTTATCTTTTCAACAATGTCTCCGATTGGCTAGAAAACATACAATTAACACTTAGGTCACTAAAATATGCAAAATAGTCAAACAGTATGGAGGGGAATGATGAAAATCTATTACTCAAAGTTCCTTCTTAGTGGCTTAAATCCAAAGAGTGGGAGTATTTTGGATTTAGATAGGTAGTTGAAGATCAGAAACATATGAGTTTTGTTTGATTATTCCCAGTGATTTAATGTAATTATGTACTAAGTGCCACTGAGTCAAACTAGCATAGTATGCTTTAAAGATTTGTATCTGTGATATTATGTACTCTAATTTCTCTAGGTTTAAAGGAGAATACTTAAAGAACTTTACATCAATTTATTGTAGTCAAGGATGCTCAACATCTGTTTCTGTTTTATTTTTAATGATGAAATTTTATTAAAATGTGTCCCTTAAATGATCTATAATGCTTGTATATGATTGTGACTGAAAGTAAATGTAGAATAACTCAATTACTATTCAAAAGTGAACTTGTAACTCAAATTGAAAGAAAAAAAATCCAAATCAAATGGCTTAAATTAAATTAAAAGGTTTGTGGATTTTTGCAGCTATATTTTTAACTCTGTACTCATGTAGCAGTGACCTTCACTTTGGCTAAATGACATTGACTTACAGTCACGACAGACTGTCTGGCCATAAGTGACCTTTGTATGAGCATTTTGGTTTCTCCATTACAAAATTGTGGCCCATAATCAATATTTCTACCCTTTTCTACAAGTTATGTTGACCATGGCCATAAATCATCAGAGTAATGCAAATTGTCTGTTCCTTATCAAGCCTTATATGATAGATGCATTTCAATTAAAAAGTTGGAACCTGAACAAATATATGTATTACAAATGATTTTAACTAGCGACCTTCACCTTGGCCAAATGACCATGGCTAATGGTTTGCAACCTCTGAGACAAACATTAGCTTAGTTTAAAGTCACAATGTTGGATAGAGGGACACAGAGATAGAAGGACATACAGACAGACATGGTGATTCCTATGTCATCCAATCTTAAATGCTGGGTTTACAGTAATGTGCCCAGTTTGTCAGTTAGTTATTCAGGAGGATATGTAATGCACTTGCTGCATTGGTTACTATCTGTAATTTCATATCAGTGTCCTAATCTCCTTTCATGTTTTAATTTGCTATAAATTATACATGTACATGTAGCTTTCCAGCCTAATAATTTGATAGCATAAAACTCTCCTGGAAAAGTCTCTATACATATTCATTTTTAAACATTTTGATATAAATCTAAGGTTAAATACACAGTATAAGGCTCAGCAAGCTGTTCGCATGATGTCAAAAATCTTACCTCACCACATAGTTGGAAGTATACCATCACAATGGAAATCTGAGACACTGAGATGACCAGAATGATGAACACGAGAAACAGGAAACCAAACAAGTAATAAAACTGGTTCTCCCAAATTGCCTGTAAATTAAAGGCAAAACAATAAAACTGGTTCTCCCAAATCAAAGGCAAATATTGCCAAATAATAATATTGATTCTACAAGTTGCTTGTAAAATCAAAAGCAAACATTACAACTGGTTTTCCAAATAAAATAAAACAAGAGGTGTTTGTGAAACACTGATGCTCTTGTATGGCAGCAAATTCTGGTACCAAAAGAAAGGAATACACATGTGAAATATGAAGGCCCTATCACTAACCATTTAAAAGATAAAGTATGGTCCGATGTTCACCAGTTATTTTTTTTTTTTGTTGAAATGTACAGAATTACTTTAATGCAGCTGAATTAGTTTTAAAAGTATCAAATTCCCCTTAATTACAAACATGTACTTGAAATACATGCATATAAATGAAAAGAGTAATTGATTGATTGTATGTTGATTTTATGTCCTGCTTGAGAATTTTTCACTCATATGAAGGCGTCACCATTGCCGGTGAAGGGCTGCAAAATTTAAGCCTATGCTTGGCGCTCAGGGCCTTTGAGCAGGGAGGGATCTTTATTGTGCTACACCTACTGTGACACGGGGCCTCAGTTTTTGCGGCCTCATCCGAAGGACTGACCCATTTAGTCACCTCTTACCACAAGCAAGGGGTATTGAGGACCTATTCTAACCAGGGTCCCCACAGGGTGAAAAGAGTGAGAAGATTATATAAAAAGTACACTGTAAATATAGTGGGAACCCAGAAATACATTCACTTTTTTTTGTTTTTGTAAGTTTTTGTTTTTGTATGAGAAACACTTTAGCAATGTTGCAGTACAGTTGGACTGTTGTTGACGATTCTTGGTATGACTTAATTTTGTCGGCGTCAATAAACCAACTTAAAGTTGAACATTGTCTCCTCCTTTTTTCTGACATCTCCATTTGAAACCGGTTGCAATATTCATGTAAATGGATCATATCCAGTTAATTCTGTTATCTGAACTTTTTTTCTTCCTTCCTTGTTAAATATGTATGATTTGTTCTTTTTTTGGACTGGTATCATTTCTCACCATTTTGAAGCCATGTCTGATATACATCCATAAATAGCCATACATGCATGAGGGGAATCCCAACATCTATGACATACATAAATCATATGCAACTGTCTATATTTAGGTGTGAAAGAGCATAAAACAATGAAGTCTTTTAGGAATTACTCAGAGAAATTTGACATATTTGTTTTTCTTTCAACAAAAATGTGAAATACTTATGGCACAGAATTGTAGTAACAAAATACAAAGCTTTTACACAAATAAGTTCACCAATAATCAGTCTGAACTGGACACGTGACATGTCACTCAATTTATCATCTGAATATGTATTAGAAATGGCCGAGTGACCATTGTTCGTAAACAATGATTTAAAAGCAAATAATTCTTGTTAAAACAGGTGAAATTAAGTATGACATGTTGTACATCCTCGTAAGTAAGTACACATGATAATTTAACAGTGTTTTCACAAGGTGGACAAAATATGTCAAAAGTTAGGCCTTAAAGTTAGCTTTAAGACGTAAGTTGAGTTTATCAAAAGTAGTTCAAATTTCAAGGACATGGGGTCAAAAATTTTGGCACCAAAAGAAGTCTTGTCACAAGGAATAGATGTGTGCAATATGAAGGCCCTGGAACTAACCTTTCAAAAGTTATAGCCAAGGTTCAAGGTTCTCAAAAGTACAGCTGTAATTAAAACTCAAAAGTCGAAGTTCATGAGGTCAAAAGTTTTGCTACCTAAAGAAATATGAATGCTCCATCACCAAATATTCAAAAGTTATGGCCAACACTAAAATTTTACTATAGCAGGTAAAACAAGGTCAAACCTTCTAGTACCTAAAGAAAGGTTTGTCATGAGGAATACACATGTGAAATATGAAAGCCTTATCACCAACCATTAAATGTTATGGCCAAAGTTAAAGTATTTGCAGAAAGACCAAAAACTAAATGCCCCCAAATGTTTGATAATGGGGGCATAAAGGTATATGTTCAAGGTACATTAATTAAAGTTGTCAATGAAATGATGAAGCATGAATATTCCTTAAATAATAAAATGCTTTCTTTGTAGTTTTACTGGGCAAGGAAGACAGCAAACATTGTGGAAAAAATTCATAACCCACTAAACCCACATTAGTGGGTTATGCAGTTTTTTTCTGCACTGATTGCTACCTTCATCATCCGATAAAACAAAGAAAGACATTTTCTTGTTTATATTTTTATGCATTTTTAAAAATTATTCACTAGACTCAAATACTAAACTATCGTATCGTTGACCCCTTCATTACTTTAAATGGAACAACCAATACACCCTTTGACCTTGATGATGCTTCACATCTCGTAATGATTTTGAGTTAGGTGGTACTAAGAAACCGGATCAAATTAGTTTGCAACAAACATGAATTCAGCGTCGCAGATGAAAGCATTGTCAATTTCAAAAGAAATATAAGAGAAAAGATTCAGTGAATGCAAATATTTCCTAATAAGTAAGTTCACTTATTCATACACAGAGATTTTGAAGGATATGGTAGGGATTTGGGGGATTTAAAATTTCTTTTCAACCATGATTTCTTTATGCCAATAGTACTAGCACAACAAAATTATTAAAATAAAAAGACTTATTTTCAGAGGTGAATGATTGGCTTATGTAAATATGTGACATGTGAAGAAGAAAATTGATCAAGGATTGTTTTCAATAAATTTAAAGAATTTAACACTGCTGATCCATTCATGCGTTTGAAATTCAAATTAGCAACAATAATATACATACACTGTATGTAGGTATTAATGTTTGTACTTATTTATAAACTTACTGTAAATATGAAGAATAACTCTATAAACATCGCTCCAAAAGGCAAGATACCTGACATAATGATCCTGAAAAAGAGATGCATATTTTGAATTCCTAATCAAAGGCCAATTTTACTTAATTTAAAAGACATCTGAACTTGCCATACATTTGAGACAAAACTTACCCTAGACCTGGGTTCATGTACCACATCTGTTCAGGGACTTGTCTAGGTATTTGGTTTGTTCTTACTGGATGCTCATATGGCTGAAAATATTAAATAGACATTATCACAACTTTCATTATTGTCCTATTTTGCTTAAATGTTCAATAATGCTCTCACCCTGTGACAGTATTAATTACACCCTTTAAACATATCTAGTTTGCAATCACAGAACTCCATTCCGTTTTCAATAGTTTTTCAAACAAATATGGAGCATGATTTTTTCTACAGATACCCCCTTCCCCCAGAAAAATCCTTAATAATAAACAATAATAAGAGAAGACACAAATTTGCAGAAACTCTAAGTAAGCATATAAACTTAGAGGCATCTGTATAATTTCTAAGGAAAATATGTTAGCAACCTAATAAGACAGAAAAAAAACTTTGTTGCTATATCTGTGATACAAGGTAAGGTTTAATGGAATAACATTACTTATCATTGTGCTCTATAATATGTGCAATATTGTCAAAAACTTCGCACAAAAATTTGCACAGTATAACCCATGTAGCCAATTTATAACTTTTTTGAATTAATATCTTCAAGAAAATACACTTGAACAATTATTATATATTTTAAAATACCACGATAACTCTTATAACCTCTACCAAGTTCAGCGAGTCACTGTGTGACAACTCTTACTGCGGCAATTTTGTTTTAAACTGAGGACAGCAATATTTGGGCAACAGTAAGAAAACACCATAGAGAGCAAGGACTTTCAACCTGAGTCCAAATATCACTCAGGTTTCAAGACAATAGTACCCATGCATTCAGTTTATTCTGCAACACAATATTTAGTTAAATATCAAACATTATTTGTATTTCATTACAAAAAAGTAACATAAAAGCATTGCTTTGGCAGTTGTGCATCTGTAACAATGTACACTTTGAAAATGATGAGTCTTTCACAGTGAAATAAAATGCAAAAGGCATAATTGTGATATGTATGGAAAATAACTCTGAATTACTGGTTTAGTTTTATTGGGTCAGTCTAGAAGGTACATTGTAGTTGTAGGATAAATGTCATGATGAAATCACAAATTTCATCCCTGCACTTAAATTTTGTTAAATTTAACTGTGAGCAGATTCAAACCACAACAGGAAACACGAATGATATTGCTTATACAACTTAATGCTAGCATGCATGTAACGGACAATGGAAAGATATTTATCATGATCTGACTTTATAATTTGAACATTTGGACAAAATCACTACTACCTTACTCCACCATCTTTTTTTATAGATCTATGCTGCTAACCTGCATATTTTTAATGACCAATTTACATATTCATGTATTTTAGAAATAATTTTCCTTGTGGAGATATTAAATCTTCTCTACATCATTACAATTTCATTCCTTTTTTTTTTTTTTTCAATTAAATGAACATTACACTATCTGCATTTCTACTTTTAATAATAAGTTTAATCTGGATATTGCACAAGTTTGCAAACAATCTTATTTGTACAAGACTAATTTTACAAAGTGAGAGATTGTAGTCTTAAAACATCCATCAGAATATTGAGAAAAACTTGCCTGTTTTCTGTAACCAAAGTAATACCCTAGGAAAACCAGTGGCACAGATATACCAAACCACATACACAACAATGCTAACATGGTAGTAAATGGAAGCTGAAATAAACAAGGTCAATTTCATACACATGTACAGGACTAACAAGAAATTCATCACAGTTTATGAAAAGAATATTAAAAGTTTCAACTATCTGCACCAGATATCAGATTTGATATATGTCAATAAATACAATGATATAATGAACATGAAACATTTGTACATGTATCGGTGACTGAATCAAACACTTGATCATAAAGGTATTTTTTCAATAACAGAATGTTCCTAAATTTTATAGAATTTTGTGTGCAATATTTGGGCCATTATCAAATGCAAACTTTTCATGAAATAATAGGTTGTATGTACCAAATCAACGTTAGAACAGATGGGTTAGTGTTGAATGCAAAGTAATGGAGAGAAAGCCCTTGAGTTCCAATGATGGTATCAAAAGGTTTCAAGTACAGGTCAACATTACTGCACGTGAAGTTCTAAACAAAGATGGCACACCAACTGTCGTTTGGCAAGTTATGGTAGCTGGTTTTAATATTTTATCTAATACGCATCAATTCATTCTTGTAATATTTTGACCATGATTTACAGTTACAAACCAGTAAATATTATTTACAATTTGAAACATTTCACAAGTGATGCAATTGGATGAATGTTGAAAATTTGCATAACTGTGATGCTGCATACATTCATATTAGGGCCAATATGGCTTTAGCTTCAGTTTGATAAGAAAATGAATAAATCATCCATAAAAAAGAACTTTAATATATCTAGTTATACAATAAAGAAGTTATTGAACTTAGTGAATATTGGCACTCTGTCAGTATGAAAATTTGCCTACAAGTTCACCAATTTTTCAGACCCAACTTGGCCAATATTAACCAATATAAGTTTGATAACCCTATAATATTTTCCTACAATGTAATGAAAGCTTACCGCACCAGACGAATGCTTTCCCCATATAAAGAAGTTTAGCACAAACACTGTTCCAAACATAAAACCTGGATACAAAGTTGCTGTCTGTGAAAGAAATGGACTTATTAAAAAAAATGTCATAAACAGAATTCTGAACCATATAGAAAGCTTGCAAATAACTGTTTCTTGTAAAGTGAAAGTTTGTTTGGATTACTTTATAGAGAAATGAAAAAATTCATCAGACCTGGAAAGCTGCCTTTTTCCACTGTTGCCCTTTCATAGTTTTGTATATTCTCCCAGACATGTATCCAGCAAAAATTCTATATGAAATAAAAAACAAAATATATTAGTATCAATTTGTCTTTTGTCTTGTATCATATTGTCCCACTAGAATGTATGTATCCATCTAAAGACATTACTGAAATACAGGAGACAAGCGGCCCATGGGCTACATCGCTCACCTGAATCACCGCCCCCCATCTTTAAAGAATTTCCCTATATATTTGCATGTAAAACTTTGATCGGCTACTGTGGCCCCACCCTATCCCCCTGGGCCATGATTTTAACAAAACTGAATCTAAACTTTGAACTTTTCTAGCTCATTGTTCTTGAGAATATTTTCAAAGATTTTTTCCCCTACATTTTTAAAAGTTTTGAGACAGACAGACGGATGACAAACAACGGGTGATAAGAAAAGCTAACTTGAGATTTCAGTTCAGGTGAGTTAAAAAAATTTATAGGTGTCTTTTTTTCCTGATCAACTACCTCTGTGTACAAAGTATAAAACAGTTTGTTGAAAAATGTCCAAAATAATAGGTCACAATGAAAGTGATGAAAGACAAACAGGCAGACGACTATAATCCATAAGTGTCTTCTTTTAATAAATAATACCTTTCTGTAGAATATGACATGAGGCCCACATGCCGTAATGGTCACCTGAGTATTATAGCCAATACACAGACCTGTTGGGGGAGTTTTACATTTGCATTTAAGCCTCATTCAGGAGTCTTTTCTTCACAGCTTTATGATCTTTTGAAATATACATACAAGTCCTATTTAATTACAATACAAGGGAAGATAAAGTTTAAAGCATTTAAATCATCCAATATTTCCTTGACCACGGTGCAATGAATTTCATAATTTTGGTAAAGGGCTTCATTGGACACAATAGCCATGCATTTGGTTTTCTCCCACATTTTTAAAATTTTCATTGTTTTTTTTTAAATATGCAGTTTTTGCCCCAACCATGAAGTCCTTGGGGAGCTATGATCATAAATTTCACAATTTACATTCTCTTGCTCTGCCCCTAAGGTACTTTAAAGTTTGAAATTTGTGTCTCCCTGGTCCCAAAGATGCTTCATACAAAATTTTGGTGGAATTGGAATGGTAGTTATCAAGAAGTTAAAATATTCAATTGTTTAACACATTTAGTCACTGATCATTATGGTCCCTCCCACCCTTACACCAAAACCCCTACCACTGCACAGGTGCTCCAGATTTTAAGTATCTAATTTTTTTTTTAAAATTGTCTTCCTGTAAACAAATTATTTACAAGGTGTATCACTCTGCCATCTTGGTTTTCTTTTTTACCAGCTGCATCGCTTACAATTTTCATCGAGAAGTTTGATATGATGATATAATTAGACTCCTACCATTTAGAAGCAACTCTGTCAAGGTCTTACCTCTCACATCATCATAGTGAACTGGAACTAAAATCCATTTATCACCTATAATCAACCATGAAACATTGTCTACTGCTTCTCTAATGCAAAAAATTCGTAAAAGGGGGATGGAAGTTGACATATTTTCGGGAAAGCCCTTTCTTCATTGGTCAATAAAATTAAAAATAGTAAATATTATAATTAGCAGCAAACTTAAATACGTTCTAGACCATGTAGATAGCGATGTAATGGATCTTGAACATTATTCTGTTGGTCTACACTTTATTTAATTTTTCTTAATAATGTTGAACATGATAACTTCACTTATCCATGCATTTGTTGTATCAAAATTAGTTGAAAGTAAATGTCAAATGTAATAAGAAAAGTTCACAATCGAATTAGCACCCATATACACATATACGTGCACATACTCTCAAACGTTCACAGTAACATTTATACATCCATTTGTAAATTTTCAGTATTGTCGCAATGGGTGATAAACCTTAGTCTGTTAGAGTCGAAGAAAGGGGGGCCCCCAATGATCCAATGTTGTTTTAGCATTGCGAAAGATTTACTAAACTTCCCATGACAATCTACTCCAAAACCACACAATTGTGCCAGAATTTTATTGTTTGCAGGGGTGCACACTACCCTGCATTCAGTGTCACCCCCTTTTCCCCTGCACAAACGTCAGAGGGTACATCAGCAAAGGAATTCTCATTTGCATAATCATGTCAACTTCTATTCCCCCTTTACCAATTTTTCACATTTGAGAAGCAGAAGATGATGATTGACGGTTGATTATAGCCGATTAATGGACTTTATTTCCAATTCACCATGATGAGAGGTAAGGCCTTGACAGTGTTGCTTCTAAATGGTAGGGGGGGTCTAATTATAATATTATATCAAACTTTTTGCCAAAAATTGCAAGCAATGCAGCTGGTAAAAAAGAAAACCAAGATGGCAGAGTGATATACCTTGTGAATATTTTGTTTACACGAGGATGATTTTTTATTATAGATATTTAAAATGTTGAGTGCCTGTGTACCATTGGGATCACGAAATTTACAATTTTGGTAAACAGCTACTTACTCGTTCTAAATATCCATTTAGTTTCAGTTTAGTATCAATAGCATTAAAGTAGATGTTTTTTTTTAATATTTTTTGAAAACTATATACCAAGTTTGGCCCTTTCCAGGGTCAGAACCTCTACCCAGGGAATCATAAAATTTATAATTTTGGTAACAGCCTTCCTGCTCTACATTACTATCCATTTAGTTTTTCTTAAAAATGTGCAGTTCTAGAGAAGAAAATTTTTGAAAATTGGTCACTTTTTGGCAGTTTTGGCCCTTCCCCTATGGCCTGGGCAAAAGGGGGGGGGGGTGAGGGGGGACAGAAGTCCTGAAAATTACAATTTATGTTTGCCTTGTCCCAAAGATTCTTCAAAGCAAATCTGAAAAGAATTGGAACGGTAGTTATAACAAAGAAGTTAAAACTGTTCAGTTCTTAACACAATATTTAATCACAGACCATTTTGGCCCCACCCTCATACAAAAACCCTACCACTGGGATCATGAAACTTAAAACTTTTGCAAAGACTACCTTTTCAGTATCCAAAATATCCATTTAGTATCAATAACATTAAAGAAGATGTTTTTTAAATGTTTTATACATACCATATACCAAGATTGGTCCCAACCAGGGGTCAGAACCTCTACCCCAGGGATCATGAAATTTACAATATTTACAGAGGCCTTGCTGTATTTAGTTTTTCTTGCAGTTCTTGAGAAGAAAATGTTTGAAAATTAGTCACTTTATGGCACTTTTGGCCCCACCCCTAGGGTCCCAGGAGTCCTTAAATTAACATTTTATGTCCACCTTGTCCCAAAGAAGCTTCATACCAAATTTGAAAAGAATTGGAATGGTAGTTATCAAGATGTTAAAAATGTTCAATTGTTAACATACAACGAACAATGACAGATGAAAACCAATTGCAATAAAAAACTGTATTGAACTTGGATTGGAGGTCTGTTGTGGCCTTGACCATTGACCTCATGACTCCAGATATATACTGTAACTTTTGGAAATGATGTCAATGTGGAGTGTAGGGTGAAAGGCTTATTTTTAGCCATTTTCTGAGAAAAATCCTTAGACTGGTCAATTTGATAGATAGGGCAAAAATACTCCCAGCCATTTCTAGTGCTATTATACAGTCAATAGGGCATGGGTATTGTTGTGAGTGTAAATTATCAGAGTTGGCAAAAGTTGTCTACTGGAAATCATATCTGCCTTGTTTATTGGCATTTGTGCAAACAAAAATCTACCACAAACATGCTTTCCAAGAAACCATAAGCAAGCCTACTTCATGCATGTACTTTCAATATTACATGTCATTCTACTTCTGATTACATGGCAAACTATCAAATGGTTGAACAATTGTGTCTCAGATGAAAAAAAAAAGTTTAAAGTGCAAACACAGCTGCTTGTCAACATGATCACATATCCCCTTCCCCCTTAGTTACAAAAAATATTTATAAAATAAATATAACCATTCAATTCCATGACAATAGCTCAGATTTTTGTTAGTTTTATGAAAAATCTATGTAATAGGTCACGCAAGTGTTGGCCAGCTTTAAGTTGCGTAGTTTGCAGAAAAATTATTTGTGAGGTTGAGCGAGTAAATAACTACATTGCATATCACATAATATTTGTCTTTACTGGGACTGTATCGGTTTTCCAGGTGCGAGGTAGGGTGTTTATTTACTTTCATTTTTGAAGTTTCCAACCTTGTTGTCTCATTTTGAAGATATACATTGTATCAAAGGTGCTAAAAATGACAAATCTTACGTTTATTGGTGCATATGCCTAATTAAACAAGTAATTAAATAAAAATGTTATATTTGTTCTATAAATTGTTTTGTAAATTGGGAGAAGAGGGTGTGCAGGGGTATATATAATCATGTCCACAAGCACCTCTACACAAGAAGGGATGAAAATTAAACTACAACATATATACAGTTTAACCTTGAATGGTAAAAAAAAATAAAATAAAGAGCTGTTAAAAATGTGTTCAATACTTAAAGAAGTTGAAACAATTTTTTTTATTCTGTCTGATAGATTTTCTAAACTATCCCTAATCCACATGGCACGTCTTGTAGTTTTTTATGCTCTTTTACCAATTTGCATTATACTGGTATAAATCTGACATCTATAAAATCTAACATATAAAATTTAACACACAAAATATATTAATGATCTCATTTATGCATGTAAACTATCTAAAATAATGAAGTCTACCAGTTTAAGATCTATAGCATGCTCATACCCCAAAACATGTTTTATATCTGAGTTATCTTTCTTTCCCCTTACTTTATTCTTGTCCACTTCCTTATGAATCATTTTGAGAATCTTTAAATTATTTCATCTTCTAATAAAGGTTTTTTAAAACATAGATAGGTCGATTGAGTATATCAGGCAAGGCTAACGAGCTAGTGATAAAAAGTATTCACACCATTACCAAAAATTATGGTAGGTCTCTTTCTTTAATCATCAAATAACTGTATACAAAATGCAAAACGTCTATGTTGAAAACTTTTCATTTTACAGTGTCACAAAGTTAAAACTGAAGGACTCTTATGAATTTGACCCGTGTTCTCATGACCCCAAAACCTTTAGGTGTCTTCCTTTAATGTTCGACTACCTTTGTATAAAATACATGCATGAAAGCTTATTAATATTTAAAACTATTCAAGACATTGTGTCACAATGAAAGTGATGACAGACAGACAGGCAGAAAGACGCGACATTCTTGTTGGGCTTCTGGATTTTCAATACATGGCCTTGATTATAGGTGCCTTTTTTGTATGGTCTCCTTCTGTACAAAATTTGAAATTTTTGTGATAAAGACTTTGAGTTATTGTGTCACAATAGATATACACAGACAGACAGATCGGTATGACCAAAAGTCTATAGATGTCTTTCTCTCATAGTAAAGTATTTGAGTCATCGTGTCACAACTAAAATGTTCACACACAAATGGACAGACAGATGGACAATATGATTACTATAGCAAATAGACCTTATATGCAGAAAACATTTCTATATTTCTGAGTTTTGATTTTCAGAAGTACTTTGTAAATATTTTTACCACAAAGTCTTAGATGAGAGATTTTTTCCCTCAAAATTTTGAACATCATCTCTGACAAACATACTTTATTTTCACCAAAAATCTAACTAAAAATTGAAGTTTTAAAAGGACATCCAATAATCTATCCCAATGGATTTTATCATAGACATTTCCACACAAATACACAAATCATCATGTTATCACATCTCATTTGATTCTGTTACAAGTGTATGAGAAATATTAAGATGGATGGATCAACCTACCCCATGAAAACAAATAGGAAAATGGCAGCTGTCATTAGAGCTCCACGAGAGGCAGGTGACAACATTCCTAGCATGGCAAAGACTACAAGAAAGATAGAACCAACACATCAAGTGCAAGATTAATTGGACTCCAAAACTAAAAAATATATATGTTTTTCATGGAACACACAAGTTCTTTCATTAATAATTGTACTGTTCTTACAGGTATTTTTGTCATCTGGTACAAAGTGAATATCCCTTAAGCAAACGCTTTTTTATTAGTTGGATTACGGATCTGACGACCATATTTCTTTGACTTTAAAAAAATTCCAAATTTCCAAATCCCCTTCCCCCCCCCCTAGTTGACAGTAATAAATATAAATGCAATAAAAAAAATCAGAATTACTGAAACCTAGATGAAATTTGTGAATAGCATATCAATAAGTTAATTTAATTCATGGATTGCCTGCACTTTCACTTTAAATATAGATCGAGTTAGGGATGCATTTTTACCATCACATGCGCCATTAGTTTGAAGTTTGTCTAATGAATAACAGTGTCACATTTTTGCTTGTTGTCTCAATGACAGTGAAATGTCATCCAAGTGTCTGAAACAGTGTTGTCTTGTTTTCAAGGGTGATAAATAAACGTAGATCTGACAGGATCTAAATGAGTGTCGACTCAAGAACGATGCTCGATGGCTGTACCGTCCTCATTTAACGTGATGGAAATTCCATGACATAAAAGTATAAATTGTGAAATTATGAACAAGAAACTCCAGTGGACCAAAGACAGAGAAACCATTAATTTACCATGTGCATGTGTCTAATACAAAATAAAAAAAAAATTCAATCTAAATATAAAAAGAGTTATTTTCGTTTTCAAATTTCAAAGGTGCTTCATATATTTCCGTACTTTTTTTTTTTAATTTCAACTGACCGACCCAATTTTTTTATTTTAAAAATCCTTACTCCAATTAGGCCTAATAAAAAAAGTTTTGCCTTACCAATTTGTGAATTTTTAATATATTTTTCCAAAGCACTCATGACACATCTTACATATGGTGATAACAGCCATGAAGAAGATCTGCATCCCAGCCCCCAGTAGAGAGGCCAGAGTCTTGGTGCGTTTGGGGGGCCTGAAGACATCACCGTGAACCAGTTTCCAACCTGTCTCTTCCAACGTCTCCTCCTATATAGTGGTGGAATTCTCAGTCATTAAGACAACATGTACATCCACAGTACAGCATACTTTCAAAATACAGGTACAGAGTATTTCTCCCACTGTTATCAAAAATCACCAACATAGCATACAAAATAATATAATTTCTAATTCTGCAGTTTGCAATAAAGTCCCTTGCCATTAACTGTTAAGAATGGTCCGATTATCATAGGCTATATATTGGGTATGAATAATCTTGCTGTTGAATTTCACATGAAAGAAACACGAGTCAAAAACCTTCACAGTGGTATATAATTTTTCTTCTCACAAAAAAAAAATTGAGAAAATGTGTATTATAATCCACAAATATGGTGTATATTCACTTACTATATCATCATCCCTGTTGTATCGAGCAATGTCCTTTCTCAAAGTCCTCACCATTATCATTGTTAATATTCCTGTAAAGAAAATTCACTTAATCGAGTGTAGACTGGAGGCTTATGTTTGAATTCGAAGGACAATGAATATGTCCATTTTTAGATAATGAATTCACTGTGATACATGTCCAGTGTCTGTCAATTTTACGTAGATGATCATTTGAGACAGCGAAATTGGATTCCATACCAGACAGAAAGATGACAACCACAACGGAGTTGATGATCGAGAACCAATGAATTTGCACGTCACTCATGGTCAGGTAGATGTCCCATCGTGATGCCCAACGAATGTTACTGTTTTCCCAATCCACGACATATGTGTAGAGAATTTCGTTTTCACCTTCAATGCATATACATTAAAATGATTAAGAATCAGAAATTTGAAAAATTTGTATGGAAGCATATGAAATGCATTTCAAGATATCATATATGAGCATGAGAAAACAATTCTTCTAGTAATTGTGAAACATATTTAATACATGAATGAATTACTGCACCGATCACCAAAATTTTTATTAACATTTTTCTGCTAATCTACTATATATACACTTAACGATATATATCCCTCAGCACAGCCGGATAACTCGTACATATTCCAGAAATCAAAATGTTATATCATAGATTTCAGCATTTATGTTTTATATAAAACTCTTCTGTGAAAAAGAGTAGAAAAGTACATAATCATCAAGTAAACAATGGAAAATGGAGGGAAATCATTGCATAAGAAACAAGAAAGGTTGCTTTAAAAAGTTATCATGTTCTGTCTCCTAGAAATCCAGTGTTACAGATGAAACAACAATAATTCAGACTGTAATGAAGCCGTTCAAACTGGCGGAGATCAAGAGGAACTTGAAGAGACATGTGGTGGTAATCTGTTAAAGGGCAGACATATTGTCGATTTTTCAGTGTTGATTGAACATTTACAGAGAGGATGTTTTATCTGTCATTTGCCTCTGAGTTTAATTGATGTTGTGAAAGAGCGCCAATATGGTTTGGCAAGTTTGCTGTACATCAGATGTAACACCTGCAAGGAATTGACAATTGTGCCTAACGGTAAACAGCACAACATGGGACCAAATGGCCAAGGTCCATTTGACATCAACACTAAACTTGCTGTTGGTAAGTACAGTAGAATGAAAGAAAACAGCATCTGCTTCAGCATTGTCATCAGAGACTAGAGAAGGGGTAACCTATAGAAGTGGAGTGCTTTCTACAACCAGCAGTGTTCCAGACAGTGTCATGGAGACCATTCCACAACTTCCCCCCAGAGCTTCATGAAACACCATTGCCTCCTCATGAATACAGTAGAGTCTATTTTGATCTGGAGATAACGGGTTTAGATATGCAGTATATTTCCTTTTATATATATATGAAAATGTAACAATGTAACAACATTGTCCACAACCAGCATTAACCAGATTGCATCGAGGATTACAGGACTCATTTCTGATGGCACATTACTTTTCAAAAATAGCATCCCAGTACCTGCTGTTTCTTTGGAGGAGTGTATGGATTCATTCTTTGAATGGTTGAAAAATTCTCCAGGGATAAAAGACCCAGTTCTCTTTGCTCACAATGCAAGGAAATTTGACTGTGTAATTTTTGGTCGTTCCTTGATAGACAGCGGTAAGGTAGAACAGAGTGAAATTGTTGCTGGGTTTTGTGACACCTTGCCAATGATGAAAGACCATGCACTAGGTTCCCATTCTTGTTGTAAATCAGATGACAACATTCAGAAAAAATCTTGCAACACTCATGCCCTTGCTTGAAAATCACATAATTTCAGAAAGTATGTGTAAAAAAAAAATCATTTTCAGGACTTTCTTTCAAGCATCTCCAGCTGGCACATCAGAGGAGGGGACATGACGGAATTCATGCACTATTTACGGAGATGTTCCAAGGCAAGCCAAGAATAATAAAGTGTGCATCAATTATTACCTCTTTTGTACAATTCATGGAAGAGAGATAACTCTTTTTGTGTCGAGACTGCCTAATGTTTTTTGTTCAATATTTTTGTTATTTTACTGGATACAGTGCTGTTTTTATGCATTTTTATGATCATTGCAACCCAGTGGATATTTGTATGTGCAGTAAATGAGAACAATTGCACCTAGTCATATATCAAATGATAAAACTATGAAAAAATCTTTAGTTTTCTGTTATTTTCTGTTTGAGTGATTATCAATTATCTGCTCAGATCACCTGGATACACCTGTATATTGAATGCAAATCTTGATCAGCATATAAAGTGATAATGGAAAATGGAACCGTAAAAGATTAAAAAGCGTTTTCAATTTTTTTCACCTGAGGGATGGATAACCTTAAATATAACATGTATAAATTGGGTTTGGGGTTTTTTTTCTTGGGGGGAGGGGGGGGGGGGGAGGGGAGCGGCACAACTTTTAACATTTCACAGTATTTTTAATACATTAATGTTGGTTTAATCTTCTTACTAGAAAATAGGTAATAAAATGATAGGCAATCTGTTCTAAAATTCAGTCCAACTAATACGAGGGTCAATGTCAAATTCCTCTGAATTTCTCCGAAAAACAGTCACCAACTTAAATGGGTCAACTTTTAGGAGAGTATATACAGTTCTCTGAAACAATTATTTCTTTTTTTCATGTGCTCCCACAATCAGATTTATATGTAAATTGTATAACATAGTATGACACAGATTAGGCTCTAAAATGACAATAAACAATTATGAAACTTTTCTACATGTACATAGCTTAATTCAAACAAAGATAATTATAATAAATTTTGTGAAGAATAGTACAAATTGGAATAAATACTGTAGAAAAAGACAAGTTATGAACTGTGCTCAATATACTCTTCATATTCATCTTTAATATAAGTGTTGTAAAAATTACCATCTTCTTTCAGTTCTTGAAGTTGATAAAATGTACTTTGTTGTTTATTTTTGAAGTCACATCTGCCTTCAGCATCTGTATTCAGTTCTCCATATTTTACACTAGAATAAAGACGAAGAATAGAGCACCTGATGCATGAGTAGCAGATAGATAATAAATGAAATGCAATGAAGCATGAACAAGACACTTTTCCTCACAAATGCCTAAATGTGGAATACTGTTTGTGACTGTTAACATAGAGAATTATGCTTTATTAATCTTAGTGCAAACAGAATATCCATAATGGTGGACTGTTATGTAGTGATATTATAATGTAAAAGACAGACAAAAATGCCACTGATATTTCTTGTAAGCATTGTGCACATTTTTATGTCATGAAGATCATCATCAAAACAGTGACAAATCAATTAAAACAAATCCACAGAAAGCTGACAAACTTACCTTTTTGCCTGAACTTCAAATCCTACAACTCGGAAGTCTATACTGTTAAAAATAAACAAAAATGAAAAGCACACATTGACTTTGCTCAAAACATCTAACAGTAGCTACCTAAACAATTTATAACTTATAACATATGTGACTACTAGTAGAATTGTACTTACTTATCATCAGTGTGGTATTTGAGATTCATCTTTAAGTGGTTATTGAGATAGACCTAAAAACATAAACAATTCATCACAGACTGCTAAGAGAAGACTGTCTGAAGTCAATGACTTGTATCTTCCAATCATTAATTTGGAAACCACACTATTACAAATACAGTACACTTTAGATACAAGTTCAAATGACATGACAAATATCCCGGTTTTTCATAAATCATTACATACATAATCATGGTATTACTCAAAAGGTATAACAAGGAAATTCCTATATAGATTTTGTGTGATAACATCATGCTGAATTTTATGGCTTATCCTGAAAAAAAAAATAATGCATATCATATAACCTCTTCAAAATTTCTAATTATCCTTGGATGATGTGCATATTTTTAAGTGTATTGACTCAAAAGACAAAAGCAGAAAATATGCCGGCCCTTGGTGGTAAGCAGAGCAAGCTTGCAAGGTCTGGTTCTTCTTGAATGACTGAGAGGAGCATAGTCACCAGCCTTTGAGTTTGGTGTTCATTAATCAATACCTATTAATTATAACTAATCAGCATGTACTGACATATGTAATGTCTATATGGAAATTCAAATGTAACCTCTGAACTCAAGATTTGCTGCCCAACCTTTTTCAAAATCCATGAGTACAATACATGCCTCAAAAAACCCTACAGAGAATCCTGCAAGCACCTTTTCAGGAAGCTTCGATCAACCATATGTATGCCAAGAGTACATCTCATTAAATATGATATTTTCATTCAAAGAAATGAATTTCATCTCTTTATCAGCAGAATTTTGTTATAATCAATTTGTTGTGGCCATCAGTTTCATTAATGAAATTTGAAAAGATTAAGTTGAGACCCAACATGATCTAATAATAAGCTGTGTCTGAGAATATTCAATCTTGTAAGAGGTCCACTGTACAGTTAATCATAATTAATGTAGCTGTAACCTATTCTTCATAATTTCTTTTTCTTACCTTTCCATCTTTAACAAATCCAAGCTTGTAACCATGTTCATATTGGAACTCATTTGAATCCATCAAACTGAACTTTGTAGCACATGGTAAATTATCTACAATTCTGCAACAAGAAATAACATTGAAAATGGTTATGCACAATGTGTTTTCATGTCTTTATCATATCTTAAAATACAAAGATAAAAAAGAATTGTAACTTGGACATACTCACATCACCAAAACATTTACAATGTAATAAATGTAGAAAGGACAAAAAATGATTATTTCAATGCTCCTCAACTCACAAGTGGACATAATAGTTCTTTTTAATTCTTTCTGCCATAAGCTTTGATTCCTTTGCAGTCAGTTTAATTTTGTCACAGAGAACTCTACATTCCATGTTTGTGGCCATTCTTATCTGGAAAATAAATATAGTGTAAAACATACATGTATGCTTGCACAAAATGCAAATTAGTTGTTTAATGGTGCAGCTACAAACAACAAACCTCATATGGAGTATTCACTATTCTATCACCCCTCAACACTTCACCTGAAAAGAAATAATAAAATGGCTAATGATAGGAAAGAACTTTGACTCATTTTGAATCTGAATTATAAGGTATAAAACAGTTGTCAGGCTAAAAATTTAAACTGAATTCTAAGTATGTTGGGAACAGAGATCCAAAGATTCACTGCGATATATTGAAAAGCACAATATAGATATTAACACTTAGGTCACTAAAACAAACAAGATGGAGGAGTATGATGACAATCCAGTGCTCAGAGATCCTCCTAAGTCGCTTAATCCTAAAGTGTGGGAGTATTTTAGTGTTCAATAGGTTGTAAAAGATCAGAAAACATTGGAGTTTTGTTTGATTCCCAATAATCTGCTGTAATCGTATTATGAATGACCAGTGAGTGGTTAAACAACTTCTTGAGTCAAACTATCATTGTATGCTTTCAAGACTTGTATTTTATTTACTGATTCTGTGGTATCATATATCTAATTTCTAAATGTTTCCCTAAGTCTAAGTTACTCAAATAGTTACAGACAATGATGTCAATTTAATCTAGTCAAGAATTTTGAAAATTTGGGGGTTGTAAATTTTAATGATTGGAATTTCAAAAATTCATCATTTTATTCTGATATATACTGACAAAAGAAAATCCAGAAAAGTTTATCACTACTACTGAACATTTCTGTGTTCTTGTCAAAAGGAATACACATGTGAAATATGAAAGCCCATCACCACCATTCAAAAGTTACGGCCATGGTTTAAATTTTTAAAATTCGTTAAACCTGTATGTAAAGGTCACAAGGTCAAAACTTTTGGAACCAAAAGAAAGGTCTTGTCATAAGAAACACATATGTGAAATATGAAAGTCTTATCAAAATTCATTCAAATGGCCAAAGTTAAAGTAATTGTGAGACAATTACAGAGACAAAAATACATTTTCACAACATGCATGTTTGCACTTTAAATTTTGATTCACTGACAAAGCATATCAACAATGAAAGGTTTACTGACAATTCTAAGTGTGGATTTGATTTTTAAGATTTGAAACAATCTGTCTGACACCTTAATTTAACCTAATTTGTCCTGTGTCTCCTATACCCTGACACAACATAGTCAAAACTTTCACATACATACCAAGATTTTCAACTTTGTATTTCTTTCCTTCTTTTGGCTCACAGAATCTAAGAGAATAATACTCGTATGGTAGCTGTGTCCTGGTGCTAGTCATCTTTACAGCCTAAAATGTAAATGTCAAATATATATATATATTATTGAAATATATGCAAAGCAGAACAATTAAAATTCTTATATCAAATGCTACTATATAATTATATGTACACTGCATTATTGTGTATCAAATCATAAACTGTCAAACATTTATATTATTAATGATAACAATAAATTTATATAGTGCCTTATATAAAATAAATTACTCTAAGGCACTTTACAAGAGTAAGATGAGGTAACAAAGAAATAAAATGCGATTGCATGAAATTAAATGACAATCCGACTTTAGATCTTACATTTGTAAAATAATTAGTAAAAAAATAATCACTATAAAAAACACCGTAATTACATTTTTTTTTTTATTTACTCTACTTCATAATATGAATTACCTTAAAAACTTCAAACTTGGAAAAAGAACCTTACAATACTCTCAAAATGCAACAGAACACTAGATATAGTTGTATCTTTCTATTTCCATTATCAAAGGTGCTTCATAACCTATTTCCACTATTAAAAGTGCTTCATAGCCTGGTCTCACTCACCTTGACCTCTACAAGATCATTTTTCTTAAACTCTTTCGGTGCTACTCCTGGAACGTAGAATCCAGAACACAGGCCTGGGACTGACAGGAACCAAAGTATTCCAAAAATCATGTTCTATAATAAAAGCCACAAATGAAAAATTTTTTCTGAAAGATTTACATTAATACAGCTATCATTATTGGGTCTATAAACCAAAGCAGTGTACAGAAAAATGAAAAGAACAAACTTAGGTGATATGTAGCAGTATGTGGGAAAATTTTTGAACAGAGATGTTGACAAAGAAAGTATCACATAACTACCACATGTCTGCATTTTCCCTATTTCTCTTAATTTCCATGAAATATTGTTGAAATCGCATAAACATTGCTACATAGTTAAAATAATTTTTCTACTGGCATGATCAAACCATGTTCACACCATAGTGGGATTTCACTTTAGAGTAATTGTGCCTTACCTGCTAATGGTTGCAATGTAATATTGTATCAATGAATGTATTTTCCTGTTCTGGAATCTAAGTAGTTACAAGTTAAAAATAGCAGGAAATTATTCTGATAAATAATCCTGACATTGAGAGATGTATCATCCCTCATTGTCAGGATTTGAACAGAATGACCTACTCCCGTTCAAGGAACAGGTATATACCATTCCACCCTCTTATAAAAAACACCAAAACACACACACACAAGGAATGAAATGAATTTTTACTCAAAACTTTGATTCAAAATAACTCTAAAATTCTACTGTTCATTACCCATCCAAAGTTTTTCATGATCAAGTAATTTCAATATTTATTCCACTCTACCACCATAACAATAATCCTCACTGATGCATATAACCAGGAATAACTGACAGTCTTTATTTGTGACCACTTCTCCTCTTTCCTTTGTTTGTCCTGATGATCATAAACAACATATGATAGGGAGCCATATTTTGAACAGAAAATTTATTATTATAATTTTTTTTATTTTGGGATTTACATACCTAGATGGTAAGCTATGCAGTATTTATAGTGATAAATAGTTTAACAGTTAAACTACTTATTTGAAGCGAACAGCAGGGTCACCTAAACGCATATCAATTGCTAGAGTCGGCCGAAGCTGAGTGTAAATTTTCAGACATGAATTATGAAAGACTGCTCTGCGATTCGGTGAAGGGGTCAGTCCAAATATCCTGCCGGGCCTAATCTCAGCAGAGATTAGTATCAACTCCTACTATTTACCGATTTATGTGGTTCTGTATTCCCTACTGAAAATTTAACAGCTACATAAAAGCTATCAAAACTTTAATATGTGATTGGGCTTCATGTAATCTCGGCAAGATTTGGCGCGGCTGTGATATTAAGACTGACGCCTCTGTCAAAACGAATCTTGCCGAGATCAGGCGTAATGTGTACCGACTTAGTTAAACTCACAATGTAGACACACACAATGCACTGATGTATCAAACGATATTTTCGAGGCAAGTATGTCTCAGCAACACCACATACTGACAGAAAATAGTTTGCCGACCATTACAGTGTTTGTTGTACAACAAGTCTACCGGGATTTGTTGACAGGATCCTTACCCTTGTCGCCATCTTTCAAACGTGGAACTATGAGAATCCGATCGTAAAATGCAAAAACAATTGCAGTCGGAATTTTCGGAATGTGGCGACACTGTGCAGTGGTTAAATCTTGAGTTTCTCTTGTTATTGAAGCGTAAAATCCCATCAGCTAGTTTCTGTCAGTTTTTGGAAAACATCATTGTTAAGGAACAATATCAATTTACATTTCCGATGTTTTTGCCTTTGATGTCGTTATCAATTTTGTATATAATGATAGTCATTTCCTCGTGAAGTTGTGAACAAAGCGCGTATGAAAAATCTTGATGAATATAGTACATCTATTTTTCCGACAATAATTAAGGAATTGATGCGCTCAATAATTCATTTAAAGAACAATAATTCAATTAAAGAAATCATTAACTCAGTTGCTCCTCTCTAACAGAATTGTTGCGCGCATCAATTCAATTAATGATGTTATTAATTCAGTTGAAGAGAGCAATATTAATCTAATTACTGCGCGCATCAATTGAATTGATGCGCACATTAATTGATTTATTGCTCTCTTCAATTGAATTGAAGCGGGCATCAATTCCATTCATGATTACGTTAATTTATTTGATGAGAGCATCAATCCAGCAGAAAAATTAATCCTATCAATTAATAATTCAAACGAGTTTTTAAATAACTCTAATCTACGTCTTGGAATATAAATACGGAACATAACGGAATGCACTTTTTATTTGGAAAAATATCATATAAGTAGTTTGGGGCACTACCATTGCAAATTTTGAACACGGTGGTCATTTTTGCGATAGAGCGTCTACTTCGTAAAGTTTGCCAGCCTGTTTGATACGCTAGATGCAAAAATATGAAGACCATGACCAGCAAGTGTCTCAGTATCGTGAACAGAACAGTCATTCCAAACAACTGAAGCATATTCGTAACATTTTGACAGAGGTTGCCTACCAATTTTAAACTTAATTTTTTTTATAAGAGCACCCTTTTTAATTATTATTATTATTATTATTACTATTTGGATCTACTGTGGAATCAATGTATATAGACCAACTGAGTTTGTAAGACAATAATATAAACCTAAATGACGATGGACTGGAACACACTTCAGCCTATCGTTTTGGTAAAAATAGGGTTGTCTTTCTTTGAAAAGTTTTGGATGGATTGAATTTGAGTTTTGAATTTCGTATTTTAACACAATCCCATCAATTTTAATGACAAGAAAATTAATGCGCCATACCAGGAGAATCAGCTCAAAAAAGTGCCTTGGATTCACAGTATATATCATTTAAAACTGGAAAAGATTGACCAAGATTTTAAAGTCTATACCAGTAACATAGAATTGTCTCACAATATCAAATTGTTGGGGAAATTAAATCTACCTAACGTGAAAAGTACGATAATATAAGTTGGTTGCAGATTTAAGCTCATCAAGCACTAACTTACATAATTTCAAGTGGAGATTCTCACAAAATACGCTGGTGTATGTTTTGTCAATAATGCAGCCTGGGGTTCTAATTCAAGGGGGGGGGGGGGGGGGGGGGTTGAATTAATGAGCCCGAAATTTCAGATCAAAAATTGGTATGGTGGTTTTAACGACACTTGCTACAAACAAACTTTTTTTCAGAAATGATGGGGGGAAAATTAATTAATTAATGTTTTTATAAGTGAAATTAATACAACTTTTCCACGATTCCTCATTTGATCAATTAAGTCCAAAACAGTGGTGAAAATTTACCACTAAAATTATATAGGGAGGGTTAATATATTTAAACTTTTAAATATCGTAGAAATTTACAAATGCCTTATGTTTTTTAAAGGAATTTTACTAACTACAACCAAACTAAGCCAAAAATATACATGCATATCAATTCATAAAACCATTAATTTTTTAATTTTTTATTTATTTATCAAATGTCCATAATGCATGACTGTGTATACAACAGTATCTTTATTCAATCATTCGGTTTTCTTTTCTGGATTATGTAGAAAATTCTCAATTTTCCAAGTTTACGAGTGATCCGGAAATATCAGAATAGGACTTTTTATAATAGAAAAAAAAAATGTCCGAATCAGGACTGTTCTATTCAAGGACAGGGAAATGACTGTCTTTAATACTTACACATACACAATTTACATTTTGAACTTTGATAATATCACATTTCTGTGTACAAAATTCGAACATGAATATGATGCCTAAAATAAATTGATATCAACAACAGAGAAATTCAACCTGTTAACCCCCCAGAGTATATCAGCTTGAAATTTCCTCTTCCGGATCCTTTTTCATCGACCACGCGTGTTGAATAGAAGCGACTGGCTCACCTCTGTTCAAAGGAACCAATATTTTCTTTGATTAAGTCGGCCAGAGTTAACAGAAATGGTAATTTTCAATAAGTATTCTGTTTCTATAAATGTGTAATTTCAAATTCTCTGAAGATGCTTTTGTTTCTTTAATGAGAGTAGTTGGGGGGGGGGGGGGGGGGTCTGAATAAAACAGTGTAATCTCGCTGATACTTGAGCATCTTTTTGTAGTCTCACTTTAAAGACACCAAGGCTCCACAAGAGGAGGCTCCCATTCACAGAATACGCATCACGTTGACCAGCAGGAATGTTAAAAGTTTGGAAAAGGGTAGGCATATGCATCTTGTGATCACGCTTTTCGAATACGAAAATGCAGATTTATAGTATCAATTTTCATTTTGACACACTGCTTAGATTTATGCAATGGACTAAGAATATTATGTCGAAGATAATTTTGAAAGAATAAGAAAGCAGAGATGAGATTCGGAGGTGTCTGGTATTTTATATGTTGTATGTTCCAACAGGTTGGCTCATTGTGCATAACTCAAATCTATACTATACACAGTCTACCCCAGGTTCATATTCCATTAACCTGATTGATTTATTATAAACCAATAACAAATGCTCTAAATTTTTGTTGTACTCTTTATTTGTATTTCATTTCTCTTATAACTTGAGACTGCAATGGAACACTGACCTCACGATATGAAACTGTATATTATTAGGTATCATGGTACTCAGTTTTGATACAGTGTGTATCACAATTCATTACATTCTGTGTAGAAATAATTGTAAATGAAATATAAAGCAAATTGATTGATCACTTTTTTATCATTTATTAGTTTAAATATGATGCATGTTAAATTAAAGTGTATTGTTTTTCTTTTGCAATATCAATATATCCACATGGTCTGGATTAATGGCAGATCTTTGAGTCTTGACAATATTCCTTGCACTTGAAAAGATGCATACACTAGGAATAGAAGTGGTCTGGATACAAAGCATCAATGTAACTAATTTAAATTCTATAATACAGGTGCCATTCACTTGAATCCAGAATTTTCCACAATTGAATAAGACCTCATTGGCAATAAATAATTTCCAATAGCTTATTTGTTCTCTATGGTGAATTCAAGCAGTGGTGTTTTGTTTGTTTGGTGGGTTTTTTTTCTCTACCCACTGGTACCGATACCCATTCAATCAGGGAAAATAGCATCAAAATCTGGAATCGTCGTAGCTCTACAACATGCGCGTTGCCATGATCTGTACTTGTGATTTAATACTGGAAGTGAACATTTTAGTTAACTCATACAATATTTCAGACTAAGTAAATTACGATGTCAGCAGTCTATTTTTCAGCAAGTGAATAGGGAATTTTTAGTCTCAAAGTGAAAATCAACATTTTTTTGCATTGGGAATGGTACCGGTTATATAGGGGGGGCTCTGTCAAGGGAACCTTAACTCTAATAGAATCTTCAAGCACATCTGTGAGTGGTCACTGGCTTGTTTTCAGTCACAGAAGTCTATTTATTATTTTGTATGGTCATATATCGTGTTTATCACCATGTTAAGGTGTGTTGCCCAGTTTGTAAGAAAGATCAGTAATGCACTGTTTGCATGTTGTAACATTTGACTTGCCACCTTTGTTGATACTTCAGATCCCAAAACAGAACTTTGTTGGATGCAGGAGGCAAGTTCAAATGCATCGTCATACTCTACTCTTTTGTCTGAAGTTATAAATGGGGAACTAAAACATTCAGATAATTAAGCACTGATTAAATTAAACCATGGTAATTTACTGTTGTTATTGTGTACCGTCTTACAATGTATCATTCTCAGTGTTGCAGTATTATGAAGTATATTGTGACTTTGTCCATTTTGTTAGAGATTTATTGAAGACCTAAACCTCCATTATACTATCACTTTGGAACAGTCTTCTTGAAGCCCGTGAAAAATTTTGATTTTTATTTCTGAGAAATCCCAACCAACCCATCCAATATAGAGTTGACCCTGATATTTTCAAAAGTTTTTGTACCAAATTTAGAAATTGTTCTTTTAATGGTAAATCCCATGCAGAAGTTGACACTTGAAAAGCGAAAAGTTGGTCTTGACAACCATATTGTCCAATTTCAGATTGTTCAAATAAAAACATCAACAAAACGAAGTTGTTAATGCCTTCCTCATGAAATTGTTTTACCATTATGTAGTGTTACTTCTTTCCTGCCATCATTCCTTCAAATTCTGCAGATTTTTTCTAGATGTAGTTGTAGATAATAAGTTAATATTAGGTATACCTCTTTATTTTGAAGTTTAACATGTCAATTGACCTGTTTTCAGCGGGCATGCTACAGTGAACAACTGTCTTTTGTCCTACACTGTTCTAATAAAGAAGAGTTTCAAGATTTTATTTCTTTTTTATCAGATGTATTTTGGAGACTTGCAGTCTCTACATGCTCCTGAGGATTTTGATTTTCTTGGTTATTAAATGTGTATTTTCAAGACTTAGATATTACACGCTCCTTAGATCCACCTTTGGGCTTTCTGTTTCTGACAGAAGACCAGCAACTTTATCGGTTGTTTATCGAAGGTGCATGAGTCATAGGCGTGTGACATTAATATACCTCAGATTTACTAGTTTTCAAACATTTGGGATTCTGTTCCTAAAGTGTGGTTTGAAAAAACTGGTGAACTGGGACACTGCAAACATGGGCAATGTACATGTATATTTTGGCGTATGGACATGATTATACTTATAAACATCCTTATAAAGTTTTGGGTTTTTTTGTATAGTGTGTGCTGATTTGATCAAAGGAGCTAAGGAGAAGTCCCTGAAGGTGAAAGGACCAGTGCGTATGCCCACAAAGGTTTTGCGAATCACTACCAGAAAAACCCCTTGTGGAGAGGGTTCCAAGACTTGGGATCGATACCAAATGCGCATCCACAAGCGCCTCATTGATTTGCACAGTCCATCTGAGATTGTTAAACAAATTGTATCCTTTTACAATATATTCGAATTGACATACTCAAAATGAGGTTAGAAAAGGGTAAGTTTACAACGTGAGAGTTACCTCCCGTTGAATGAGAACTTTTATCCTTGACAAGTATTTTAGACATCCATTAGCATCGAACCCGGAGTTGAGGTCGAAGTCACAATAGCTGATGCTTAATCATGTGTGATTAAGAGAAAAGAATAAAAATAGAATAATCAAAACTTTTATTTTTTGTGGTTCATTGAACACTTGGTATTCGGGGAATAATGTTGAGAAAATTAGTCGGACGTTATTTTCAGTGTATATTAACTTAGTTTCCATAGTAAATGTGTGTGCTGTAATACAAAGCTTTATTATGAAAGAGTGGAAGTTTAAAATGTGCGTTTTTCATAATCAGAAGTGAAGGGTACGTATCTTGCGCAGTCGACCTTGGACACTGAAGTCCCATGTCACAGTAATCGATTAAAAACCGTCACGATTGCAGACCTAAGTGCCATGTATAGGTCAAAATTTGTGGCACTTCAATTATGCCTGGTGACTTAGATACATGTAAAGAGAAAAATTCGCATATCCTTTCCACAGATGCATAATGACGAAAAACAATGTATGAACACCCCCCCCCCCCCCCCCCCCCCATGCATTGAGCCCTAGGGGAGGAACGTATTTAGAATGGTTCTGAAGAGAAAAATTCGCATATCCTTTCCACAGATACATAATGACGAAAAACAATGTATGATCACACACACACCCCTATGCGTTGAGCCCTAGGGGAGGACCGTATTTAGAATGGTTCTGAAGGGGAAGTTGCATACTATCGTTTGTTAAAATAACAAAGGTCTGCTTTTATTCTGTCCAAAATTAAAGGTCCTTAAAAATGCTACACGCATAGGAGTTTCTGAAAGCATTTTTTTTTTTTTTTCGGATTTCTATACCCCTCAAAATAGGCACACACAGTCCAGGCGTAAAACTCAATAAAAGGTGGAAAAAATTGTCTTCTAGAAGCAAAAGGGGAAAATGATTCTCGCATACTTCTAGTCGGAGTGACCTCTGCGTTGTGGCCTTTGGGCACTAGAGAACCCGGAGCTCATTCTGAAGAATATTGTATAGACCTTTTCCTTGATGCAGAGAGGGTTCATATTTTATTAATTTTTTTCCCCACCTCCTCCCTTTCAGCGGAACATTATTTAAAATCTCCGGTCGTCGAAAGGTTATGGGACGTAAAATACAAACAAAACCATGCCAAATGACGCGATTGTGGTGGTGAACCAGGGTATTGCATATATACAGTATTACCAGGCGTTTAAATCGATACTGACAAGTGTTTTAATTACAAAGTGGTTTACATTTCATTATCAGTTTTATCCGAGAAAGAATGGAATTGATTATTTGCTGAGTCAATACGATATGCAAAGTCCGAAGCCCTGTTTTGCGAATTAACAAAGTGAACTTTCCTACTGGGACGGACGGTGTGACACCATTGTGTTGCAGAAGTAATATTTACGAGCAAGTGTGAATTGTCACAATTTACGTTTTAGCGTCTGACCTTTTAATTGAAATGACTTAATCTGCTTCATAATCCGATTTGTCAACCTGTCTGCAGGCGGTATTGTCATCAAGCTCTAGTATAAAAGCTATTTGTTATCATTTGCGAGTACTGTTAAGTGAGATTTTCATATCCATGTTGTATTTCTAAAAGTGGGTCTAAAGTGGTTTACAACATTCATTATAGGCAACAGATGAGCATGACATCTTTGTTGATGTAGAAGTTCTTTAGATCTAATAAAGGGGTTTAGCAATAAATAGTGCACTGTGCGGAATGGGTCAACGAAATTGAACGCCTTTCTGAGCGCCCTTTTGTGATGGTAATGGTGGTTGAAGGACGGACAATACTCGTGTCTTCGTTCTCACGAAAAAAATACCGTTAGAATTTTCCCACTTGGGTCCTTGTCATTTCCCTGGGGGTCACCATTTTACCAACTGCCTCAATTGTTTGAGCGCAATGGAGGATGTCCATGTCTTCAGAAAAACGAAGCTAATTTTGTCCGCATGTTAAACCATCAGTAAACCATGTTTGGTCCACCCCTTTTCAGATTTTTTCCCACAGTAACGATAATCTTGTGTGTCCTATTAAATTCTGAAATCTACACCCATTTCTCTCAGTGGAACAAGTCTCGGATGACATGCTTGGATCCACTGAAAGGCAAATTATCATAATCACTTCTCTAATCGACTTTCGTCAACTGGTGAACGACTTCTACAAATATGGGTTAGAACTATAACATGATGAATATGATAGTTTTTGTCCAACTATCGGATCATGAAAAGAGAACATGAAATCGGACCCAATGATTTTGATGTGTTTGACGTGGTATTATAGCCACAAATTAATATTAAATGCACTGCTACTGGGTTTTGGGGTATGAATTATACATATGATTAATTGATAAATGGAAGCGATAACGATTGGCCCAATTATGATTTCTATTTAATCGTTTTTCCGGTTTTATTGAACGTCAGGCAAAAAGGAGAAATTACTTTTCCAAATATAATACCACGTTTGTAAAAGCCGGCAGTCATTCTTCCACATTTTTTTAAACGTTCGATTTTGTACAATTTAAAACTAGAAAATTGGGAAGAACAGTATCAAATAACTTTAGTATCAATGTGAATGGTGTCGGATACAACGGAAATGGTTCGATTGTCACGGAGGTCATTCGAATATTTCTGGAAATTTGTAAATAGATAGAATTTATTGAGATACTGTCACACAGAATTGCTTTGGCACTTTTGAAGTGGACGTGTTATATACCGCGTACTCGTGAGATCCGAATTATGCAAGAGTATAACAGAATACGTAAAAATCCATATCTTTCATTTCTCCTGGAGAATTACAGATGACCAAGCATACTGATTAAAATATACCCCCTTCCCGATACGTGTGTACACACACACACACTGACGGACTTTCTTTAAAAACGCAACACTACTATTCTTTGATTTTGAACATCATTTTATTCATAAAGTGGGTACAGTTGAAATAAATGTCAATGAGGGGTGCGTTAAAAATGTGGTTTTGTTCCCTAGTACCGGGTATGACCTCCATAAGCAGTGATGACGGGGCGAAGGCGACGTGACATTGATTGACAAACATTTCGGATCGTCATCTGAGGAATATTCTGCCATTCCTCCAACAAGGCTCTCCCTAATTCTTGCGGATTTCGAAGCTGGCGGCTGCGTACACGTCTCCTCAGCTCGTCCCACAAATGTTCGATTGGATTCTAGTCTGGGGACACAGCGGGCCAACAAAGGACGTCAATGGCGTTCGTTTGAAAAAAAGTTTTGTGTCAATCTTGCCGTATGTGTGCGCGCATTGTCCTGTTGGAAAATTAACCCATTTCCTTGTCTATGCTGCTGCATTAATGGTGCTGAAACAGGCTGCAGAATTTCGTCCACATACCTCCTAGCAGTGAGGGTTCCATTTAAAACGACCAGTTGTGACCGAAAATTGTGGTTAATGACAGCCCAGACCATGACGCCTTCCCCTCCAAACTTTTCGCGCTTGAAGACATAATTGTCTGCAAAACGTTCATGTAAACGACGGTAAACTCGACATCTGCCGGCTGCGTTGCTAACGTTAAATCTGGACTCATCGGAGAACATAACGTGACCGATTTTGACGTTGAGTCTGCAATCTGTACCGTCGGTGTGATTGATATATATATATATATAGAGAGAGAGAGTATAATAAAAAATATCAAAGCGATTGAGTATACTTGACTAATTTCTCTACTACTTCAGGAGTACAATCCTGAGGAACTAAAGAAATTATCGGTAGTTGAGTATACTCAGTCGGCTTTGTGATATTTGACCGGTTGACAGGGGATGCTTATTCCTCCTAGGTAGCTGATTCTACCTCTGGTATGTCTGGGGGGTCTATGTTTGCCGTTCTCTTAATTTTATATCCTTTATAGGTGTTTTGAGACCTCTGTAAAATTCACCTTTTCATGGTGATGTATATTTGCAATTTGGAATAAAATCATTCAGTAATGAGTATTAAAATCTATCTGGATTTTTTTTTTCTTTAGAAATGTGACTCATGTTGAAACAATCGTATTATTTTTAATGCATAGATAAATATCAACTGATCTTTTCTCAAGATTAAATAGAAAGTAGATGAAATCCATTTGCCAACCCTCTTGTGTGCAAGCATTGCCAAGTTTTGGTCATTTTTTGAAAGAAATGATGAACGTGTGAAAATAACAGTAGACACAGAGATTATGTTAAGTATTAGTACTTTAACAGTCAACAATGACTTCTTGATTTTGCACTCGTCCGTGGATAAAAAAGGGAGAAGTGCTTACTTCACACAAAGCTTGCACGGTTTAAGACATAGTGTAATGCGACTTTAGGACTTGATCCCTATTAATTTTCTTTGTGTGTCGTTAAGTGAATTTTCCCTGCAGGGATAAGGATGTGAGATTTCTGTGATTCAGAGGGGATCTAGGACCAGGACACGTGCTAAATCACGCACAAACGGCCGGACTTGCATGTTGTTATGCTCTATTATTAACATATTTCCCTCTGTCTTCTAGCCATGTCTAGTCGCTGTAATTTATAACAGCGAGTTGCATCACTTTGTAAGTAAGTCGCATGTACCTAGAGCAATATTATGCTGAATGTTGCTGATGAAATCAGATTGTATAATTATTTACGTCATATAAAAATAGTCTTTCGCATACGAGTCGCATAATCAAATAACATATCAATTAAGTACCGATCACTCTACCTGCAAACAAAATATCTGATCTTTTTTTCTTAATTCAGAGCATTTAAGTTCTGATTTTAAGTCGATCCCATTTGAAAGCTCAAGTGAACTTTTTCTTAGCAATGTTTTTATTTCCGACGTCCTTTTTTTTTTTTTATCAGCCAGACTTTCCAGAAAGGATGCAAGTTGTTCTAATGAAAGGCCACCCACCCCCCCCCCCCCCTTCTAGGTGGAGGTGATAAAGAAAAAGCGAAAATAGGGTGAAGTAATCAAAGTAACCAGTGAACAAGAAAAGTCAAAACTAGCATGAAAACTTCATATATAATGAAGATTCAAATTTATTTGAAATAGAAATTACAATATGGGATCAAAGTTTAGCAAAGTCCCTGGATATTTAAGCAAGTTTTCAATTTTTGCAGGAACCACATGGTTGCAATTTGTCAAATTGATACGCAAGCATCCGCATTTAAAGCAAATTTAGAAGTTTCTTCACAGACTGGGAATTTCAACATAACTGTAAAATGCAAATACAAAAAGTAAATTTTCATTTTTGAAAAATGCATATGAACAGCAACGCTTCACGCATGCAAACTTTTCACGATGCGATATTTGTAACATGCTTCATGAAGTACGCTGGCGTAAAACGTTGTTGTTCATTCCCTCATGTATTTTCAAAAAAATGAAATTTATTTCTTGAATGTACACGCGTACAGTTCTTTAAACGTCTTCTCGTGAACAACATGCTGAAATAATATAATTATATTTACAATGCTTTGCGTTTGATATATTTTACAAATTATTTACATATCCAATGTTTTTGCCTTCGTTATATTCACAAATTGTAATGGTAGTCATTTCCTCAGGAACTCTCGCCCCAGCTGTGAAAATGCGTGTGTAAATCTTTATATAGTGCGTATATGTTCATGGCTGGGAATTCCGTCAGAAATTATTTCATTTTTCAAAATGCATAATGGTATGAAGAACTGCAATGCTTCACGCCGGTATACTTTTCATGAAAAGCTAAAGCACTTTATGAAGTATGGCGGTATGAAAGGCCGCAGTTCATATCCTCCTATGTAGCCTAAATCCACTTTTTAAGCACCACAAATTCAAATTGATGAGCAAGAATTCTCACTCAAACTTTGTCCACACCATAAGTGGAAAGCAGAAAGATAAAATACGTCAAATTAATGTATATAAGTATCCCCATGTACATGTAGTGTAGATTTAAGTTTGTTCATGCCATGAACCACGTGATATTCTAATTTTACATATAAATATATTGTCAATTTATAAAGAAAAATCTCAAATATAACAAAAGACAACCTTCATTTGGTGAACATTCAAGTTCGTTCACAGCATCACCTCCGGGGCCACCACAGGGGTTTCAAAACGTTTATTTAACTTTGAAAAAAGAACTCATTGAGGATCAATATTTTGCTTTGAAGCCTAAAAAACCACCAGTAAACACGTAAGATTTTGTCATATACCGGTAGTTGTTGATATTGGAAATCAGTAATGATAGGTGAAGAATTTAATAAGCGCCGTCCATCAATCATACAGAATAGGTCGCACTGACGAACAACCTAGTCATGTTGGTCCATCAAAAAGTGCATAAGACGAAATGGCTACAACCACTGCCCTTCTTTAGAAGAATTTATAATCAGTTTATACCCCGTTTTACTTTCTGACCTTTGAAATTAGTGGAAACTGCACTGTCCATTGAAAGAAAAACATTTTCGTCCTCTGTCAGAATTTCCAAAAGTTAGGTTGCATATAGTGTAAATATGAAAGAAAATTTGAAGAAATCCGCGAATTCCTGCCAGTGGTTGAACTACGTTTTTATTATTATTATTGACAGAGGAAGAATGAGTAAGGCCTCGTTAGATACCGTATACGTGTGAAAAAAATTCAGATTTATAATAATTAGATATTCAAGGAGGATAAAACCGTAGGGTATCTTGCGAAATTTGGCGTCGTATCGAAAATAGTCTCCTCTCAGATCCAATTAAAACACGTCCCCTAATGGACTAATTATATTCAGAACTGTCTAGAGGCTATTTAAGAATTATGTTGTCAAAACAAGATAAGAGACACGTAAGTTTTAATGTCTGACAGCTAAAAATATACCTGTGATCATCGCAAGCATTGATGATTATAGCCTACATAATGAAAATGATATGTACACAGAACTATTTCTTTGTGCTGTCATCTTTCTAAAATATTCTTCTATTTTTACACTCGTGTAATTTCCTGTATCTAGATACATAAACATGTAAATAGGCGTGTATATATTTAACGTTCGGGGACGGAAATTTCCTTATATGGGACGATGGCTCGTTACGGAATTTAACGAAATTCAGCTATTGTAAACACAATGACAATATCTCTCAACAAAAAAATCAATATTTTCTGCTGAGTTTAGATCTCACTGAAAATAGAAACCTTGTAACACATCTCAGTCTCTACTGCAGCTGTTGCAAAAGTCAAAATTAGAAAAAATACTCGCAAGTTTACCTGAAAGGGGGCGTTTCCAGACAGGTGAGGTACTAATTTTAGACATCATTACTTTTTCTCGCATGACGGCGCACAAGTGGACTATAGTAATATGAAATACAAAACCGAGCTGACCTGTTTCGCAAATCCGATTGTTATTTAGGAAATGAAAGTCAAACGAGGCGGATGTATGTGTGCGACTGATCAGTGTTACAGTGTTAGTTTATAAGTGTAGTATAACTATTATGGACTACAACTGATTATCTGGGACTATACAGGTAAGACAAGAATACACCCTATTTTCTGTTTGATGAACACTGGTCTTGTACACCTGCACAAGGTAAATGATTCATGCCATAACAGATTTGCTATTTGAAAGGCATGAGTCTTTCAAGAACTTCTCGCGGAGTTACAAATACACAGATATTACCCCATGAATCGTTCTATGGTATATGTGTTACTTGTTTTTAATCACAGTTGAACTAGGAAGATTTGAGATAACACCGTCAAAGTTCAAATCTCACCGAGGAGCTGCAACTAAAGAGTAGAATGGCAGTATGAAACATATGGGTATTGATATAAGCTCTAATCTTTCTTCCAGTAGCCTGGTGTGAATTGTCGCAGCTGCCTCCTGTTTAGAAAAAAAAGGAAGTTAGAAATTTGTCCTACCAGTGGAATTCCATGAAAAGGTGTGAATAAAGTTACAACGTTGCTGATATCAGGCAATACCTCTTTACATCGCGTTCAGGCGTTTGTTGTAGTGGTTCAGAGAATGAACTTTGGGTAGTCCGAGGTTAGGATGTCGGTGGATATATTACCCCCAAAGTTTTCTCAAATCCCCACGGTGTTCACCTACCCCCATCTACAAAAGATGAAGGAGGCACGACCCCAATCCCCCCTTGTGATTCAGGGGAGGGTGCAGGTCGACAATGCCAATGTCAAAGTCAACATCAACAACTTCGATCCAAACTATATTGTGTATGACCAGACTTCAGATACAACTTATATCAGAGGTCGTCTGCTTGGTAAGGTAAGTCGATTTTTCTGAATGTATTGATTGAGATGCAGCATGTTTATATTTAATGAGAACTGAACACTTTTATCTATACACATTGATATGTCGGTAGAGATTTGAGAAAGGAGAGAGAGAGTCTGAGAGACTTAGAAGTTACAAGTGTTCTTTGATAGTTATAGGTGCTTAAAGTACCACCGCCAAAATGTATTTTCTTTTATTTTAATGAGAACTAACATGCAGAATTGCCAAGTCGAATAAAGATTGCTAAAAACCTCATGCTACACCGAGATTACGTCTTATCGGAATTACAGGAGCACTTTGTGTCGAACTTTCGCCTTCCTGAGAACAGACACTACGTGATGTCCTATCTCTGTGATCTTAATGCTGTATACCGATATGACGATATGTATGGATCCATAGTGTATTACCTTTCTACTCTTAGGGAAAAAAAATACAATAAAAATCTAAACCATGTTTTGTATCAACTTTTGATAAAATTTGATGTTGTCTACTCAAGCGAACGAAAACTGGATGGCGGAAAACTTATCGACAATGCTAAACTTTTTGACATGATACCACACGTGCACATTGCAAAGATAAATTCATTTGAATTCATTTTTCACTTCTCAACGCGCCCGAAAAATGATTGGAGTACCGGATGTGAGAACTTAAAGGGGTTCATTTCCCTGTTGATAAGATATTTGAAAAGAAGATCATCGATTTTGACTCGAACTCGAGAGCAAAATTGCATTTCCCTATTGTCAGTAAGAAGGAATACAAGAAACCCCAGGGCGCGTTAATATGATTATAATTGTATTAAGAAAATAACGAAAAACTTTTTAACAGGACAAGAATTCAATAAAGTTACCCAGTGGCAAGATGTATATATAAAATTCTCAAAGGATATAGAAGCCAAAGAATATAGGCAAAAGGAACAAAGACGAGGGCTAAAAATTCCTATCGAACAAAGAGGAAAATATGCAATATAAAGAGGCGATAAGCAAATTCCATTGTTAAGTGGCTTATATATTACAATGAAGAGTTATTTTGTCCACTTGTACCTCGGGGGACGATCAACATTATAAAAATATGCGGAGGTCATTTCGTTCCACGCGATTTCTTTGTTAACTGACACTTCCAAAATTTGATATTTATTTAAAGGTTCAGAATGAGTTGTATATTTTTCCTTTTGTGACATAAGATCTAGCCAAATCTGACAATTTTGCCACCCGTGCTTGTTTTTGCCCGCATAACAAATCATTTCGTCCGTCATCGTGGCCTGAAGACATCGATAAATACACGGGCCGCGGGCGATACCGAGTTATCTCTATCTATTAAGCTATCGTCAAAATATAAACACATGTAATGACTAAAAAGGTGGATTCAGTTGTTAATTTAACTAATTTGGTGGAGGATTTGTAGAGTTCATTCAAAAGTCGTGGATCTCTTTGATATAGCAATTACACACAGTGGTCTACTGGGCGTAGAGAGCCGTTACTGAAACCCCTCCCAGCAGTAGCATAAAACGCTGACGATAATTCGCTTTACTTCTCCCTCTCTCTCTCATCCTTGGTCCGCGAAGTGTTTCAAGCTATTAACCCCGATAACGAGACTTTTCCCCTCACCAAATTATTCTGATATTGATATTTTATATTTATAATAAGTATCTATACAAGAAATAGCCGTTCTAGATGATTTGTTGAGCAATATGACTGGTTTTAAAAAAATTGTTCCTCATATAAGATATCTCGGTTAATTTATGAAATGCTACAACCATTTAAAAAGAAATCAAACTTCTGAACTTATCATATTTATGCTACTTAAGTATCACGCAAGTAAAGGAGATGTTGAGTCAGTAAGGTCTTGATTTGGTGGTCGACCCCAAACCTAATCGCGTCATAGGACTCCCTCGCTCATAACTTATTACCAAGACATAAAAATTTCTTATGATTGGCTAATCGCCACTTCCGATTTTTTTTTTCATTTGGTGTCATTAAGAGATCAAAGATATTATTTTAAAATATGTTGTTTTGTGTCTATGGTGGAGAACAATTGTATTTGAAATGCCAGATTTTGTCACAAAACATTTGGCGCTTAGCGACATTGGTAACCTTCCGACATGTGGCAGTTTTTATACAAATATTATGTTTTATATCTCTCGGTTGCAAGGGTCGTGAGAATGTTTTCAAAATATAACCTAAATGAAAATCAGCTGCTTTTGATTCTTGTACTTACGAAATCAAAGGAGAAGTGTTTCAAGGACATTAAAGAAAAACAGCCATGCTGCGTAACGAAAATTTCCTGCGATTTTGTAAAATTTTCGCATTTTTAGCAAAAATTGTTTGTTTTATAAGGATCGTATTTCTGAGACTCCCCAAGGGCAAGAAAGATATTTTCTCTATATCCATTCGTACCACGCAGACAAGACAACCGTGAAGAACAACTCCATTCATAAAACCTCACCTTGCTCTCCCAGTCGTTGCTGAATCGTAACGTGCTGTGTTTTTTTGGGTTTTTTTTTCATAAGCAAATAAAAAACTCATCTTCTATATTTTTAAATGATGTAGACAAAATACAACTTTATAGTGTATATATCTTTGATTTCCATTGAGTATTTTCATTTTTGGGGTTATGATAAATAGATTAACACCCACGGAAAACGGACCTGTGAGATTAAATCTCTGTGGTAGACGGTTTTGTTTGAAATTTGAGTCACACATTCTTGACATATCTTTATAATGGACCGCAGTGATATATACAAAGATTTACATGTATAATATATACATTAATCCGAAGTATAAATCCGTAACTCGTCATGGGAAACTGATCACAACATTCGAAAAGAAAAGTACATGTGTTTAAAATATAAACCTCTTAACCATTGAAAACGCTTATATTTACACTTGGAGCTTTATATTTACTCAGAAAAAGCAAGGAAATTGAAAACCTTTTGATACACCCATTTAATGCATTTGCTTGCAGTTGATTACCACTTTGTTTGATATATCTAGATCAACCTGCGTGTTTCATCAGGTCTAAAAATAGCTTCGATCGTTTGGATAGCCTTGACTGAAATTGTCACCTGGAAACATTCCTGCATATATTATTGATAAAAACAATATACCTTTTATCGACTCGCCTTGTTTTAACTATATGTTTCTGGGGGGAAAAGAGAAGTTCAATCTGTGTCTGTGTGAGAATTTTACAGATTTTGATGTTATATCCACGTACTCCCCTGGACACCAAATCATATATATCAAATATATAAACATGCTCGTCTGATCTGAGAGTTCTCTCGAGAAATATTTGTTTTATGGTTTTCGAGATAACCTTCTTCATATCTTATGAAAGCGCACCCTTTTTACGAGGTACGCAAGCTTGATATAGCATGCATACGCTGTCCCGGAGAAGCAAACTTGCCGATCTAAGCAGATGACTTATCAATTAATTAATTACAGAGTTCTCGGAGTTTTAATTATAGTGCTGACAAAATCAGCTGACTGTTCCATGTCAGTTTGCAACTTCAGAGCATTGTTGGGTGCATATCCTTAGAGTTTGTTTATTGCTAATGGGTGGCCCATCCGACCCCGATACTCCTATTGTGTTTAAGACTATCATTAAGAACGTCACGCGAACATAATCAAGTGGAAAAACAAAGAAAAACGAAGAACAGAAACATTTTACATGGTCAATAAGTTTATCAAGTTTAAAATACCCAATTGCATGGATCTTAGTTTCCGATACAACACATTCCATGCGTCTGAGGCATTTTTCACCATTTTTGGTGACTAAGCTATATAGTTATCCCCCTTCCCTGAAAACAATAGCATTCGTCCGAGAATTCCGTGCGATTCATCATACGATATAAGTAAAAATCGGTGGTGGCCATCGCGATTATGATCGTATCAAGTTCCCCTCACATCATCAATTTACCTACCATTGCACACGTAGAGCAGGTGATCACGGAGTTTAGACAACAATACGGATTCTTTGTCTTTGAATGTATGTGATATAGGTATTTTTTTTAAAATCCAGAACACTGCGTTCATTTGAGTAGGGACACCTGCAATTTATGGCGAAGAATGATTTACTGGAATGTTATGATCAATGGTACATCTGTTGTATCTAATTGGATTTTTTAGGAATGATATTTGTAGGATTTTGAATAATCAATAACGAAATTGTGTGAAATTGAGCAAAAACATGTCGGAGGAGCTCTCTGTCGTTTGTCTATGTAAAACACGAACATGAGGAATGCCATAAAATTGTTATACAGTTTAGTCAACATTTTACTACTAGGTGCAAATATTTATTTCAAAATATTAGAAAATATTTTTCATCACTCGTATACAATCAAAAATAAAAAGAATCAAATAAAAAGAATCAAGCCAGATATCCCAAACACAAAGTTCATTAAAATGGGATGTTTTTTATGAGAGAGAGAGAGAGAGAGAGAGAGAGAGAGAGATTTGCAAGTTCCAAGTCAGTATTTTCATTGTCTTTACAGGGTGGTTTTGCAAGATGTTACGAACTGCTGGATTTGAATACAAATAAAGTGTATGCTGGAAAGATCATATCGAAACAGCGACTAACAAAACCACATCAGAAACAAAAGGTAGGGTTTAATTTGAGTAAAAAGTTTGTGGAAATAAAAAAAAAAAAGACAGAGGAACAACTGGGGAATTATCATTGTTGCCATTAAGAAATAAACATATTTACAAGTATATTTACAAGCATATTTACATGTACATGTAACAATATGGTTTACCCTGTGTAAAATGTAATATGGATTAATTTTTATAAAGAAAACATAAACAATTCTCTGAAATTCAGCGATTGGTTGCAATGACATCCAGAACACAAATGTACCCAAGTTGAAAAACGACACTAAAAAGTAGGCATATAGATTCTAAACGTATTTGCAGATGAAAAGAAGGAGAATAAAATTCGGTGCAAAGATGTCAATGTTGGTTAGATTGGGCAGTTCTTGTGATTTACTGACGCGTATAATTAGCAGTGTTTTCCTCCATATCTCTGTCGAGTTATCCGAAGACCAACGTTTCATTTTTTCCATCTGCCGTCGTAATCAGTAAATTTCGTTTTCTGGAGGGAATGAGACATAAGAAACGTAACAATTTAATCAGCGGAATCTAGAAGTGGGATAGCGAAAGACAGCTGTCCGAGCTACACAACATTTGATAAGATTTCTTTTTAAAAAATGCTTCCTTGGCAAAACCCAAAAATATTCCGATTTTCATCATAAAAATGGTTGTGGTTTATTAATGAATGGAGTTTTTAGCAACATTTTTTTATATTATGTCTCCTGTAATGAATCCATGTCTTAATTGGATGAAAAGGAAAAAGAATTTGAATGCAAACTTTGTAAAAACGACATATCCTTCAGCACGTTTTGTATAAACTCAAATGTTTTGGATAAATGCATGTTCGGGTCTTTCATACAGACGTTGGCTTTGATAACAAGTTTAATCAAATAAAGTGAATGAAACCTTGAAAAATCGCGGTGTGTAGAACCGGGGATTTCATTGAAAACTTAAATGTAACCTGAATGAAACGGGTAAACAAAGGCCGAATCTTTTGAAAATATTGATTGAAAGTTTTAGAATGAGTCATCCTTCTTTAGCCCGGAAGTCCATCCCACCCCTAAGTTATTAAGGTCTTGTTGGGTTGTGTACCCATATTCTCATTTTATTGGTCTGCTATTGGGAAGGATCTTTTCTTTTATACTCCAACTCTGTGATATTTGTACAGGAGAAATCCATTATCAATCTTCCTTAGAGCGCGAGGTGGCCGTTATAAAACAAACGGGGTGTTGAACACCTTGGGTCACCCCGATAATTCATCAGTTTAAAAGCAACAGACGACAAGTTGATTTCTAGGCTACCCGGTCAATGTCAACAAAGAGACGACAGACGTAAACATTTTTGTGAGAAAGGAGTCAATTTTACCACAGACATAAAGCAACTTTTATGCTTTATGCATATAAGTAAAGACGGGTTTCAGCAACATGTAGCGAGCAAAATGACTCAAGCCAAAAAGTTTTTTGGACCTTAGTTTTTTCCTCAAATCAATTGCAGGCTTGATGTTTGATTCATTTACTCTCTCTCTCTCCCCCTCTCTCTCTCTCTCTCTGCAATTTTACATTTCCTATCGCATCAAACATCAATGTTTAGTCCTGGCACTGAATAATTGATAGCAATCAGACATATTGTATTCTCATCACTTTCCTCTAGCGCTCATCTTGGAAGTTCATGTATAACATGCACAAGTTTTATACATGTACATACATTAAAATTTATAATTACATACAAGAGTTATGACTACATACAGAATTTGCCATTACATATATAATCTATTATTACATATAAAATAGTTACACATAAAAAATTCATATGGAAGGGAGTTAACAAACAAAAGACACAACATATGTACATATGTATATGAGAAGCCTGTAATCTTATAATCTCTATAATATCATTATGTCATCACTCTTTGGTATCTGAAGTAGATTTGTTTGCCTACACATAAAGTGAATAGCAAGAATTGAGTTCCCATAAGAACATAAGCCCATTTGGAATGTCTGAATCGGCAGCAGTCTTTTATGGGCCGTGTTCACTCATGTTCTACACAGAAATGTTCTTTGGTTCGGTGTAAGACGTTCATTATTATTCAATAATATTCATATAAATCTGTAATAACACAATGACCACTGTAACAAATATGCCATTAACAGTACAACTTCATGTGTCTTATTTCCTGGCCGTTGCTGGAATAAATAAAAACTAAATTATGGCAAATTAATTCTCCGTCTGTAAAACTAGTTTATTAGCTGTTTTAAGCCGTCATTTATTGTCAAACGTGTTCATTTACTTTAAAAATTTCAACATTTATGTTGACCATAAGTACAGAAAATTGGAAAGATGAAGGAGAATTTAATAGCTACCGAAGTTAAGTGATAGCGAAATATCGGTTTAATTTGGCTATTTCTGTGATCGTCTGCTCTCGAGTTTCTTTATTGTGGTCCAAGTAATTTTGATCTTTGTACTTAGCATGTTGGTAGTGATAGCCGTGTATTGCCTAGAGTCACTCGATATGAAATAGTCTACTGTGGAAATTACTCTTTATGGGTCTTTAAAACAAAATTTGTTGAACAAAAAAACACCAAAGGACTTGATTTATACGCCAGTTCATTGTTTGTGTATTGAACTGCAACATTATGTCGTCTGCAATGAAATATTACAATGACGGAGAGAAAAAAAAAAGACAAATAAAGATCTACCTCCCCGAAGAGTCATCACTAAAAAACACTTCACAGACAGTAGTAATTCTAACAAATGAAGAATGTGATACCGGTTCTCAAATGTGTTTTAAAGCACTTGATTGATAAAAAATATATATAACATCAAAAAGTTATTGTTTGTTTTCAGTGTTATTTTGTACTTTCTAAAAAAAAATTTGTTTCATTATATTGCCTCAAAGAAATGATTCACAAAGAAATGTCTCATAATTGTAATTTGTCATTGTTGTGACTATGAATCGCAGACATTCGATTGTCAATGAAGGGGTCCCTGAATATATGAGTTTGTATTTTGGCGACGTCCTCAAAATTGAAGAATTTGTATTTTATCTTCATAGATTGCCAGAGAAGTGGACTTGCAAAGAGACCTCTCACATGAACATGTAGTAGGATTTCACAGCTACTTCGAGGACGAGGACAATGTGTATATTGTCCTAGAGAACTGCAGTAGAAAGGTAGAACGAAAACTCCTGTCCAAAAAACCAAATTTTGATTTGGCATTCATACCAGTGTTTACGGCGATAACGATCTTTCTTGTTCATAACGGAGATTTAATAATACTATTGTAATTTCGTCATTGTGTATGAAGTTATATGACAATCAAGTCCCCTCAAATGAACACCTTGTGTGTGTGTACCCATCATTTTGCCAATAGAGAGCTGCACACATTCTTAACGTAATGACAAAGGCCCTCTATATTCTATATAATTATATGTCCTTTATTTCAACAAGGGCACTCAAAATATATCACTCTCTATATTTCTAAGCCCCATGGTTTACAAGCGCAATAAAGATTATATCAACATGGTAAAGATTGGCAGACGACAGAGTAAAATATAGGGACGTGTCAGTTTTAGTGCCATTTTTTTTAAATGAAAAACTTCAAGAAGAGAAGATGGGTTATAAAAGAACTGGAAAATCCACGTTTTTATCAATTTTAAAGTTTTATTTGGCGTCTCGTTAGGTATTCCGAGAATTCAATTCAGTGTACCATGAAACAATGCCCGTGCAACATTTCAATGATACTGTGTTTTGTTCTATTTTTGCAAAGCTTTTAGATAAGATTTAAATAACACCCAAATAAAATACAAACTTTGCAATTATTTGCATCGCATTTTATTTGTGGTAAAGCACTTGTTCCCAAGCCTTAGAAATTAACAAAGCTTGTTGAAACAAATATTGAATAAGTTTTTCTAATATTGAATGCATAATTTAGAATTTGAATTCAGAATGTAATCGATATATAAGGTTTCATTCAAATCACATAGAAATATTTGCCATTTTACAATCATTTCGATGAATTAAGGACAGTCGTAAAAAAAAACTGGTCAGCTGTACTATAATTGCATCTTCACAAGAGAACATAAAGCTTTACAGACATATAGAATTCACTCATTTAAAAACATTTATTTTAGTTACAGTGGCACTGATACCAGAGTGTTCTTTTTCTGTTCAAATTAATGCTACATCTACAATTGTATAGAACACGCCTTAAATACACTATAAGTAGGCTCCATTAAAATTACATGCAAGTTGTCATTTGTGTATATGCTAAAGTATGGAATTGTGCAAACAGGCTTATCTTGTAATCTTTTTGTATAAATTGATTTTAGTCACTAGTCCACATGCTGAAACAGCGAAAGACCTTAACAGAACCGGAAGTTCGATACTATCTTCGTCAAATGGTGGAAGGAGTCAGATACATCCACAATAATAACATCATTCACCGGGATCTCAAACTGGGCAACATGCTACTGAACGAGAAAATGCAGCTCAAAATTGCAGACTTTGGTCTGGCCACAAAAATGACCTATGAAGGAGAAAAGAAAATGTAAGTTATACTGCGAAAAGTATGATAACTGTCTGGTGTAACTGATTCAGATTCTTTATATCAGTGAGCCACAGACTCATTGGATGTACATAAATACAATTATCAATATAAATATACAAACACAAACAACATAGTGGAGAGTGAGTAAACTCCAATAACTGAATTCTCATTGAAGCGTATGTATAAATGCAAGAAATTCTACATTTCAGGACTGTGTGTGGAACTCCCAATTACATAGCCCCTGAGGTTCTACAGAAAAGAGGCCATAGCTACGAAGCAGATGTTTGGGCAATAGGATGTGTTGCGTGAGTGTATAAGAAAAGATATCAACATAATATGATGGATTCAAAATCTTGCCATGACACGAAATAATGTGAAATTATATCTGATTTAAGGATTTTAATTGTCTTTTCAGTTATGCCTTGTTGGTTGGACGTCCCCCATTCGAAACTTCCACTCTTAAAGAGACGTATGTCAGAATTGCAAACAACAACTATGTTCTTCCGCAAACCATGTCACTTCCCGCGCAGGACTTCATTCGCCAGTGCCTGAATCATGAACCCGAACTTAGACCTAGTCTGAACGAGCTCTCGAGTCACGAGTTTTTCACCAGTGGTTTCTTGCCAAGGTCGCTCTCCCCCTCGTGCTGTACCAACGTGCCAAAATTTCCCATGTACACCAAGTTCAACAGGTTATTATGCTAATTCTAAAATTCATGAACATTCTCCGACATCAAAGCACATTTTAATGCGAGGAAAGCTTTAATATCAAACATTAGCGTTTTATATTGAACACCATTTGCGGTAATCATGAGAATAAAACATTGCAAGTTGGTGAATTTAAATGACATTTAGTTTGCATTCAATTTGATGGATATTTTTTCCCAATGGTTTAAAAATCATTATGTTGGGCAATTGATCAAAAACGTTAATGAGTTAAACTATTTCGTTCAGACAGAGTGCAGAAATGCTTCCAGAAAAAAGAAATAATGAAAGCATTTAAAAGTATGCAGACAATTTTAACAAGCGCTGATACTGCACTTTTTGATAGCATGTTTTTACACATGGTAGAATCCGCTTAGAAGATCAAAACTTGATAAGCTATCTATGTCCACACGTCGTACGCTTCCTTAAGACGTACATATTTCTCAGGACTATCATTATTGCTGTCTCAATAATGAAAACCAAGCAAAAATCTTTTGTTAATCATATAACTTTGTAGCTGTCTGGGTATTAGTGTGTTATATTGGGCAAAGTATCCGGTATCACTTTAACCCTGACTCAGTAGTTCTACCCGAGTGACTTCTGTCATATATAGCTGCAATGGTATCCTTAGAAAGCTCTATACTTTAAAAGATTGTTTTCATTTTTTTTAGTCGATAGCACACAAACTTTGCCACAGAGAAACAAATAGCCTGCATTGTTTTTACAAAGCACATGAATGGGACTGTCAATATTTACCTGGTTGAGATAAAACCATCATTTGGTCCTCATTGATGAACCTTGAACATAAAATATCTGATAATTTTCTGAAGCTTAATTGTACCATCGCAGCTGTTGCCTGATCGTAAAACGGCTATGGAAAACCTCTTGTTTTTATAGGCGGGCGATATTATCCTATATTTCTTCTACCATAAAACAAACATGACCGTTATGGTGACCCGAGACTACATCGTACCCACATCTGCTTAAAGTGCAATTATTTCATACGATCTTGTCGGCAAATCTTAAATGGTTTCTTTTTGAATTTCTCTAGATATACACTTTCTCAAGAAAACATGAATTTTTAATAACACTTTACAATACTATGCAAACAATAGGATAAAGAAATAATGGTGAAATATTAAGAATGGACAAAAGCAATCTTCGTTTATGGAAATTTAAAGACGTTAAAGAGATAGAATAGGAATAAGGGGGGATGTAGTCGATACTAGGCTATTAGTATACGTGTACTAACTCTTTGTTTTGCACATTTCTGAATCGACGAATTCATTTCCAGACCCAAGTCGTATGCCGTTCCAGACAAGCCCGATACAGTTGAACGTATGACGTCACCACTCAGGAACATCGAAATCCAGACAGATACTAGACCGGAACGTCAGACAACCGAGGTCAGATCATAGTCAACGCGTCAAGATATATCTATCTTATTGACTTCTCATTTATTTTCAAGTCGACTGTTTTACTTGAATTTGTTCTTAACATTTCCGTATTTCTTTGACAGTATGCAGAACGCCTTTCTTCACCTCCTCCATTTCCTTCAGTCAAATCTCCCATTACTGTATCTGCTCCGGTATCTTTTCCTTCCGTCAAGTCTCCCGTCAGAGAAATTGTCAGCGAGAGGGTTAACCGCTCGGAGTCACCTCCAAGCAGAGGTAAAAATAAATTTAAAAAAAGAAAGAAAACCAATCAAAAAGAATCATCCTTCTTCAACTAAAAGCAAAACTGAGTAAAACTTGTTTCTTTTTTATTATAATTATTAGAATCTTCACCCAAACCACGATCAGCAGTAACGTTACTAGATGTTCTACACACGTGCTTGGAACATATGCCCAAAGGTATTTTAAACTAAATTTGTAATATTTTAAATTTTGTTTTCTTTGTCCACAAACATCAATATACTGATTATTTCCATTTTTACACAATAGATGTACGAGAAAATCCAGCGTCCATATCCGATTCCAACATCGTCTGGGTGACAAAATGGGTAGATTACTCTAACAAATATGGCTTCGGTTTCCAACTCTCCAATGATGTCATCGGCGTTCTCTTTAATGACACGTCTAGAATTGTGATGTCACCGGATGGGAGGTAATTTCCTAAAGCCACTATTTGTTTATCAAGGGACTATGGCTACAGCGTTCAGTAATTTCCTGATACCTTTATTTGTTTATTAGCAGTACTATGATTCCATTGTGTGATATACACCTTTTGTATTCGTAATAACATAATACCTGTGGTTTTGGGTATCAGAGCCACTTTATCTGTCCGAATACTTCTTAAATTCTCTTTAATCCATTATTTAAATAGTATTGTCAGAATGTTATTCCAAATATTTATCATTTAGATTTTGGGCGGAAATTTAAACTCAATATCTTCCTGTAAATGAATTATAGATAAGAGGGAACGGAAACATTTCAAAATTATATTCTATGAAGAATATTAGTGAAGAAATGGAAAATGGAATGTGAAAGGAAAACTTTCTGAACGAAAGAATGTTAAGAACTTGCTAAAAGATGAATCTCAATGATTAAAGGACAGGTGCCCTTTGGCGAAACAACACTTCCGTTTTCCTCTAGTTAAAAAAAAATTAATGAAAGCTAAAGGTTCAACTTACGGTGCAGGTGGAACGGAAAATCTCCATTACAACTAGTTTTATAATCTGTGAATGTTGCATTTACAGAGCTGTGCAGTATTTTGACGTCACCAATAAATCGTCATCGTTCACAGTGGAGTGTGTTCCCGAGGAGCTAGAGAAGAAAACCACACTCCTCCTCTATTTTGCCCGGTATATGGACGAACATCTTATTCAGGTCCGTATACAATATTCACAGTGAAGTTTACGACACACGGGCTAAACCCGGATCAATGTAACCACTTAGAAATTAAGATCCCCAGTTACATATATACAAAACGGGCTTAACCCATACGGTATAAAATGATTGGCTAACAAGGAAAAATAACTCCAAGCAATATCCTTTAGTTAAAATAGACTGTCCAGAAATCATTATAAAATGATAAATGCATTGATATTTTCAATGATTTTCAGGGAGGTCGTGTGGAATTGTCCAAGGACTCGGATGATGCTTGGTATGGAAACGTGTATTTGAAAAAATGGTTCAGAACCTCTAAAGCAATCGTTCTCTACCTTAGTGACGGCACTCTGCAGGTACAGTGACCTCTGTCGTGTCGCGTGGTGACTTTGGTTAAAATATTTTATATTTCGCAACAATTTGGTTTCAAGCAATCTGATACTACTACTAAATTTTATGAAAATCAGATATTCTCTTTTATCAAATAAAGTAAATCTTATATATTTTTTGTAAATTCAGACCAATATCTATAGAATATGTTATAAACAAATATGCGTGAATGAACAAACGGTATATGTACAATATCCAAATTCGTATGCATCTAATGAAAACACTGTTCTGTTTGTGTTTACGAGTATCTCATATTTGCAGGTAAATTTCTTTGATGACCATACCAAAATCATAATGAGTTACATGAAGAATGATTACTTCGTGACTTACATCGATGAAGAGAGAACAGCTAACACATACTGTATGATGCAAATCATCCAAGATGGCTGCCGCAAGGATATAGTACAACGCATGAACTTCGCTAAAAAGATGCTCAAAAATTTGGTAGATATCGAGGGAGTGGATATTTAAAAGGACTTTCTGATATCAGAAGATATCTCACAATGACTTACTGATATCAAAATATCACGTCCCGTTTGTCTTTCAAGGTACAGGTATTGGACGAACCATACTGTGTAGAGGTACATGCGTCTGTCGCACACAAAAGTCTCTTAAAAGTGCCTATGTTGTATATATGTCATATATACTTCAGATCTCGTATAACATACTGATTTCCCTTTTAAATTGGTGCATAATATATAATTAGATAATGCCTAATTACTAGCATATTGTGATGATAGATCTAACAATATAGATATATATAGCTCTAGAGATGGTGAGATTATTGTTGCAATATATCAGAGGACTGACGTCTCGCAGCGATCGCCCGTCCCCCTTAAAACGTTGCACGGTGCTATGACTGCAAGGTTGAATGGACCACGAAGACAAAAATAGATGTGGTCTCACTAATATTCAGTTAGAGAAATACTGAAGAAGAAAAAAAAAACTTCCTGCCAATGATTGAATTCGTGTACAAACTAGTCTTGTCTTTCCTGTCCCAACACATTCATGATAGTTGGGCAAAAATGCATTTAATTGAAATATTTTTGGGCGTTGAACGCCGGGACAGACTAGATAAATCTTGATAACATGTGATAATGAAATCGTGGACCAATATATTGATCTCATGTTGAAGACTCGGAAGAAATGTGCATATAGATAATGCCTTTTTTGTTTCATTGTGCAAACACCTGTGATTTTTTTTTAGGTTATATGTTTTGGGTGCAATTAGCAATGGTTTTTAAATTGCACCATACGAATAGATGTATTTTGTTTCGATATAGTATGAATGAACCACGGCTTATTTCGAAAAGAAATGCCAAACATCTTTTTTTTTGTGTTGCAATATTATGAAACACAAAGGTGTACGTTTGGTTTAGTTTAATCATTTGAAAACAGAATGTGGTTTAAGTGATAATGTAGAAAACTACTGCTTTTTACAATCAGGGATCTCAGAGGCATATAGTAATATTATAATCAGTGGAGTGCATGCAAATTATGGTTACATAACCCTCGGTATTTTCGTCTTAAGACGCTGTTGCAAATTTTACTTTTGTGACTGTGTAATATGACAACTGTATATGCAATGCTTTTTGTGGGTTTTGTCCTACCCTCAATACATCTTTTTAAAAGGGATGTATAATTTTACTGTTTTGTATGCATGTCAACTAAAATCACATCATGAACTGCATTTATTGTGTAAGATAGAGTGTGGTTGACTAAATGTGAAAACTTGAAGTGATGTGTGATTTAAAGAGTTTTGTTCTCAATAAAATGTCTTGCAATAACAGTTTTGTGATATTTCCGTTCAAAAGGATAAACAATGGTCATTTGGCACATAATCGACTGGAAGTCTAGATTCATTCATTCATATTTTATTTCCCTCATATGAGGATTATATGAACATAATTACTCAAATGTACATGAAAGACACGCAATTACAAATAATGAAAAAATACAAACAGTACAGAAAATACAAAAATTCAACACATACAAACACACACATATATGTATATATACATATAATTGTACACTATATACACACATATGTATATATACATTTACAGATCTATGACGTATGGATGAAGTTTACATTTTTGTTAGATATATGTTACTGACACACTTTAAATGACAAATTTGAGAGTCTTGTTATAACATGTAGCTGCGTTTCTTAAATACCTAAAGTTGAACAATTGAAGAGATCTTATATGTGTTTCTGGAATGGATGTAAAAGAGTTGCGTCCTAGAAGAAAGAGAAATATTTCATCATCTGGCATGGCACATAGTTCAGTTGAATGGCTGGAAATTCAAATACACAAATTCTTTTATAAATTAAATTGATAATGAAATAACGAATAAACATTTATGGCCACAGTCGAACAAATGGCAAATTTTGTGTAACAGTGGAGAAGACTTGAAGCCCAGTTGTTGCAGTTTGATTTCCATTTGCATCTATGAGAGTTAATTTCACTCATTTTTACTTGGTTGATTAAACAAAATTTTTCATCTAACGGCGTGGTCATTACAATTAAATAACGCTCAGATGAAAGACAAAGACCAACTGAAGAAAAGTATCTCCTTTTTCTTTTGGTGCGACTTCAATGAAAATATCGGTCTCACCACCGGCACCTGAAGTGTAAATAGTGTGTATAGATAGTATGTACACTCCCCAAGTGGTCCTCTCAAAAATTTGCATAAAATAGAAACGACTAGAGCGACTTATGAAAGTGACCAGCGGGGAAATAACACATTTTGGATAAATAATTGGTTTTATACTTATTTTCATTGGGTAGAAAGGGGTGGTGGTGGTATGTATATAAGATCTAAGTACCCACTTTCCACACTTCGGTAACTAATATGATGTTTGATACATCGCTTCATTTGAGGAACCTCTCATTCCGAATTTGGTTCTCGACAATGTGTTTAGTATTTTCTAGCTCTCTAGATGACCCATGCTGCATGGAATCGAGCTAATCGAGAGTTTCTTATCGTGCAATCAGCCAGACGTTACGTGGTGGTTTTTATTTGATAAAAAACCAAAAAAAAAAAAAAACCACTTTCACAATGTTCAAGTCGTGATTAGCTCCTATAATCTTTAATGTTATATATAGGACTTGGATATTCTCAGATTAATTATTGTGGATTTATTCTCTTAGTATATATATATATATATATACTACATTGGAAATGTAAACAATGTGAAATTTAAATTTACACTATATATATATATATATATATAATTTCACATTGCTTCCATTTCCAATGTAGTATCGTATATATATATATATATATATATATATATATAATATTTAGTGTAAATTCCACATTTTTTACATTTCCAATGTTTTTGCCTTCGTTACCTGTATATGGTAGCCATTATAGTAGTCCTCATGAATGCGATGTAGTTTATTGTAAACAATGTGCGTATGAATCTTGATACATATAGTATGTCAAGGTTAACGGCTGGGAATCCCGACATAAATGAAACTATAGAGAGTGAATTATACGAAATAAATTCCATTTTTGAAAATATTTGAGGATATTACCTGCTAAATTTCACAACGGCATACTTTTTATGAAGCGCTAATTTATGAAGTATGCCTGCATTTACAGGCGTCACAGTTCATACTCCTATGTATTTTCACAACCCAATTTATTTTTTCCACAAAAGATGCGATGTGATGCAAAATGAAGTGTGAAAAAATGAATTATTTTGATTTTTTTAAATTTATGTACGAAATACTTAGAAATAACCATTTTACACCAGAGCATGTGCTGCACATAACATGGAAGTGGTCCAGTACGTCACCTCATCCATCCATAGAAGCAAAATTAAAGAACCCGAGATTTTTGACAAAGTACAGTGTAAGAAACTAATTTCAAATTTCCAATAGTCAATAATCATCCCAAAGTCTTAGAACTTAAAAGTGAAATTGAAAACAAATGACTATCCTCAGTTACATATTTAAATACTCCAGTCACAAAAATTGAGGAACCCCAATATAAAAAGAGAGGGCGATTTGATATACCAACGTAAATAATCTGTTGGAAAGCACCTTTGTCATTCTATTTCATGACAGCTGTATGAACGTATAAGATTGCCACCCACTCGATATATGGTCTATCTTCTCGAGTTTCGTACTTTAAAAACCACGTTTACTAATGGTGGTTCCAACGAACTAAAAAAAACCGCAGGACTGATTCCGTGTCACTTTATATAATTCATCATCCAAAAACTGACCCAATGTTAACTATAAATCTCGTGTAGTTTACAATACCTTTCAAGAACAAGACATGAACACACATCCCCTTTCCCCTTGTAGATTTCAGAACGAAGTGTGAATCATCATGGAAACGTGATTTACTATATGTTAGATTGTTGAAAAGTGAAAGTATGAATGTAATCATTATTATTATTATTTTGTAAAAATGATACACTGGACACAAAAACTGACCAGTCAGGAAGAGCCCAGTGATGATAATAATATTGTAATCCTCACTGAATAAGATCACACTCTCTCTTTCAATTATGTTGGCATAGTGCAATGACTTAAATTAAATTTGAGTTCATTGTGCACTAGTAGATATAAGTAACCATCGTGTCACGTTAAACTCTAAGGTTCTCAGTTTCACATCATACGTGAACAGAAGTAACAATTTTGGTGGACGGACAGATAGACATGGTAGAAATACTCTGTATCTCCTACGACCTTGCCGTGGGGGTGTAATCATATCACTCCAAACCGATTACTCTGGTGAAACAAGAAGTTTGAATCCAAAAGAAAACATAAAATATCAAGCTTCTCATAAGAATGGCAGATTGTCAAATCTACACAACAAATAGGTGCGCAATAACAAACCGATATTTGGTGAAATATCAAAATCTTGTATTCTATCTCGATACAAGATAAACGTACCGTTTTCCCACTTTCAATATACTGTGCGATATTACTTCTCGTTTATATTATCTGTTGGTTTGGTTTCTTACACTCGGACGCTTGTAACGAGAGTTGTCAGAAGACAACCTATCTAGAACAAAAGCTCGCCGGGAAGTGTGACTTACCCTATCCCCAATGGTTCAAAGACATAGTCAATGTTAAGTGAGTAAAATTAGCGCATGATGAACGACCTACCAATTGGTATGAAACACGCCAGACAACATTCGACACGACATGTTGTATTTGCAAATTAGATCATTATAACGAAAATCTTACTTTAATGAATGTCGAAACCCCTGTAACATTAATTTGTTAGTAGCCTGCCTCGATTTAGCAATGGATCATACTCTCGCATAAGAAATCAGTTAAAAGATATAAACACCATACGCAGGTGATTGCTTGTTTGTTTGTTTTACGTCCCGTTCAGCATTTTTCACTCATACCGAGACGTAACCATCTGTAGGTGAAGTACCACAAACTTATTGTTTGTTTGTTTTACGTCCCGTCGAGAATATTTCACTCATATTGAGACGTCACCAGCTGTAGGTGAAGTACCACAAATTTAGACCTATGCTTAGCGCTCAGGGCAGTAGCAGTTAGGGTTCTTTAACATGCCAACGCCTACCGTGACACGGGACCTCCGTTTTTAAGGTCATATCCGAAAGACCCGTGATTCTCACTTCTAAATGCCGAGCGTTTGGCGAAGGAGCAATCACTACCTATTTTTCGTCTTAGGTTTGACGCAGCCATGGCACGAACGGGGCTCGAACTCAAGCCATTCGGTTACGAAGCGAACGCTCTAATCACTGAGCTGCCGCGACCGGTACCACAACTTTAGACCTATGCTTAGCGCTCAGGGCCGGTAAGGTTCTTCAACGTGCCAACGCCTGAAGCGACACGGGACCTCCGTTTTAACGGTCATATCCGAAAGACCCACAATTCTCGCTTTTCAATGCCAAACGTTTGGCGAAGGAGCAATCACTACCTATGTTTACGTCATACGTTTGACGCAGCCATGGCACGAACGGGGCTCGAACTCAAGCCATTCGGTTACGAAGCGAACGCTCTAATCAATGAGCTACCGCGTCCGGTCCATTTGCAGGTAACAACAGAATATTGCTTCATATATATGGAAAGTTGATGATGGAGAAGATGATGTCATCCCATTTTTCATAAAGCCGTGTCGTTAGTTTGCAGTACAGATCTGTTCAATAAAATATTCATATATGAAATATATATGGAAGATTTTGAGTTCACTGAATATATTGAATCAACATATGAATGAAAATGAGTATTGCTAAGAGATAAAACGTCGTCAATATATATATATATATAATTGTCGAGTTGAAATTTTCTTCTCATGTAAAAGCTTTTGAATACTGTTAACGTATTTAATTCCACTGAGTCCTAACTTCGCGGATTATCAGTTTTGGTTTGGCACACAGGTATGAAATTTCGCCGAGTTGCATATGGCTAAAATGAAAATAGCTTGCATGGTATGAAATTACACGAATTTTATGTCACCACAGACTTAGCGGGAATAACTATGGTACATAAAAAAAGTACACTTACAGTAAATTCTGCCTCATAAGAATTCAAAAAGATGTCAGCTAATAAAGGAGCACAATTCATGCCCATTTGATTTCTTGTTTGTTTGTTTGTTTATAGCCGCCTGAGCAATTTTTCAGCTATCCGGCGGCTGTCACCATTACCGGTGACAGGGCTGCAAATTTAGGCCTATGCTCGGCACTCAGGGCCTTTGAGCAGGGAGGGATCTTTATCGTGCCACACCTACTGCGACACGGGACCTCGGTTTATACGGTCTCATCCGAAAGACCGGCACTCACGTCCCACAGCGGGATTCGAACCCCCGACTCAAGGATCATCAGATCTTTGAGCCCGACGCTCTAACCACTGCGCCACGCGGATTTGATTTCCAATAGACTGTACATATGATGGCTGCAGAATCAAAACTGCTTAAAAAGTGAGATCTACGGTCACTTACGGATAATTGTTAAAAAGCATTAAAATCTTTGTTTATCTTTTAGTGCAAACATGAAGAACAATTACATGTCAATCTCACTAATGGTAAAATTGATTAGATTCGTACCTTTCATTAAGTCAATATTCGTACCTTTTATTAAATCAATATACACGTATCATAATACGTATTGTGATGTGGTCAACATCAATAAAATGCACCGCGACGACACACGATACGCCCGTCAGATGTTCATTAATGACAATGCATGACACAAAATAATGTCAAACTTGCTTGGTACAAAGATTGCACTAATACTTTCGCTTTAAGGTAACTGAGGTAAAACCAAGATCTTTCCTTGTAATGTGTCTATTGCATATTGCACTTGACTTGTCAATATACATCTTGATTGTTCAAATAACTACAAAACTATTTCAAACCATATTTTCATTTTTTTTTTAATTTACACCTATTTAGATTATTTCTTTTACATGAAATTTTTATGGTATAAATTACTTATTTTGGGTTGTACAAAGAAATGCCCCTTAACTAAAGGAGTAACAAATTGTTCCCACAGTCTTCTTACATCACACTCATTATACCGCAGGTTTTGCTGTATTTATTTTTAGGGCGTTCATATTTATAACCTAATGGGTCAGCTTGCATCTAATCAGATGCGGACAAATTCTTTGTTTATATAAGATTCTCTTTGTAGTGCAGTATTACTTTCTATGTTTGTTAATGAATGTAAATGATGGCATATCTAATTAAGAAAGGCAAAACAAAACGTTGTTGTGATGGTGTTAGTTAGTAGTGATTCAAGATCTGGACACAAAGATTACGTGTAGAGAGTAGAGTTCAGTAGGTTTCCAAAGCCATTTTGCTGAACTCTGAAACACCAAGCATGGCTTTGATTGTTACTCTCATGGGGCAAACAGAATCTTAACTAGACAGCCTAATAAAAACTGAATATGAAACACCATCTGTGCAAAGTTTGCAATACAATACAGCATATAATTATATTATTAATGTTGGAAACAAAATAATTATTCATATTAATCATCATGTAGCTACATTTAATGAAAAATGTGTATTTCTAGTTGTAATAATTACCGAATAGAGTTACTGTTTTACTTTTACACACACAAATATATATATATATAGGGATTACCTCCCTTAAAACATAGTTTGTTTGGTTTTTTTTTGATAATTACCATTTTAAAACTGTTAATGACCTGATTTTAAGCTGCAATTCACATTTCTCTATGATGCACAAATTGACAAAATTTGTTGATTCTAGGACTCATATCTACAAGAGTCTAAAAAAGGGTTATGCCATATATTGACATATCATCTTAATTATGGACCACAGTGACCTTAATTTAGGGTACAACACACTTTCTTCCCAAGATGCATTAACTTTCTAGACTCAAATAATTGTCCAGTTACAAGTTGGGGAGGTTTTTGCCATATTTGGCCATATCATCTTAATCAAGGATCACAGTGACCTCACTTTAAAGTGTGATCCACCCCCTGCCCAAGATGTGTTATCTGACAAAGTTTGATGATTCTAGGTTTCATAGTATTTAAGTTACGAGCTGAACATGAAGCAGGACAGACGGATGGACACAATTGCCATACCATAATACATCCCTTCTTAGACAGGCATATAAAAGGTGAAGATAACGAAATGTGATCAATCTCATAATCTTTTGATATATATCATGATAATATCGACTGTACTGTTACACCCCTTCTACTACAACTTGCATCCTTTTTATGTACAGTTAATTTTCAGTATCTTGAATACCATGGATAGAGTTGGAAGTCCAAACTACATTTTTTAGAATGTATTTTAACATCAATATCTTGAACCCCTGGATATCTAAAAAAACCCACGAGGTTTGACTGTATTTCACTGATAACAGCCATAACAAAATTTCATTAAAGTTCCATACATGCTGAAGGAAAATTGGTCCTCACTGTAAACTGTGGATAGATAGATAAACAGACAGACAGACTAAAAACTATGACACTCCTGCCCCTTCAGTCCCCAGGAAAATAATGCCTGAATAGACAACAAACATTGTTAGGACTTGTCCCTTCCCCTTGACTGTGCTGGTAGAATATAACCCAACTTAGATCTGAAAATATGTTATTCTTGTATCTCCTTTCTAGAATTCAATAATTGTATAAGGTATGACTTTTATATCAGCTCCACAAAATTAATAAATGATATGTAATGTCTCCAAAAAAACTTTTATTTTTTTTTTCGCTGGTTGGAATCCTCAGCTAACTGTTGGGCATATGCCTCTCTGATACACTTAAATGCCTGTAAATTAGCATATGGTGTCTGTGTTATGGGATCAAAGTATTTAGCAGGTAACTTAGTGACTGGGCAGAACTGTTTATGGGGGACTTTCAGTTTATACTGTGAAAAGCATTCACGGAAGTTTCTTTCATCTGTGAATGTTATGAATGTCCTTGAACACTTTTCATTTTCATCCAGTCTCCTCTGGGGTTCAGCACTGAAATATAAAAAAATGGATTAGCTTTATTCAGTACATGAGTTTTAAATGAAAGATAGCGATTCCTAAATGATAGTGAAACAATGAAAATTATAATAATATATAACCAAACAAATAATAAACACTACATAACGTCACCACATGGCAATGTTTTCAATGATATAGTATATTTAAAGCTTTTATCCTATGAAGATGGCAACACTAGAGAAAATATTGAAATATAATGTTAATTTTAAATCAACATCATACTAAAAGGTAAATTTAACAATTTTGAGTTTTAAAAAAAAAAATTTCTATCATCATATCTTATTATGAATGTTTCAATTAAATATTCACTCAATTTGATAATCACCAATTCGTCTTCATTATTCATTAGCCATAATCTTTATTAGATAAGAGGTAAAATTCTTGCTACTTACAAACATCATGAAAGAACAAATTTCTCTCATCCTTATATAACAGACAATCAGTATGCAAATGAGATTCATCTTCTATATGGTTTAAGTTACATTATTCACAAAATTCTTTTGTTTCTGTTTAGATGAATTTTCTTATTAGTACAAGTACCATTTTATTTTTTTTTACCATTCAGTACCTACCTTTCTCAATTCTTAAGTTATATGTGCTTACTTGGAATCTACACAGAGGGTTTGTTAATTCAAATGATTTAATGAACATGTATTTCCCCATGGTAAAATTATTTTTATACAAACTAAGTGTGTCACAGTGACACAAATGGCAACAAAGCTTAAATTAATGACAATACTGTTTTACTCTGGTGACATGCTGAAACTAACCACCATACATAAGCAAAAAGTGAGGATTTCTTGAAAATTATAAAACCTGAGGCAAATAAAATCTGGACCTGCATATTTTCATGATATATCTATGTTCCAAATATCAATTAAAAATTACCATGTATGATTGAGTTAACAAGCAGAAACTGTGAATTGTTTGAAATTTTTCTAAGTCCAAGGGACATAACTCTACAATTTTTTTTTCTGACCTGAACCATACACAAGCATATTCTGTATCCTGAATTTCAATTAAAAATGTCAGTGTATGACTGAAATAATGTGGAAACTATGAAGTGTTTGAATTTTTTCTAAGTCCAAGGGGAAAAATTTTGTCAAAAATATTTCAATCCCCACCATTTTTCTGGCAGCAGGTATAAAAATAAGCTGCAGAACTGTTGTGTTATGGTCAAAGACTAAAATATAAAGTCATAACACTACAGTTCTGCATCTAGCATAAAAATATTTATTAAGTTTTCCTGGTTTCTAACCCTTTTGTCTTTTCCACCAGTGTAGTAAAAATCGATTTCTTATACGATTCGTAACTTGTTTGTTTGATTTCAGCTCTTCACAATTTGATAACACAGAGCCTATTTCCTTAACATTACTGTGCCAACAATTTATATTGTATGAAGACAGATAGTCTCATTATACTAGTAAGCACTGTAACAAGGAAGATTCTGGACTACTTACAAGTCTGTGTAAAATATATTGAATTACTGAGCATAGCATGGAATGTCTACCTAATTTTCAAATTATTGCAAAATCTGTACTTATTTCTTTTACAAATACCCAAAACTTAATATTTAAGTTTTCTTCAAAACAATTATCTTTGTCTTTTCCTAGCATGCATGTCATAAGTGTTCCCACACCTCACAGCCATATAAGGCAGTAGGTTTTACTATGTGATCAAAAAGATGTAATAATGTTTTCATGGGAGGATATGTTCATTTTATATCTTTGCATAGTTTGACAGATGTCTTAAGCACTTTGTTTCATGCAGATTCTTAAAACCAAAGAAAGATATCTCTATATAAAGTAACAAAGAAAGGTGGATCAAAGATATGACTGAGTTCACTCTACAGTACACACAAGACAACTACACAAGATTGGGAATCGTGTTACCTGTCATCGTCCACACTGATTTCTGGTTCTGGAGGAAGTTCCTCTATTAGGGGCATTGTCAGCGAATGATAACGAATGATCGGACCTCTGTGCATCTGTTTCTGAATACGGTTTTTCTTCTTTTCAAGTTCCATTCTTTGGTAATTTTCTACAATGATATCAACAAGTTTAATATAATATATGTAAGTCATTACTCATTATATCATTTGTCAGTGAAAATTGTCCATCAAAAAATCCACACCTAAAATTATTTCTATAATCAACAATGCATTATCTAAAACTACACATTAATATGATGTATCTAGAAAACATTAGTACAGAGGCAGATCAGTCACACACTTTATCCTACTCCCCACTCGTCCAGTGCACTTACCCAGAGACGTCATGTTCTCTTCCTCTGTAATTTTGGCCTCCTCCAGCAGCTCCTCCTGTGTTAACCTCCTGACCTCAGATACCCGTTTCTGAGCGGCCATTTCCTTCAGCATCTTGGCTCTAGCTTCCCTCTGCTTGTCTCTCTGTTCCACAGCTTTAGATTTCTCTGATGTTGTGTTTCTTAGTTTCTTCTTTTCTAGTATCAATAATAATAACATTTATTTAACAAATAAGGTCAACACTTCAATGTTAAACTCTGTTCTATTCTGTCAAAATTTATGTATGTATTACTGAATATAGTCCTAAATGTAAATAATATTTAAATATACATAGTGATTATTTACATATAAGTTTTACAGTGATTTACAGTAATGTTTTAGGTCAGCAGCATTATACTTAGAGTATGTTATGCAAACAGTATAAGATATATTTTCCTACAAGAACCAAACCCTCAAGTACCTGAGAGTTGTCCAAAACTGAATGTGTCAGCCAATCAAAACCCAGTAGCTGTAACTTCAACATAAGCCTAACTCCCAACCTTTCTTTATTTAAGCCCAATATTTTTGTATATTATTTATATGTATCTAATCTGCTTTATTACTTTGCTACATAAAAATACCAGGAACAAATATTTTCAATTTCATGGGAAATGGATTCGTACATGATCAAATCCAACAAGAAACCCTTTAGGCTTCATGTGACTACCCAGCCCACTGTGATCTTTTTTTTTTTTAACCTTGTCATCTATTTATAGCAATACTAAGAAAAGTGCATCCATCCTCTGGTCAAAGGCATTGCACCACCACCACCCTAATTTATTTTCCTTCCTAAACTTTGTAGATGGTATGATATCATTTGATAATTGCTCAATCATCTTCTCCTTTTTACCTTGAGATTCAATTCACAGTGCATTTCAGATTATTTATGTTTTAATGCAACTTGCTTACCCGGTGTATGGTATATTTGTACTTTTGAAACTTTTTCTGTTTTGGGTTTAGGCTTTTTCTCTTCTGTTTTCTTCTTTGCTGGTGGCTCCTATAAACAAAAGTATATATCTATTACAGTTATACATGTGTACTAATTTCTGTTTCCTATTACCTGTATGAGAACTTTTAAATATTCACAAACCTTCTGGTTTAAAGATTAGTGCCCAACCAATAAGAGCTTTTTATCAAAGAGAACCCCCGCCCCTTTCACATCTAGACATATTTAAAAGAACGCAATAAATTGAGAATTGCACTGGCAAAGGGGGAATGTTCATTTTTAGTTTTTATCTAGTACAGAAATGCCAAAATAACCAAGGTAAATCTCAGTCTGGGTTTAATCTTATTAAATTATTAATGTACGTGAATATAAAACAAGTCTGTATTTTTTATAATAGACATTGTTTACAAAATATTGTACTTAGTGTTACCCTGGTGTAAATACAGAGCAATTCCAGTCAACAAGATCAAGGTCATACAGTCTACCTTGTAAGCTTTAGTGACTACTCTTCGCTTTTTCTTTGGACCCTCGTCGTCATCATCACTTTTAGGTTCATCATTTTCATCTATACTTATGTCTGAGTCTGTGTCATCATCCTCCGATTCCTCAGATTCATACACACCATCATCTTCTTCCTATAATTTTCAATCAACAGAACTACAATCATGTGTAAAGTATAGGTAAATAAACATTATGTTCAAAAAGTGTATTATGTGGTTATCATATTCAGATCTAAAATGGATACAAAGCTTAAACATATGTAGATAGTAAAACAGTACATTGTACTAGATGACATGTCACATAAATCAATCATGGTGACCATTGCTTTATTTGAATTAATCAATGGCTCTTACATTATTTACGCCCAGTTTTACATGTATTGACAAACTTGGTTGCATCTCGTATCATGTTAGTTAATGAGCATGAAAAATGAAACATGTCACTTTCTTCATTTCATGTCACCTAATTAAGCAAACAGTGGCTCAGACATCCAATGATTGCCTGTTGACATGTAAATGTAAGTAACAGAACATACTGTGGTCAAGTTTCTCACACATCTGGCTGCTTGTATGATAAACATGTAACTAATCTGATAATGGTGAATAAATAAAAAATAACCACTGTCTGGTTTTTAAGGATGGTCAGCATCATGAAAATTTTTGTGTAAAGAATGGATAAGATTCTAGTTGGGACTTCCAAAATATGCTGACTATAAGGGACTGGAATCTTTTTAAAAAATTTGGGGGGGGGGGATAGGTTTTGAAAAATTTCACTGTAGTTGATAGTTCTTGTGATTTTGTCACCTTGAATGGTGAAAACAGTCATCTAGTCTCTTTTGAATATGCACATATATGTAGCAAAGTGATAGGGATGAACAATTTTGATGTTATAAATTTATGTAATTTGTCATATCCAATATTTTTACATGTAATATGTTTTTAACTAAAGGGAATGAAAATCACTCTAAGTATGATTCATTATAAGCCTGATTGATGTAGCCATGCTTTACTGTATATGCTACCAAATCCATATGGCCATTTGTCAAAGTGGAAATTTCTAAGGTCAAGAGAGGAGTGTAATATCATATGCAGATACTATAAGGATAAATCTGCAGCTTTTACAAATATGACCACAGGCACTTGGGGCATGGATCATGATAATCCCCCCCCCCTCTATTGTCATTTTGCTGATCTGAAATAAACAATAAACACACTAAATTTTTTCCTACTTATATTTTTATATTCTTATAATCACTGGTAACATCATTTTTACCAATACGTGACAAGAGACAAAAAATAACATATTTGGGTGATTTTTAATGCATATTTACAAAATATAAGAAAGAAAAAAAATTAGTGTGTTTATTTCAGATCAGAAAAAGTGATAATGGGGGGAGGGGGTGGGGGGTTGATCATGATCCATGTCCCAAGTGCCTGTGATCACACTAAGAAATCTAGAAAACATTTTCCTGTTCTGCATATTTTAGCTAAATCTAATATTCAGCAACAATATGAAACAAGAAACTTAAACGCTCCCAAAAGTTCCTTGTATACTGATGATAGACTTCACATAATATATATATCATTATCCCAGTATGAGTAATTTGGACTCGTCCTAGAGTCAAAACTCTGGGGTACAAAATTCACAATTTTCGTACATTCTTTTCTGCTTTTCCTACACATGCATTTAGTTTTATATCGTATCAGCAAACTCAAAGAAGGCTTTCAAATGTTGAAGACAATAATCACCATAATACTTTTGGTCTCAATCTGGAATCAAAACCCTTACCCCTGGGATTATTAAATTTACAATTGTGGTAGAGGTCTTCCTGCTCTACATTACTATGCATTTCTTGCAGATGCTGTAGAGAAGAAGATTTTTGAAAATTGGTTAATTTTTGGCAGGTTTTGCCACACCCCTAACACCCCAAGTGAGCAGGAATCCTGAAATTTACAATTTATGTCCCCCTTGTCACAAAGATGCTTCATACCAAATTTGAAAAGAATTGGAATGGTAGTTATCAAGAAGTTAAAAATATTCAATTGTTAATGCATGATGGACACCAATTGCAATAGGTCATCTCAGTGTACTTAGGTGACATAAAAATTTCCAACTGCAGAAAATATCTAGTATACTATATCTGAATTAATTTTTTTTCTATCTTATGATATGACAAAGTATTGAAATGAAAAATATTTTTTCTTACCTGATCTAGCAACCATATAATTATCGCTTGTCCACATGTATGAATTTACTGAGCAATCAGACAAATGTTAATGTTGATTGATTGGTTATCATATATATACAAGAATGTTAAATCTGTTTTAATAAATGCCAATTAAGCAAGATATTCATATATCTTTTCTGTTCTTACTCTTCTATGTAAATTCAGATGATTCAGAATCTATATTGACAGTTGTCGATTGCTTTTGACAAGTAAAATCATGAAAATGAATTTGTGAAATGCTGATATGGTAGCTTATCAGACAAGTGACATTAATCCTACAGATATTTTGATGGTTTTTTTTTTTTTAGTACAGACCAAGCTTTTATAGATAGTACAAGTTTCAGTGCAAGCAGACACATTAATTCATATCAGTGAATATACCTCATTAAAACCTCCATAGGTAGTTTTGTAAAATTCATCCTCATCTTCTGCTTCAAGCAGGCGGGCCATTTTATTTCCTGCATTGATTCTCTTTTCTCTGCTACTTGCCATTTTTATGCCTAGAACAATATTAAAATCATATTGCTTTGTGATTTTTAAATTGATAAAAAAAATATTCTACATAAAGTATTCATTACTTTTACCTTACATTCACAAATGACTTTTGACTCCTATACTATCAGACTACCTGTGTACTAAAACTTATTTACTAGACAGAACCAAGGCAGGGTTTTATCAAGGTTCATTTTAACACCGAGCAAAGCTTAGACAGACTGCAAAGCAAGGCTCTGAAGGTAACTAGAGAAAAGACAAAATCTGCAAAATAGAGATAACTCTACATATATGTTTACTGAAAATTCTGTGAGCTGTATGGGCACTGCCATTTTGTTCAACTATCAGTATCTTTGGCTGTCTCCATTTTGATTTGTACAATGCTACACAAGTTGTTCCAAGTAATTCATTCATTATTTATTTCAATGGTTATTTGAGTTTTCAAATTGATTGCCAAAAAAAATACAAGAATCTGATGTTCAATTTGTAATTTTTAAAAACACTCAGTTTGTTCAAAATGAATTGTACAATTGTTGTTGTAACAGTTTTAGCAAATCATTATATAGAAAACAGTAATTTGACTAAATAAATAAACAAGTTCACGAGTTTCTATAAACAAAAATATATGACTGTGGTACTTCAACGAAAACCTGTAGTTTGAAAAGTACCACAAACATACAGATAAGCAAAGTTTCCCCATACATTCTAATTTGTTACAATTGAATCACCTCACCCTTTCCTATCACATTTTAGCATGCGACAGACAAGGACGAGATGATCAAATTGGTATTTATGGGTTGATATGATGTCACAATGCATTGTTTATGTCGACTAAGTAATATATTTCCTGTGTTAAATGAACAGGTGGATCAAATGCCCAAAGTTGTTATTTTTGATTATATGTATATAAAAGATATAAAAGTATTGAAACATCTAAACAATCTCGGACTGTAACATCACATGCTTTAGAATCCTCCCAAGAATTAATGAACCCTTTTTCAGTTTCATATGAAAGCAAACACAAACGAATCTTTAACATTTGGATACTGCTGGCATTTATTTCTACATAATATTGTTTTAATCCCACGAACCATCAAAGTCCAATGTCTTTTTCATTTCTGCTCTTCCGAACATACTTGAAAATTGTTCATGTCCTATTTAGTAGGTTGGGAACACTATCCCTATAACAAGATAGTCTCACTAAAACGTGATTATCCCTCTTTAGCAAGAGTAATAAAATTCCTTACAATCAAGCAAAACATCCAAGGAGTATATCTCTCCATGTTTAATGAAAAGAAGAAAAAGTGCCAAAATGTCTGATACTACTGCAAATATATTAATCAAAACCAAAACATCCATGATATGCATTAGATTACAGCATCCTGCCATCTTATGTAGCAACGTTGATAAGAATTTTTTGACGGTGTTGTCAATTTCAGAGACAATTCGCGCCATGTTGAGCGTGTTGCTTATTGCAAGGATTTTGCCATTATTTTCAATCTAAACACTCACTTATTGTAACGTTTAATTTCTCGCTAGAGAGGGATAATTGCGTTTTAGTGAAAAGATCTTGCTTATAGGAAGTGTTTCCACCCTGTTTAGTATTCGAGAATTTTTAAATTCAATAAGAAAAAAATTGACAGAACACTTTTTGTACGACTCTATGTAAATCCATTTTCTGTACTTCATGACAAAATTTGCTGACTCCTTTGCTTAATACTCAAAGTACATCGTATTCATTGTGTATAAAGTGGTTACCTTTAATTTTCGTGTAGTTCCTGATCTTTGAGTTTAAATATTATTTTCAAATTTTGTTTTCGGCGATGCCGCTCATGCAGGAGAAATTATCAAGAGAACGATCCCGACGTAATTTAATTAACAGTTCCCACGCCCGACGGAGCGATCTCACGTTTTTCAGAATACATGTACCATCAATTTTCTCTTCTTGAAACAAAGAAATAAATAATCACCTATCGTGACCCTGATAACTTAGGATAAGTACACCGAGAAGTTAGATAATAAACCACACTCAGTGTATGTGTATATATCTGAAACATGTATTGTGCTCTCAGTGTTATTCTGGAAAGTTACTGGAGTTGCTGGGGTACATGTATAGATAATGTGGTATATCTAACTGCAGGGATTTCATATATAGACGTCTGTTTACTGCCAATAACACACACACACACACACACACACACACACACACACACACACACACACACACACACACACACACACACACACACACACACACACACACACACACAAGAAATATAAATATTACCATTTATAAGCATGTAGAATCGGGGGAAGGGGTTGCCCCCTTTTTTGACAATAATTATTATATGTTATGGAAATAAAGATATGTTGGGTGAACCCCTGTTTTTGATAATATTTTGATAATATTATTAAATGAGAAGAATGTGAACTTCAGCATCATGAAAAGAACCGGATGAACGCTCTCTTCATGATGATCTGTTATTTGCATGTGGAAATAATGATATATTGGGTGATTATTCTTGATAAAAATATCGAACAAGAAGAATGTTAGCTCGAAATTTATGAATTATTATTATTATTATATTCACTTATATAGCGTAAAATTACGTATAGTTTCTATGCGCTTTACAGAGGTTGTCCTAATAAAGAGGAAACACTTATAAAAAGAGTTATTAAATTTATGAATAATTTAACCCATGTAGTAAAGGATGAACCCCCTTCTAATAATTAAGGAGTCTGAAAATCGGACAGACAATTTATTTATTTATTTTGCTTGTCAAAGAAATTTTCATTTAATTTACTTTCAACTCAATCCCGGGTGTGTGTGGGGGGGGGGGGGGGAGAGTCATAGAAGTTGAAAGCAAATTAAATGAAAATTTCACTTGAAAAACGAAAACGATGCTGCGTGCCTGTTTCCAAGATAGAATATGTAGGTACAATATACGTGAAACAAATTATTTTATTGAATATCAGGCATGTATTCTTCTTTTTAAAATGCGGGCTAGGCCTATCCAAAACGCCTTGGAGAGAGAGAGAGAGAGAGAGAGAGAGAGAGAGAGAGAGAGAGAGAGAGAGAGAGAGAGAGAGAGAGAGAGAGAGAATTTTAGTTATCTCAATTTTCTTAATCGTGGAGGGGGAGGTACATCAATACTAATATAAACTTTTAGTAGCAATCTCCACTAAACATGTATTATATTCTTCATAAGAATGATGACATTAGATTGCTCAAGTTATTTTCCTATATTTGCGACGTTAGAAAAAAAATGGATGGGCAGTCCCCTCCCATGCTTCTTCGTGCCTAAATATTTATATATCTATATACATATATAGATCCTACCCAATTGCCGTTGTTATATATGTGTACTGTAAATATGCTTGTATTACGCATTATGCGATATAATAATAATGATTAAAGAAAACAAGCCACAACAATGACCTATAACCTTTGAATTAATCACAGGTGCTCGACGTTTTACATAATCAAGACAAATGAAACCACGTCTACACTTGAATACATAATAATCTGCTATTATTGTATTCTTAATCTATACTTTGGAGTCAATGTATTGAATTTCAAATGATGTACGAAATGTTGTTTTAAATAACGCAAACACACGTGAATATTATTAATAAAGTGTATCAATTTAGCGTAGAAAGTAATAGACATCCCTCCTTCTAGCTCTAGATACTGAAACACGTAGTATATTTGATACAACATAACAGTATCCATTGTTGCCGAAAATGTACGAATTTTCGTCGTCTGTTTTTTTGTTGTTGTTTGTTTTTTGTTTTTTTTGGGTTTTTTTTTGAATAAATAAATAAACGCAACTTGTCTTTGATTTGATATTTCATTAATTTATTTTTAAATAATTTCATTTTGAAAAGGCAGAACGTCCAAATATGTTACCATGACCTTTGAAAAAGGAAAGTAGAGTAATAAAAAAAAATTGAAATTATATGAAAGAAAGTAAAAGTTTTTGAGGTTAAATGAAAGAACAGGTTATATCGCATACTATGCCCCACAAATTAAAAAAGAAAGAAAGAAAGAAGGAAAGACAGATTGACAGACAGACAGACAGACAGATAGATAGGTAGATAGATAGACAGATAGATAAATTAGACACCCAAAGGACCAATTCGTAAAATCAGCTACTCGATCCGCTCATTTATTTTTGTATCTCTTGTAGCGACAATATAAAAATCAAAGTACTGAAAGTATTGATAGAAGTTGAACATTCAATACGCAGTGAAAATTACTGTTTCAATGTAGAGATGTTTTCATGTGGTAAACAATTTGTATTTTGATGTTTAGACAATATTTCTATGCAAGATCCCCGTTAGAATGCTATTATAATCTTTATTCTGTATGTTCCATTATTTTGTTTTTCAATTAGCATTTACATGTACAGGTGCATTTTAATAATAGTCACTTTTAATTTAAAAATTTCTCTTTTATCCAATGATGAGTTTTTTTTTAATAATTTCGGAAATGAATTTATATATATATATATATATATATATATATATATATATATATATATATATATATATATAAACACTCGTTAGGGGGCCTCCGTGACCAAGTGGTTAGAGCATCGCCCTCAAAATCACAAGGCCTCTAGTCGGCGCGGGTTCGAATCTCGCCCGCGCCGATATATGTGAGAAAGTTTGCCAGTTTACTTTCGGAAGGTCAGTGGTCTCTTCCTGGGTACCTTGTATTTGGGTTCTCTCCTCCACCTACATAAACTGAACGCTACCAGATAACTGAAAAATTGTTGAGTGTGGCGGAAAACAACAATCAATCAAATCAATCAATCAACACACTCGTTTTCTTTAATGTCCGATCTGTGTGAATGGATGCAAAGGTAAATAGACAAATTGATTAAAAGCACTAGAACAGCACACTTCTTGTATGTTAAGATGGTCATTCTAATGGTAAGAAGGAATTCAACGACGAAGGAAAAATTTAGTTCTGAACACATCAATTAGGCCTAGTGATGTTTTCATCATATTTTTGGCTCTCTCCAAATTTTTATCCCTTTGCGAGGTCACCCAAAGTTTAACAGGCATTTCCCCCTCTTTATACTATCAATTATGCATACTTGTTACTATATGATCACAGCTTTAATAAATCACTTGTAACTCTCCTCTTTATACTGCCAAAAATGCAGACATGCTAAGGTAAAACCAGTTATTTTCTGTAAAAAAAAAATGTACATATATTATTGTCCTGCTATTGGGCAATCTATATATTAAAATAATATGGTTTTATTGTAGCATGTCACCATATTTAGTATAGAACGTAAACAATGCAATTTTCAACCATCATAACAAAACATTTTTTATACTGTTTACAAAGCGACAGAACTTTTGCAAAGTCTTGGAGAAGAAATATTATTACAGGGAATATAAGTTATTATAGGTTACTGCTACAATATTATGATATATTTGAATATATTAATGACAAATTGGTTTCTTGAACTCAACAAATCTGTTTTAATTTGATAAATTTTAAATCAACGATAGTTTAGATTAAAATACCATTGTTTCATTAAAAAAAATGATAATGTAGACATTGCATAAATTTTTTCTTGCATAGATTGATTGATTAATAATAAATAATAATAATAATAATAAATTTATTTTGTAAAGCGTAAAGTCCATACTGCTCTAAACGCTATTTAAACAACAATAAAATGAGTGAAATGAGGTATATAAAAACAGATCATAGTAGGTCCCAGATTAGTTGTAGCATGTGAACAGATGAGTCTTTAATTTAGATTTGAAGGTACAGAGACTAGTGGCAGTTCTGATATCATACGGAAGAGCGTTCCACAGTTTAGGGCCAGCAACACTAAAGGCTCGAGTTTGAATCACCGTTGAGGTGGTAAATGGCACTCGTAGTAGGCTCTGGTCACTGGACCGCAGTATTCTGGAGGGAGCATAAGGTGTTATGAGTTCTTGCAGATAGGATGGGGCTGTGTTATGTACTGTTTTGTACACCAACACCAATGTCTTGAAGATGACTCTTTGCTGAACTGGAAGCCAATGGAGAGAGCGTAGTACAGGTGTAATTCTGTCATATTTTCTGGTGCCTGAGATGATTCTGGCAGCAGCATTTTGGATAGATTGAAGCCGCTGGATCTGCGTTGATGGTAAGCCGCAAAAGAGAGAGTTACAGTAGTCCAGCTTTGTTGTTATAAAGGCATGGACAACATATTCTAACGATTCCCTGTCTAGATATCTTCTCAGCTGGCTCAGGTTCTTAAGGTGGATGAAGGCACCTCTGCACACTGATGATATATGTGCCTCCATGGTTAAGTGTTGGTCAATTGTTACACCAACTCCCTTGGCCTTAGCAACAGGAGTGATAGAATCGTTTCCTACTTGCAGTGATGGTATGTGCAGCTTAGATGCCATTTGTTTTGAGGATATTACTAGCACCTCGGTCTTGTCTGTGTTGATCTTGAGGTGATGTTGAGCCATCCAGGTTTGAACTGACCTCAAGCAAGACTCCATCTGACTGACTGCAAGAGCAACCTGTTGAACATTAAAGCTGATATACAATTCATTGTCGTCAGCATACATGTGGTACAAGACATTGTTCTTTCTGAGAAGGGTCCCCAGGGATGATGTGTAGATGTTGAATAGGACAGGCTCAAGGACCGATCCCTGGGGGACACCACAGCCCAACTCAGTGGCACCAGATTTTGCCCCCTTCACTTTGACAATCTGGGTCCGATTGGTAAGATAGGACGCGAACCACATGAGCACAGTGTCCTTAATTCCAAGGTTCTTGGGTATTTGTAGCAAGCGTGAATGATCCACAGTATCAAAGGCAGCCGATAGGTCCAACTGCACTAGCAAGACAGCTTTCTGCTGTCCAATGGCACAAACCACATCATTGTGAACTCGCAGAAGTGCCGTCTCAGTACTATGTCCCTGACGGTAAGCACTTTGGAATGGCTCGAGTAGATCATTCTCACTGAGGTAGGTATGTATCTGTGCTGCTACAACCTTCTCAATTAACTTGGATACATATGCAAGGTTGGACACTGGCCGGTAGTTCTTTGGTACATCAGGGTCTAGTGAAGCCTTTTTCAGAAGTGGTGTCACAATAGCTCCTTTAAAAGATGTTGGGAAGGAACCACTCTCAAGTGACTTATTTATGATGGACGTGATGATGGGAGCGAGAGTTGTGACCTCTTGCTTCACAAGAGATGTGGGCAGAGGGTCAAGTTCACAGCTCTTGTTGGCAGATGACATTATCAACTTCGTTACTTGATCTACAGTAACATGTTGGAAATGACCAAGTTCGGTTTCGTCTCCGAGTGCTGGTAGTTCTACAAGTGGATGGTGGTAGTCGCATGTAATGGAGCTGCGAATACGTGAAATTTTCTGTACAAAAAAGTCACTAAACATGACAGCCAGATCTGATGGTAATTTGTCAGCAGGCAATGGAGTGACTGAGTTTCTACCAAGCAGCTTGTTGACCACTCTGAAAAGCTGCTTACTGTCACCTTTGTTATCATACACCAAGGTGCTGTAATGCTGGAGCTTAGCCGTATTTATGAGCATGTTCACCTCTTCCCTGTGCTGAATGTAAATCTCTCTGTGTACCGCGAGTCCTGATTTGCGCCACATTCTCTCAGCTTGTCTGCGTCTCTGCTTCGCCTCTCTGATAGAGCTGTTGTACCACTCAGATTCTGGCCTGATGGTGATAATGCGAGTTCTGAGTGGTGCAAACTTGTCCATAATGGATGAGAGTTCACTACTATAGAGATCTGTGAGGTCAGTGAGTGACATCTCAGTTGCAGCCGATGTGCAAAGAGAAGAGCTGATGACAGCTTGACTGAAAGTACTGGGATTAATGGTCTTGACCTTGCGATAAGTCACTGACTGTTTAGGCAGCTCGGATTTGTACAAGGAGAGATTCACAAACACAGGGAAATGATCCGGGAACCCATGGTCCTCAGCAAGGGTGGTAAGCACAAGTGAGTCTACTGATCGGGATAAATAATATTGTTTAACGTCCCGCTCGAAAATCTTTCACTCGTATGGAGACGTCACCATTGTCGGTAAAGTGCGGCAAATTTAGGCCTATGCTCGGGGCTTGTGGCCTTTGAGCAGGGAGGAATCTTTTACGTGCCACACCTGCTGTGACACGGGATCTCGGTTTTTACGGTCTCATCCGAAGGACCGCCCCATTTAGTCGCCTCTTACGACAAGCAAGGGGTACTGAGGATCTAGTCTAACAACCCGGATCTTCACGGTGTTTGTGGTTATGGAGAAGAAGTTGGAATGTGAAAAGGTTACAGACAGATGGACAACAAACGATGAAAAAAGTTCACTTGAGCTTTCTACTCAGCTGAAATAATGAGTCAATAGCCGAACTTAGAACTTTTTCATTACCAACTAGTACTCATTGTAACAGGGACCAAATGTTCCCCCATGTAGCAAGTGGTGTCAATCGTTTAAGGTGTAACGTCTCAATATATAGCTCTTTTATTACGTTCAGTCCATTTCATAGTGAAACAAATCAGCTACAAACATCTAAATATTCAAAATTTCGTGCACGTGCATGCACGTGATAATGAGTAAATTGACCTTGTCAATATACTAAAATCTAAATATACAACTGCAACATAAATTTGAAAACATTTCACTGAAAAGTGATGAACTAACAGCGAGTAGAAATTACGAAGACCGAAAACAATGCACGTGCATAAACGCGCATACATGTGTGTTTTAGCACAACTAATAATCTTACATTGTAGGATCTTGTTGTATGTACTCTATGACTTCAATATCACTGAAAATACCTTATTCATGGGCGAGATATATGTATCTGAATGTTAGCTAATCAAACGCACGTAAGTGCGAGGAAGTGACTTTGACAATTCAATTGGTGAGATCTAAATCAACAATTGAATTGATGATATCTTCAAATAACTAAAGATATCTTTGATTATTTGAGTTTATATTATTTTGGCTTTCCACAAATTTTGCAGATTTACAAGTATGGGTGATTGTATGGTTTTGGACTTCCTGAAGAAAAAAAAACCCCAGGCACTGAATAGTACTTGGAGCAAATTTTGATATCCACATGAAATATGGCTTTACTTTGGCATTATCAATAAGACGTAATGCTAGTTAACTAGCATTGACAAATTTGATCTACGGGGACTTTGAGACACCACAAGAGGGGTTATCGAAGACCCAAACGATGAATTCTTCAAACATTTTGTCAAAAACCACATTAATAAGTCAGGGTAGGGCTGCAAGAGGGTTCACAGTAGGAACATACAAGGGCGAGTCAATAAGTAAACAGCCTAACTTATTTCCGGTTGAAATCCACCTCTTCTTTTTTTTATGTAATTGCCATCTAGTGTGATGCATTTACACCAAAGGTGTTCAGGTGCCATCAGTCCAGAACTGAAAATGTCAGGATCCTTTCCATTGGCCCACTTCTTAATTGCTGTCACGAATTCTTCTACAGACCGGAAATGATGTCCACGGATATCCTTTTAAAGTTTTGGAATGGGAAGAGTTCGCTAGGATCTTGGAAAGGCGAATAGACAGGATGTGGTATTAATTCATACCCGTTTCACTCTACAGCATCCATTGCAACTTTGCAAGTGTGGACTCTCGCGTTGTCCTGTTGCAGCAAAACACCTTTAGAGGTTTTTCACGGATAGCAGTTTTCAGCTGGCCTAGCAAGTTTGCATACTACATTCCAGTTATTGTACCTCTCTTGGGTAAAAAGTACACCATAGTAACGCTTTTTGCGTCCCAAAATACTGTGACCATCAACTTGCCAGCAAATGGTTGCGTCTTGAACTTGTTTGGGTTCGAGGACCCCGGCCCTATCCACTGACGACTCTGAGATTTATTGTCTGGCTAATAATAATGAACTCAAGTCTCATCTACAGTCGCCAGACCCAAAAGAAAATCATCTTTTGACCATTACGCTTCAACAAGGCGCTGTATACTGCTGCTCTGGTTGTCATTTGCTCATCGCTAAGGGATTTGGGGACCCAACGGGCTATTAGCTTCCGCATTCCTAAACAAGCATGTATGATTTTTGAAACGCTACCATGTGAAATACCTAATGCCTGCGATATTTCTTCCACCTGAATTCGCCTATCAGAATATAACAGATCCCGAACTTTGTTACACATTTCTTCATCGGTGGCATCTAGTGGGCATCCAGACCTGGATTCATCTTCTAAAGACGTTCTACAGCGTTTGAATTCCCCTACCCAGAATTTAACCTGGGCATAAGATGGTGCAGAAGACCCATAAACATTGGCTAACTTGTCGTGTAATACCCTGACTGTTTTACCTTTTAAATACAAGTACCGAATAACACCATAGATGAAAAACATGCCTTTGCATCACTAGCCATGTTTGACATTCAATATCTTATTAAATAATGACTAGATACGCGTGTGATGTGTGCCTAGGTATAAAACATTTTTTGAAACAAGGCATGAAAATCGTGACCGTCTCGGTCAATCGGAAATGGGATAGCCTGGTTACTTACTGACTCGAGCTCGCCCTCGTACAAGGATCTTTTTTAAAAATCTTTTTTAAGAATCTGTAAATTCAATATGCATGCACACTTATATAATGTATATCAATATTACATGGTCGGAGAGTTTAAAGTTCTACATGAGAAAATGAAGGACTTAAAAAGTTCTTAAGAACCATAAGAGTTCTACTATCGTTTGTAAAATTAGATGAAACGTTCATATGTACTGTAAATCTAAATTTGTTCACATCATGACCCCTGGATTCTGGATTGGGTCACAATGTGGTTTACAGTTTTACATATATAGGAATACATGTGTATAGACAATTTTATGAAAATATTCTTTTTAAGAATCACAAGGGATTGATTTGTGAAATTCAAAAGCATCTGCATAAAGTGTAGACTCAAATTTGTTTAAACCATAAAACCAGAGTAAAGGTGGAGCCGCATAAGGGTTTGAAATTTTACATAGGAATATATAGGGAATATCTTTTGAATCACATAAAAAGCCACGATAATTAAATTTTTCAAATTAATATACAAATATCCCCATATAGTGTATATTCAAGTTTATTTACCTCCTAAGTTCAAGGCGGGACCACAAGAGGAAGTGGGAGTTATTTGGGACTTGATGTCTTATATGGGAAAATAAAGTAAGTTGGGCGAGCAATGTAGCCCATGGACCTTTTGCTAAAAGAATTTGCTAATAAGATTTTAAATATATGGAAAAAAGGACATATTGGCTGGAATAGGAAGACACATGTAGAAAAAAAATCTTTGAAAATATTCTTTTCAAGAAAAACAAAGGATCAATATTTGCGAAAGTAATTCGAAAGCATCGTCTTAAAGTGTAAATTCAAGTTTGTTCACTCTGATTCTGACTACGGATTGCTCCGTTTACTTGATCATAATATAGGGCTAACGGCGGGTGTGACCGGTCGACAGGGGATGCTTACTCCTCCTAGGCACCTGATCGCACCTCTGGTATGACCAGGGGTCTGAGTTTGCCCATCTCTGATTTGTATTTTCTATAGGAATTACGAGATTGAATACTGTTAGTATCTTGACCTTTTCACTAAGAAAACTGAACGTAGTGCGAAGCCGAGAAAAGGATTTGATGTTTTACAAAGGAATACATGGGGGAAAAAATTGAATTCCTTCTTTAAAAACACACACACAAAAATTCGAATTTTCAAATTAACATCAGCAAGTTTATTTACACCAAGATGTAGCAGGGAATGATGGAGATTTGATGTTTTACATGGGATAATACTAAAGGTTGGCGAGTGATGTAGCCCATGGGCCTCCTGTTAAAAGAAATTCCTTATATGAAAAATGGGCATATTGTTTGGCACACATTTGGTAATAATAAAGCACAACCCTAGAGGGTTTCGAGAGGTTTCATTATCTGCATGTATATAATACCGGGGTGTTTGTGGACGAATCATTTATGAAATACAAACCGAATAAACATGATTCAGATTATTAGTAAATTGATTACGTGTCTTCAGAAATGAAATGTTTTGAAAATATTTAAGACTAACAAGTACACAAAGCTCTCATAAAACGAACTTTATTGTTTTAAAGACATTCATAGCCGTATTAGCTCTGTTAAACTTAATCACAGACTACAAAAGGTTATAAAATCTCCAAACAAAATGACGAGAACGTTCCACGGTCCATCATTTTACAGCTTTGTTTGCCTTTAATTGCATGTACTCCTTCTCAAAATTACCCATCAAAATGCTGTATTTTCCAATAAAGACAGCAATTGAGACCCACGTCCTGGGGATACCTCATTAGACCATTCCGCATATCAATCACGTGACATGGTCTGTTGTTCAGCTATTATTCAATACTTCAAACCTCGTCTTACATCATTTATGTTCCATGGGACAATGCAGCACTAGATGTACTTTCATGTGCATGTAATACGTTCTGTAATCTATAGGTTGTTTTGGAATTAGAGTACCAAACCCCCGGATGCGTGACCCGCACGCAGTTTACCCCAAGATTGAGCGGAGGTATAAATGTTTAGGTGTGGCGTGATTGGCTGGCTAATATCAAGAGTGAAATTATTTGAAATTGAGAGAAATAATACAGAAGTTTAAACTAATTGTCGGGATGAAACATTATCGGACAAAATCGAGAAATGAGTGAGGACATTGCCATGGTAGGGGTGTGTTTGAAATGAAAGGTTTAATTTACTGCAGATTGCTGTGTTGTAAAAAAGTACAAATATGAACTATAAAAGCAACTATATATATATATATATATATATATATATATATTTGTTTTGGTCGGTTTTTTTTATTAGCACTTGGAGTGAATTTGAAATCTTGGCGTTCATTTATCTAAAATTAATTTCGTTCATTAGTGAGAGGACCAAATGTTAGTACTGAGGTCTATGGGAAATGAATTGGTACTCTTTTCCCTTTTTGTGATAGCAATTAGTCGGGCTCAGCATCCCACAAAGTAAAGATAACTCAATACTTCTAAGATCCGCTCTGTAAACCGCGATCCTTACGCAAACTTCTGTTATAGTCTTTCAAAATTATTTTTACCTAATTGTACATGCGATTTACCAGAATACTCTAATCACTTATTCTTTGTAAGAAGGCATTAATCAGAGGAATGCACTGTTCAGATTCGGCTCCATTTTACATTTTATATCATTAATTGTTACAATGTACGTTATTTACTTCTTTAGGGTGATGAAGCTCAAAGTATCGAGTTAAATCATAGCATTTTATCAATTGTCCAAATAATATTCTACCTCCTGGTCATTTACTTGATTACTATCAGTACCTACCGTTAAATCAAAAAAACGAGAAAACTTTCTTGCACGAAATGATGAAGAATAATGTTCACTCCTTTTGTATGTTATCAATACACTACAATATTATCATAATGTTATAGCAAGTATTTCAAAGAGAATAGGGAGAACGAAAAATATGATGGACCAAACATACAGTGTGTTCAAGACGTATTTTCTGATTTATTTTTTTAATCGAAAGAGTCGAGGGGCCCCTCCTCCCTTTTATCTGTTTTTTCTTTTCTTTGAATGTTGATTTTGTTTACCTGACATGCTAATAGATAATGTACATTGAACAAGCCTAACTCATTTTGCCGTCACTCTTGCTGAGAATACACAAAGATCAAAACAGTGTCTTCGACGAGAGTACACATGCTCTTCTATAAACATACTAAAAACAGGGTAACGCGATTAACCAATAAATAATACAGGCAGTCTGTGAACTCTCTTCTCGAATTAATTGCTGCATTAAAGCATGCTCTAATGACTTTATTTGAGGGAACCATTACATAGTGCTGATAATGATGATTTTGTGTATGGTAACTTTGACATTAGAAACCAATGTTGAATGGTTTACCTGTATCAAGAATACATCTAGGCATTAACTGGGCAATTACTGGCCAAATTATTGCCTTACAATGATAATTATTTTACAGGAGCAAAATTTGATATTTGATAATGAAATAAATAGATCTGTAATGTGAATAAAGAATCAGTCCCTGTTTGTAATGAAGAAAAATTATATCTTGAAAAAACTTTTTACAAAATAGTCTTGTTTCTTTTTTTTTTTTTTCGAAGATGCAACTACTTGAATGCATGCACTTTATTTTGATTTTAATCGTTCTTTATATATATATATATATATATTGTGTGTGTGTGTGTGTGTGTGTGTGTGTGTGTGTGTGTGTGTGTGTGAGAGAGAGAGAGAGAGAGAGAGAGAGAGAGAGAGAGAGAGAGCTGCCATTCGTTTTTTGTGAGTAAAAATATAACAGCAAGATATTGTTTGATAAACAAAATACTATCATTGAATGATATTTACATTACAGTTATACATATACTGCTATGGGGGAATGATTCTCAATTTTTATTTCTAAGATACTTTTGAAATTCTCTTCCATTTATCATGGTCATTGTTTTATGTGCTATTCCACATGCAAAATTTAACATTACGCGGCACATCCAATGTTGTCAATATGGGCCAAACTTTTAGGAAATAATCAGTTGGGTGTGTATTCTATGAAAATCGATTTATTTTGATATTGCATCACTTAGTTAAATTTACATGACAGAAAACAAAAAAGTTAGTATCGTGTACTAATTCATACAAGCTATCAGCAATATCAGATGGAAATACTCAGAACAGCAACACTGAAATGAAACATCAATTATACATACTTCTAAATTACGTCTTCAACTATCATTATTAATCTTCAAAATTGTGAAATTTTTTTTATTCCAATTTTATAAATGGTACGATGATCGATTTAATAGAAATCTTGGATTTTCATAAGCACCGCTAGGTGGCACATCGTAACTAGGAACGCTGGAGCGTGAAAAATGGCGGCGATCCGAAAGTAATTACACCAAAGTAGTGGAGAAATGTAGTTTTCGACACTATTTTGGTTGTTCGTATCCGCCATATGATGCATATACAAATGAAAACGGGTTGACTTTACTAGAAGAGTGTACCAAATATCAAACATCTTCTGTAGTCTCTGAAATTAAAAATTGGAGACCAGGCAAACGCCAACGCAACAGCCTGCAGCCAACACAGAGAGATATCACATCGCAAGTCGAATTGGGTGATTTCGGTAAAATCATCACAAAATTATATCAGAATGGAAGTCATATCGTTGTTTTAAAGTGAAAGATACAAATAAAAAACCCAGTAATCTTGATATTTCTATTATCAACATTGGTACACTAGACATGCATGTGCATGCAATGATGCAGTAACCTAGGAAATATAAACGTATGTGTACATGTGCAATACATTAACGGATCTAAATATGGAGGTTGCATTAAGTGGATTTGAAAAGGGGGGGGGGGGGGGAGAATTAGACAAAACATGTATCTTTGTCCGGAAGGGGTGTGTGTGACATAAAATAGTATGAAAACAATTCTGACTAATAACTGACGTACCACATATGGGGTAGGGTAAAAAAAATCTATATTTGTTATCGACACAGAACTTAGAATATGAAAATTGTTAGTTGTATTCAGGAAATGTAACGCCATTTCATGCAAAAGCTAACACCTTTGTGGAGATAACCCCAACCCAAATTCCCTCAGTTTGAAATTTTTTTAGATTTGACAAAACATGCAAATATGCACAATGACTGAATGGAATTTTAATTTCTTTTTAATTTCTTTTTCTAAATTAATAATTAAAAGAATAGTATATAGGAATGGAATGTCATGGTGCATTGTAATAGCATATAATGATATATGAAGCTAAGTTTAGACTTAACAAGTTCATTTGACAATTTTTAAAACAAAAAAGTAAGAAAACGTACAATTATTTGCTACTAAAATAATTACTGGTCTTGCATGAATTGCTTCGAGGAATTTATTACACAGATCAAGAAACAGACGGGGAACCTTTGGAAATGAGAAGAGATAGAAATAAATAATGTTGGAAATACACATTAACTTAATTCCCATGTATCTACAAAATATTGCACTTGATATTAGAAGTACGGTACATTACCAAAATGCAGGTTGGAATTATTCAGCAAATATTTTATTCCTCATACTGTCAGAAATTGATATTCTCTAACTGTTCATACAAGCTAGGAAGCAACTCTAATGAAAAAAAAAATTATAAAAAATAATTTATATAGGAACAGATTTTTGAATATAATACACACAAGGTTGAGACATAACTGTATTTTAAACTCTGATTTATTTCGTTGTAACCTAATCCAAATTGTCCATGTGGACTATTATATATATATGTGTGTGTGTGTGTGTGTGTGTGTGTGTCTGTCCGTTGCAGATTATTTATAACATATGACGATTTTATAAATTATTGTAATAGGAGACAGTTATCCATGTTTTTGAAGTTATGCCTAATCCTTTTGATGTTTTAATGTCAATAAAATATGTTCAATTCATCATTGGTTTAAAGGTGAGATTCCTAACAATTCTAATTCATTATAGGCTGCATATTCAAATTGTCCTCTCACTCTCTCTCTCTCTCTCTCTCTCTCTCTCTCTCTCTCTCTCTCTCTCTCTCTCTCTCTCTCTCTCGTTTTGTCTCTCTCCCTGAAAACTATTTTAGGTGACAAACAAGTAGTAAGCGACTAAACTGTTTTAAGGAAATTTGTCGATGTAAAGAGGACAGTTTGTATTTACATGTCGACAAATCGGACATCAGATGGGTGTTAATGAAAATGCATTCCACTGTGTCCATTAATTCTATGGAAATGCAATAAGTGATATTTCATGTTCAGAGAGATCGTTACCGCTAATGCAATTGTGGTGACAATTTATGGCAGTGTACGGAATGGAATAAATAAGGAGGCAGATGAAAAGGAAACATAAACTTTACATGATTATAATTTGTAAAAATATTAATTAGCACAAACCTTTGGCTTTGAATCATTCACAAGATAATCCATGTGCAGAATTGTCTTTTACTATGAAAAGGAACATATGTACCTTTTATTAAACTAAATTAATAAATATTGGAAGAAATGTTGTAATGTAGAGATCAATCGTATTAAAACATAACCAAGGCCAGATCTTCATCAAAATCTCTCAAGCCTTTCTTATCGGTGGCGTTTTTGTTGTTGTTGTTTTAGGTGGAAGGCTAGGGATCAAACGATTTAATTTTTAATATATATATATATATATATATATATATATATATATATGAACCGTGTATACTATATATAGAAAATAAATTGAACTCAAACTCAAAATCTTTTTCTGAAACATTTCACATGTACATTTGTAAATCTAGTCATCAGTAATGGTTTCTCTGTATCAATTTTGACCCAACCAATTAATTTTAATATTTGGGTTCTTACGCTATTTGTTTGTATATAAAATAATGCCATATTCACTTACAATGTCTTGTGCATTAATTGGATAGTTTAATTTGAACTCAACACAAAACTTGAGATGCGAATATTTGGAGATAAGTATGGTTTCTAGAGAATTAATTGAATTCAAAAGCAAAAAAAAATATTTTTCTGAAACGTTACATTGCTTCTACTGTCCTTCGGGTTATTTTGGGTCTCCGTTGTGCTTTTCCCCTTCTTGACTTTCGTTCTAACTCCTATGTTCGCTGCACTCAATACTTTCCCCGGTCTCCGATATGTTGCCCTTTTCTTGCTTGTTCTGCTCTTGATGTCATGTGATCCTCCTCCTGATGATGTCACTACTGCTTCCAGGTAAACAATCTTTCATCTTCCACATTGTCTTCCCCTACCAGGGTTAGAATAATTTCCCAGTACCCCTTGCTTGTCGTAAAGGCGACTAAATGGGGCGATCTTTCGGATGAGACCGCAAAATCCGGGCACCGTGTCACAGCAGGTGTGGCACGATAAAGACCCCTCCCTGCTCAAAGGCCATAAGCGCCGAGCATTGGTCTGAAATTTGCAGCCCTTCACGGCTCCATAAGAGTGAAAGATTCTCGACAATACACAACCAACCCTACCTTTACCTTGTCCCATTCATCCTCATTGTCTTGCACTTCTTGTTATTTAATCTCAATCTTAATCTCTCTCTCCTTCGTCCTTCACTATTGTTGTCTTTGTCTGTATTTGTTTGAAACTTGAAGATTTTAGTGTCGGGTCGTCCACAAAATCCAAGTCTTCTAATACTGTCATAAACTTCCATATGATTTCTGTACTTCTGTTAGCAAGCGCTCCTCTCATCACGTAGTCTATTGTCAGTATGAACAGATCATAACACATCCCTGCTTAACTCCTATTTTGATCTGGAACCACTCTGATATATCTCCCTCTTTAATCATGGCACATTCGAACCCATGGTATAGCTTTTTAATCATCTTGACCATCTTCTCCGGCACCCATGATGATTCTAATATTTCCCAGACTCTCCAGATTGTTCAGGTTCACAGAGTCGGTACGGTATTCCATTTATATGTCTGTTATATGATTGTTTTACGTCCCTTTGAGAATTTTTCACTCATATTCAGACATCACTAGTTGTTGGTGAATACCATAAATTTTGACCTATGCTTAGCGCTCAGGGCCGTAGCAGTGTTGGTTCTTTAACGTGCCAACGCCAGCAGTGACAAGGGACCGCCATTGTTAAGGTCATATCCGAAAAGAACCGTGATTCTCACTTATAAATGCAGAGCATTCGGTGGAGGAGCAATCACTGCTTATGTTTACGTCTTAGGTTTAATGCGGCCATGACACGAGCGAGGTTGAACTTGCGACCTCCTGGTTACGAAGCGAACGCTCTACCACTGAGCTTCCGCGACCTGTATGTCTGTTCCATGACATTCCTCAAGATGAATATCTGATCACATGTTCCTCTTGCCGGTATAAATCTTGCTTTCTTAGTGCTTTCCCATGCCTTTCTTCATTCTATCCATCATTCTTCTCCCAAACTCCTTGCTCATCACTGGTAGCAGTATCACTCTTCTCCAGTTGTTGCAGTCTCTCATGTCTCCTTCAAGATCTTCACAATTAACCCCTTCTTTGACTTTTCTAGGACTCTTTCTTCTTGCCATATCATTTTGAAAAGGTCTGTGAGCCTCCTACTTGCCTATTCCATATCCACCTTTAGCAGGTCTCCATTTGCATTGTCTACTTCATGTACCTTGCCCTTCTTCATCTTTGTCAGTGTTGCCATCACCTCTTGTTAACTAAAGTGTCTGCTGTCTATTTCTTCCCCTTATATCATCTCCCTCTCGTCATCTACTGCTGGGTGCTCTGGCTCTTCCCTTTGACCATTCTAATGAAATGCTCTATCCATCTCGCCATTCTCTCTGACTTCTTTGTCCTTGTCCTCATTATGCCGTTTGTATCCTTCACTCCTCCTGACTGTCTCCTCCTCCCTCCTGTCAGATTCCTGATTAAGTCACACAGCTTCTTTATCCTTCCATTCTCGGCTGCGCTTTCTGCTTTCTCTGCAAGATTTTCCGTTCATTTTCTCTTGTATTGACCAAACAAAATTAGTGATAATTTTTGAATTCGTACTTTATTTTTTAAAAAAAAATAAATAACCAATTTAGAATTAGTCAGTATATCACAATTATTATTTGAAAATGTACTTTCTTACTTTTTTTTTTATTATGAGTGTGTACAATTGTGACTATTTTTATTCTATTTAGACTGAATTCTTAAGTTTTTGTTTCATCATATTTAACAAGGTTTTGACTTTTGTACTTCTTATCCATGGTATTAAAAAAAACCCACATACAAATAAAATCTAAACAAAACCCGACTGGACCATAACATTGAAAATTCGGGGGTGGGGTGGGGTGGGGGGCTGTTTACAAAGTACACTTCTATCAAAACCAAAACCAGGGCGCCCATAAACAGTCTTGAATTTCATTTTTCTAAGACTTTCATACTTTTGTTCATACCTTTTATTTATTTATTTATTTTCAGTTTTTTTTTTTGGGGGGGGGGGGGGGGGTGGGTGTTTGTTTGTTTTTTGTTGTTGTTGTTGGGTTTTTTTTGTTATTGTTGTTGTATTTTTTTTTTATATTATTTTTGTTTCTGTTTTTGGGTTTTTTTATTTGTGATTTGGTTACATATATTATATATTCCATGCATATCTCAGAATAATAATGAAATTTTTATTTTTTTCTATTGGTACATATAACAGTTCAGCATATCAACCATGACATAAACCTTCTAATTTTGAATAAACAATGTCTTTGTTTAATTGTGTGGATACATTGTAAATCTACAAGCTGTAAGATTCAGCATAGGAGCAACATCAAACATGATGGTAAAGCATTAAAAAGTTATTCCTTCCTCTATCCATAGACCTTATAATCCTTCAAAGTTCTTGATAAACTTTCAGCCATCAAAATCTTACTAGCATTTGCTTCACTGACAAGTAATATAGTGTCTTGTTGAACATGGGTTCATGTTCATGTTTAATATGGATTTTGGAAGGCGTTCGCTTTAGGGAGCATTCCGTGTGCATTAGACCAGTATTGAAATAATCAAGTGAGATATCTCTTTAACTTAGAAAAGATGTCATTTTTTGATTGAGAGATATCTTATTTAAACGCAAAAAAAGATATCTTTTGTTTTTAAAGAAAAATATCTCGTGCAAATTCTTATAAGATATCTCTTTACGTTAAAAAGATATCTTTTAACTTAAAGAGACATCTCTCTATGTGAAAGAGATATCTCTAAAAGTAAAGAGATCTTTCTATAAATGAAAACGATATCATATATGTACATGTAATATATATATTGTTTAATATATAAATTGTATAAACTGGTTTTCTGCGTCATCACGAAGCTTTTTGAAATACAATTCATAATGAACAAGAACACATGGGAAATAAACAGCTATTACAGTTTGTCATGGAACATTTTACCACCACAAAGCGCAAACAGTCCGTCATCGATGTTGATGACAAGGATAACAACGATGAAGAACCCGAGTGACTTCTGTGTCTAAAATAAAATGTATGATAAAACAAGCCAGATAAGAACTTGTCAAAATGGGAAAAAACATGGCCGTGGGTGAAATAAAATATATACAGCACGTTTTGCCGGGAATTCCCTATCACTGAACATGTGCTTTTGAATATAATTGCATAATCCTCACGTGAGGAAAAATGAATGAACCGGATATTACTTAACGTAACAGTTTTTCTTTCAAAATTGAGTTTTCTGCGGTGGTATATTTTTAGGATACGCTATTATCTAGGTTTTTTTTGAAAAAAATATATCGTGTGCATGACATAATATCCCTCGAGATAATAAGTTGTGCGCACGATAAAATTAAGAAAAATATAGCGTGACCTAAATATACCACTGAAGTTTCCAGTGTTGTTATAGATAGTTACACCTAAGTCAGATTGACGTAATTCTATACTAATTTTCAATTTTTCCGATGGTAAGCATCGAGCATAGGCCTAAATTTGGCAGCTCTTCACCGGTAATGGTGACGTCTCCATGTGAGTGAAAAATTCTCGAGTGTTAAACAATATACAACCAACCAACCGAAATGGCGTTTACGCGAAAAAGAAAATATTTTTTACAAGTACCTACCAACCTCGAGAAGGGGAGCCAGCGATACTGGTATCTTAATCTACGTTTAGTATGAAGAAATTTAGGATATTTTTAGGTCACCTGAGTCACTTATAATTGTTGTTGGTCTTCGTTCGTCGTTGTGCGACGTAGATCGTGGGTCGTCCGTTAAAAAAATTTCATTTTTAACTTCTTCTTTACCATTTTTGACCTGAAGCTTCTTTAGGGTAAGTGGAATGTAAATTGTGAAATTTATCTTCTTAGCTCCCTAAGAGCCTCATGGGAGGGGCCAAAACTGAAAAAAGCCAAATTATCAAAAACCTTTTTCTCTTTTCCCACACATGTGGAAGAAAAGCCAAATACATGGTTATGATGTCCCTGATGCCCTTTACTAATATTGTGAAATTCATGACCCCTTGGTCAGGGGTTCAGATATATTAAATCTTTGAAAATCTTTTTCTCTATTCTCAGAAATGTGTGAGAAAAACTAATGCATGGTTAAGATGTCCATGAAGATCTTTACCAAAATTGTGAAAATCATGGCTCCTGTGTTAGGGGTTTAGGCCCCCAGGTGGGGCCAATATGGCTCTCTAGTGAAAATATATCAAATCTTAGAGAAAAATTTTACTCTCATATATGTGCGAGGAAAAAACCAAATGCATGGTCTATGTATGGGCTATGAAACTCAGGTGACCTTTCAGGCCTGTGAATTTCTTGTTCTTAAATTTGTAATCGATCGGCTTACTCGGCTAATATACTCGTAAATACACAAACGAGTATTGAATAAGAAAAGAAAAAAAATACCATACTAAATAAGATATTCCGTTTTCACGATATATACTATAAGTATCGTGAACAACATGGAGAAATCTTAACCCAGTGCTCCTCCACTAAGGGGAAAACTATTTCAACTTAGTGCATGGATAAATTGTAAATCAGGGCATTTTTTCCCAAGCATGGTGGGAAATTTGACGCGGGCCCGTTATTTCCGGAGGGAAATTCTACAACTTCGTTGCAGTTTATGTTGGGATATCTTATAATACTCTTTCTTTCTGCGAAGTGAAAATATTGCCACCTTTTTTAATTCATTTATTCTTTTTTAATTATTTTTTTTATCTTTTATTTTTATTTATTTTTTATTTTATTTTTATTTTTTTTTGATACAATATATGTTTATTGATCTTGTGAAGACAGAAATAGTGTATAGAAAATGAACGTAAAAATTATATCGAACTTTCAGAAACTTCTTTTCAGAAAAAGCTTGGGCAAATTCACATTCACGTATTGTATTTTATTTCTCTATAAAAACAATATTTCAACATGACATAAAATCACATCTATAAAACGAGACAAAATGAATTACAAATTATACATAATATGTATAAATAATATATGTCAAATTATTTGTATTATAGAGTATACGATACAATGGAGGCAAAAATCCTCAAAATTTCTATGATTTTATACCCTCGTAATACAAACCTGAATCTATTTCTTGAATGAAACACTATGACCCTAATGGGGCCAAAGTCCATAGTGACATATACATGTATGACCTTCACACCGATAATGACAATGACCTAGAGCAGTAGACATTTTAGCTTTGATAATGGACCTTTAAACCTCTCGAATTTCCAAGGGACATGTACAGTGTCAGTGGCCCATTTCACGAAAATTCGTACTATTCTAAAAATTAAAAAAAAAAAAAAAAAAAAAAAAAAATACAGTCTTTTGAAATTTTTTTCTTTTCAAATTCTCTGAATTACCAAATACTAAGTATATACATAAGATATACATAAGTGATGAAACTTTATTCTTACTCAGGGCACAATAACACCCGGTTAAGTATAAGGCAGAGACAAAAGAGTTATCTTAGTAGTAAGGTTAATATGATTAAAATCAGATCTTTGATTACGGGAGCGGATCAAAGATCTGATTTTAATCAGATAGGTAGTAAGTTTTTTGGGGTGTGTGAAAATGGCCATACCTCTGAGATTTGTATAGACCTACTCATTCGTATCCTGTTTGTGATATACCGATTATAGAAAAGTAGCTGATTTCATTGTTGAAGACGTATCGCTGTATACATTAGTTTATTTTTACTGATCATTAAGGATCTGAAATCTTGTGTGTATCAGAATCACAAAAGTTCTCATGGCAGCTTATACTGATCGTGAAGGATCGGAAATTGTTGACATATCAGTAACACAGATTTTTCAATTTACAACATAAAAATGGAGGTGAACAGAAACTATAATTAGGAGCGGGGACACTCAAATTACCACAATATATTTTTTATACCCTTCCTGATCGATTCTAAATACATATATACAAATGTACTTTTTACTAGTATGTAGATATAGATTAATTTGAATTCAAGAGAGACAAACATAAAATTAATGCAACAAACAATTTTCAAAACTCCAAACATATTGCGCTTTTAACTGGCACTATATCATTTTGATATTCGTAGTAAATACACCAAGTTCTATTGAAAGACTAAACGATATGTCTTTGTATAGTATATAGATCTTCATGTGTAACAGGACGGAATTCATATATAAGAATAGTTTGAGAGCAATATTTCTAAGTAATGTATAGTTACCACAACACATAAATAATATTTTAAATTTCAATTATTGACATACGATATATTCAGACATGAATATCAATTGCAGCAATGTTCCTTAGCAGGTTAACGATCGATGAGTTGAAGGAGTATATTCTAAAGAATTAAAGCACAATGATATGTAAAGCATACAATTTTCTCAAAAATATTTTCGTTTTTTTTATGAAAACCGATAGAGGTGTGATCGAAAGAAAATGTCTATTTGTGGAAAGATCGGAATACGGGTATGAAAATACGCATGCTATAATTTTTATCAAATGTCTATGCTGCAAATAATGTCAAGCGTTGTTGGCTGTATCATCAGCTTTTGATGTTTTCGGAACCTCAGATACTTCCGATTTAGCCGGAGCTACAGCGTTCTTTTTGGGTGCATGTGACTGCGAGATCCATGTCATGTCGTCTGTGTTGACCTTCATTCCGAGTATCTTCTTCAAAGTCGCGCGAAATCGAGTCGCAGACGACGAGAATACGTACAGAAAGAAGTTAATGGCAAAATTAAACTGGTAGAAGAAGAAAAAGAATGCCCTTGTCCATTTCAGTCTCATTTTGGTGGTCATGAAGTCCACGTAATCTGCATGTCCGGGTGCGACTTTTGCCGAGCCGTTCCAAATAAGTTCTGTGGTTTGAATCAAGCCAAGAGGTAAAATGAGTATGACATACGCTGAAGATACGGCTAACAGCAACTTGGTAGCCTTTTCGTCGGATTTGGACATAGCATTGACATTCGATGTCATTTCTTTTCGTTTCCTTTGGTTCTTTTTTATTTCGATGATGATCATACTGTTGAGGCTCACAATAACGAAAGTGGGTAACCATGTATTGAATGCAACATAAAAATAAATGATTTCCGGAAATATCGCTCGGCGTGTCTTGCAGGCCTTGTACCCAAAAACCGAATCTCCCTCAAACCCAGAGACAGCAATCTTGTGCAAGGAAAATATGAATACACACACCGAGACTCCAATGATTGCGTACATCGCCCTTCTTGGAGTTAGACTTTTGGCCTTTAGTGGAAATTTCACCATGATAAAGCGTTCAACCGTGAAAGCGACTATTAGCCACACCGAAAGTAAATTGAATAATTCAACGATTACCCCATGGAAAGTACAAAGGCTTTCCGAACGTTGAAAATCTTTGTTCACGGTGTCAGGATTTTGCCCTCGAAGTACTCCAATCATAAAATTCAGAGTCAAGGAGAGACAGTCGTACGCCGCCAACACAGAAAGATACATATTGGTGGTGGACTTCCGCATGTGTTTTCTTGTCAGCACAATAAACGAAATGATGTTGAAAAGCAGACCGAATGCAACTATGATGGACGTGCCGTACGACAGCAACCCTCGAACTAGTTTCACAAACGGCAGAAGATCTATCCAAAACATGCGTAATGCGCATGGCCATTTTAATTCGTCTTCTTCTGTGATGTTCTTTCCCGCCAAATCTTCTATTTGATTGTAAGCAACTGGACACAAGGAACTCATGATTTCCTACAAAAAATAAGGATATTTTATTATTGATTAGGTTAAACGCACATGTTGAGTTTCACAAATTGTCTTTATGTAAATAATTATCGATACTTTAACATTTAATATTTTGCATCCAATGCTCAAACAATAACACTCCTCTTTTCAGCTTAACTCATGCACTTGGTCTTAAAGCAAATAGGTCTGCTCTGATAAGGTCATCTTCAATCATAATATCAAGGGTTTTGTTTACGCAAATGTCTTCAATTTATAGTATTAGTATAAAACTAATTACCTTGATGCATAGTGAATGGGACTTTTAACAGATATTATAAACATTATTGATGTGAAGTGTGGCATCTCCAATCATGCAACTGCAAGCAAGTGGTTTATAATTGGTTTTGTAGTAACTTTACCGCCACCTATTTATCCGCAAATGGGGTTGGTCGTTCCTTTAGCTAAACAACAAAGAAATCCATATATCGGTGTACATTCAATTTAATTGAAAATAGGCTTATATACTCCATTTGATTTCTACGATACTCTTTAGCAACGAGGAGCAAAATAGAATAGAATAGAATAATTTCTAATAAGGAAAGAAAACCAAACACAGAGTTAACATTTATAGAAACACAGTGATAGACATACACAAGTTTTGAGACAAAATTACATTGGACATAAAGGAAGGATTCACTGCACCTCATGTGGCTATAACTCAAGTATGCAATATGGAGTATACAATATGCGAGTCAAATTCTGATCAGTTTAGGTGTAAGTTGAAACAAAGTTAAGAAAGAGTCACCGTGAGGGTCACGTGTCAAACCTAATAAGGGTGGTTGTGGTTCGCAGAGTATGAGGCTGAGTTTTAGTATTTTTAAGCAAGATTTTTTTTTCTTCTCATGTGGAAGTTTTGAATAAATTTAGATAATATCAAAAATAATTTTGAATATCAAAAGGCAGATATTCTGATATCAGAAAATAAAATGGATTATGTAAAAAATAATCTATTTTCTTAAATGAAAAAATAATTTCTTGATATCAAAAAGTGACAGAAAATAGAATAGAATATATGAAATCAGGCAAACGCGTAATATACTGGACAAAAAAAGTTAAGGATCATGATTTCAGAATTATTTTATTCATAACAAAACCAAATAAATTATGTTAAATATATACTTAAAATGTTCAACGACAATCAAACAATACATTTTAAACCTGTTTTTACAAATTCATCAATACGTTAAGCAGCCAGAGCAACCATTGTCAGGTAACCCCCCAAAAACAGTTTGAAAATCGGTATGAGCAACAATAACAAATTTCATTACAAATGATTGAATCTTTATAAAGGCAATATCAATAGAGTGTATGTCCACCCTGAGCCTGTATAACGGCACGACAACGCCTCTGCATACTTCTGATGAGCCTGTGGAACGCAATTTGTGGCAACCTTGCCCATTCCTGCTGTAAAGCTAACGTAAGCTCCTGGCGGTTTGTCGGAAGTACAGGGCGTCTGGAAACAGCTTGTTGCAACATGTCCCAGGCATGTTCTATTGGATTTAAATCCGGAGAACAACTCGGCCAATCCATACGTTCAATTGTCTCTGTAGCAAGGTAGTCTGTCACTATACGTGCTCTGTGGGGACGAGCATTATCATCCATTAACACAAAGTCGTTGCCTATAGCTCCCGCATAAAGTCTCACAATTGGATGCAGTATCTCGTCCCTGTAAATTGCACCGGTAAGATTGTCATTAATCACGTGCAAGTCAGTACATCCATCAATACTGATTCCGGCCCAAATCATCACAGAGCCACCTCCAAAACGATCATGCTCTGCTACACAGCAATCAGTGTACCGCTCTCCACGTATGCGCCATACACGCCTACGACCGTCATGAAAGTTCATGCAGAACCGTGACTCATCTGTGAAAAGAACAGGCGTCCAATGACGCAGTTGCCAGTTTATGTGATTTTGAGCCCAATTGAGTCGTGCTACACGATGTCTTCTCCTCAAAATGGGACGAACAGCAGGTCGATGAGCCCGAAGGTTAGCAGCATGAAGTCTCTGTCTGAGAGTTTGTGGTGTTATGCGCACCCCCACTTGCTGCATGAAAGTCAGTATTGAGTTGGACAGCACTCTGAAACCTGTGTCTACGAGCCATAAGTGACATATAGCGATCCTGGCGAGCGGTTGTGGACCTAGGACGACCTGATCTCGGTCTCTCAGAAACATTATCTGTCTGCCTAAAACGATTCCAAAACCTTGAAATCACACTTTGGGACACATTAAAATGTCTAGAGACAGTTCTCTGGACTTGGCCAGCTTGAAGCATACCTACTGCCTGACCAGCTTCCAGAACACTTAAATGGCGCCTCATGGCTTTTAATGTCAATAATTGTTCACCTAAGAGTCGATTAGAGCAAAAAAATCACAATTTGTCAATTTCAATATACACGTTGGCACACTTTGATTTTGACCCCTTGCTTGTGTTTGGGCCTAAAAATCGTGCACTTATGACGTCAATATGAAACCAGGTAAATCTATTGTGTTAAGGACACATTGGAGAAACTATACATGTTAAAATTTGTCAAAATAATTATTTGGTTAATAAACATTTTTGAGATCAAAATTATGATCCTTAACTTTTTTTGTCCAGAAAATTAAGAAAACGGCGTCTCGGGTTTCTATAGAAAAGGTAATGTAAGGACTTTGTAATCGTCTTAAATAATCACAGTTACTGAATAAGTTGTGAAGATTATGCCTGGCTTACTGAAGCTTCATTAGTGTGTGTAATGGTTTTACTTGCAACACATTAGTTTAAGACATGAAATTATCCCAGATGATAGCTTTTGAGACAGATCCATGCAATTCTATCGATAACGTACATATATTCCATGTCAAAGAAACGTGAGTGTCAGTTGTAAACATTTTACGATAGGACAAAAATAAAATAATGTAAAACATGCAACGAATAATGTTCTTTGATACTAGTAGTAGAAATAACGTATAAGTAAAATGGAGATATTTCTGAAATGGATGACATAACTATTAAGTATTGGAATTTTTTTTTTTTAAAGAAGAATGGCGGAAGAGTTGAACGCTATGTTGAAATAGTGTGAAAAGACACGCTTTTGATTGGAAATGCATCTTCCCAAATCAAGGGTTTGTGTTATCCACCACATTTCTTTACGTGTATAAGACAAATATGATGGATCACAAACCCTTGATTTGAGAAGAGGGAAAATGATGCATTCTGCTACATTGGAATACGCGTGGTTCAATTTCCTTTTAATACTATAATTTAGAATTCAAATTGTAACTGAAAATACTGTAGAATAATTCATTTTTATGGGTGGGTTAAAAATGTAAAGGAATGAAGAAAAATAAGAACGTTTATGAGGAGTCGATACCGTGGTTAAAAACTTGTCATCATTCTTTACAGAAGTTCTCTTTATCTTGTTCGTGGGGGTGGGGGTGGGGGTAAATTCATGGATATGCTGATTCAATGAAAACTAAGAAAATTAGCCCCCCCCCCCTCCCCCCGAATTTTTTAATGACTTTACAGAACAGTTAAATATATCAGAGAGGACGCAGTGTTTGTCCAGATCCTCTCTCGTCATTTCAGACCCTCGCTCCGATTAACAGGTGTATATATCTCAAAAAAAAAAATTGTAAAACTACTGGATATAGTTTTATTTTTCACTGCAGGCTAAACCGGAAAATTAAATCGGCAGCGACTATAACCTATCCACAACATTTATATAGAATCGACACATTTCCAACGCGAATTTTAAGCTACTTACAATATGCTATTTGTTTTCGGGAAATTTCTTTGGGCAGTTTTTCTAGTGATTTATAGAGCATTCGCTTCGTAACCAGGAGGTCGTGAGTTCGAGCCTCGCTCGTGCCATAAGACTCAAAAATAGGTAGTGATTGCTCCTTCGCCAAACGCTCGGCATTTAGAAGTGAGAATCACGGGTCTTTCGGATATGACTTTAAAAACGGAGACTCCGTGTCATGGTAGGCGTTGACACGTTAAAGAACCCTCATTGCTACGGCCCTGTGCGCTAAGCAGAGGTCTAAATTTGTGGTACTTCACCTACAGCTTGTGACGTCTCAATATGAGTGAAAAATTCTCGACGGGAGTAAAACAAACAATTAAGTAAGTAATCAATCTAGTGATTTATACAGCTTCTGTTTTTAATTTACGAATTTAGACGAAAGGAGGAATTAGCATTGCATAATCTTGGGAGGGGGGATATATCAAAAACGGCGGTTACAAATACAAGCTTCCACAAGTGGTTAAATGCATGCCAGTGCATGTATTACATTTTTCATTGATTCAATTTCAAAGAGTTCGTATCACATCATACTGGCAGACAGGGTAATTAAAACATCAGATTTGAAAAGAACAGATGTCAGTCCTTTGATTGTTTAACATTTGGTGATCAAAACTTTGCAGGGATTTGAAAGATCCGGTATCTAAATGGGTAAGAGAGCATTCGCCGGAAGAAATGAAAAACTATATCGAGCCAGTATAAAACGGGCATGCACTCATAATGAGAAATCAAAGACATGTGAACTTTCGCCATTCCCTTTCAAATCTTTCTTTTTAAGTTATCTTGGAAATCAATTGTTCTGAGGACAACGCTATCGTTTGAAAATAATCCGATGTCAAAATCTCCGTAGGGAAAAATAATTGATCATTCTTGATACACTGGAAAACAAGTATTCCTTTAAAAATATCACCGAGTTGTAAAATCAAAGTAATTTCTTAAAAGCACATCGCTTGCACATGTATGGCCGGTGGAAAGGGTAAAAAGACTTAATGTAAAACGAAGAATTGATTTTTAAAAACATGATAAAATATAAAACAAATCAGCTTAACAAAAACCAAAGAATTTCATTGCAAAACCAACGATCACCGACGCTAAGTCAACAGTTATTCACGAATTGCCGCTAGATGGCGTGCAAAAAATAACAAGGATACGTTCAAGATCGTAACGGCTACGTAATGGCTAGATAATGCTTTTTGAACGAGCATAGGAGAGCCCATATAGGAGTAACAAGCGATAAATTCATACAGCGCGTTCAGTAGGCCTAGATATCTAGCCAAGCAGCTAAGATAGCTGCAACGATATTGATAGCAGTCCTGACATTATCTGCATGAACGCTAGATGACGCACAAACCTGTAAATTGCTATAAACGTCATAATCATGAGGTCACTTTGTTAAAGGCTTTCAAAAAGAGAATGGCTCCCATCAGCCACGTACCTTGATTACAGCATCATTTTACACCGTAAGAGCTATTCTGTATATTTTGATTTCTTTCCGTTTCACTATAACATCTCTTCTTGAGAATCAGTTTAAATTCACTCAAGATTTTGTTAAGAGCAGCAGTATCACTTGTGTTTCATTGGAAGTGACAAATGGTGTCATCTTTAATGAAGCCTTTAAAATCATCAGGACTAGAAGCACTCCTTGGAACATTTTGATGGGGTTAATTTATGTCTTAATATCCAGGATTTGATTTGTGTTGAATGTATTTCCTTTGTACACCATAGTATCTAAGAAATACATACTATGCCTGGAAATTCCGTATGTGAATTTCAGTAATAGGTGATGAGCATCCCCTATAGAAAACGGATCACGGATCTCATTTCATTTCCAAGTCCTTGTCGTTTTCGCTTCACCGATGTACATTTCAAATGACGAAAGTGATGTAAAGCGCATTTCAGAGATTATCAGAAAGATGATAAAATGCAGAAAACTTCAAAAGGTTGTATCTCTAAAACCCAGTATATGTATTAAGAAATAAATTTCAGTTTTAAAAATACATGTAGGTATAAACTGCGATGCTTCACGCAGGAAACGTCATGAAGCGCGTTATTAATAACATTTAAATTAAGGAGAAATAGCTCACTAGTGAAATTTAATTTGGATGAAAAGTGAAGGATATGTACAATAATAGTTTGAAATTGAAAACGTTTAACTTTATTCTATCTAGTTAAAAATACAGATATAGTAGAAAGTAATCTGAAAAAGAAATTAGAACCCCTGCTGGACTCCACCCACATCTACAGATCAACAGTCGACACATTACCTTACTGAGCTACCCAGCTAAGAAATCAAATATTAAAAAGAATATACAAATATTGCTGGCATTTATATTTTCATTCATGTTTGAAAAGGAAGTCAGCCATTATGACGATGTAGTATACCTCCTTAATTTCCCTACTGTAACACGGATTGAATATTTTAATTGTATCATAACTTTCGTTTACGACGACGATTTGAAATTGGAGTACATTCATTTGAGGGATGTTCTTTAGAGACATATTTCATATACCGGTAAATTACGACAGTGTATGAGGTGCTGTTTTTGGAATTTATTGCCATTAAAGTGACATCACCTATCCAGCTTTTGATTTGGTGATGTCATCTAATTGAATAAGACATAACACATTCAAATAATTTATACTGTATACGGAGAAACATTCGCCTCGTTTTATTTTTGCCCTTGTTGTCAGCGGGCGAATTCAGATATATGATTATCTTTCTTTTAACACAACTGTATCTTGGGGCGATTTTAAAACGAGACGAAACCGTTTACAAGTGTAGAAGGGCGAAAATAACCCTGTGTACAGTGTTACCTGTTCCTTTGAAAAGGTGATATCGCCCATTTCAGTATGTGATATTAGTTATATTACACATTCGAAAAGGTAATATTACTTATTACAACAGTCTATATCACCTATTCAATTTGAATAGTGATGCCACGCATTTGAATAGGTGATATAATCTATTAAATTGGCCGAGGTAATATCACTAAATGACAATAAATACCAAAACGGCGCCTCATACCAGTGACTGACAAAGATTTTTTCTCTCTCCAGCAATGGAGCTGCAGTTTAATTTTGATGAACACATTGCAAATAGATGAAATGTGTGGATTGTTTTGGTAGACCTTTGCTTTAGTTGTATCTTATTCTAAAACGAACTTTATTGTTGCTTGTGAAAGTTTTTTATATACTTTCTGACAAAATTGTTTGACATTAATAAATACAAATTTCACAATTGTTACAGATTGCATTAGTTTCCTTATATGTAAATTCAACTTCTTATTTGGCCACTTATTTTTGTTTATTTTGTATAACTGAGTTTTGCATAACTTCTATCATGTTCGTAAAGATTTAACGTTTTTTATTCTGATGTCATTTTCTGACAGACAACTGTTGTTAACGTCATTTTCTGACAGACAACTGTTGCTAATGTCATTTTCTGACAGACAACTGTTGTTAATGTCATTTTCTGACAGACAACTGTTGTTAATGTCATTTTCTGACAGACAACTGTTGCTAATGTCATTTTCTGACAGACAACTGTTGTTAATGTCATTTTCTGACAGACAACTGTTGCTAATGTCATTTTCTGACAGACAACTGTTGCTAATGTCATTTTCTGACAGACAACTGTTGCTAATGTCATTTTCTGACAGACAACTGTTGTTAATGTCATTTTCTGACAGACAGCTGTTTTGCAAATGTAATTTTCTGATAGGCAACTGATTTGCCTGACAGACACCACTCTGACTCCACGAACAAGTACTCTGAAGTTGATATTAAAAAGATGCTAGAATTCCTCATAGACAACATCTTCGTAGTCTTTGGTAATCAGGTCTTCCAACATTCTGTTGGAATTGACATGGGCACAATTGTGTTCCTTTGTTAGCTTACCTGTTTTTATATTCTTATGAAGCAGAATTCGTTCAAAAGCTTCTACATGAGATGAAAAAATCTCTTGTTGTGGCCTTCAATTCGACATCTGTTGATTCGATATATCCCAGTGAACTTGAAAGAGACCACGGAATCTTCCACATCTGTTTCGTACTTACTTAGATATTTTATAGAAATAGATTCTGGCGGCAAACTAATAACTCATCTTCATGACAAACGAGTCGATTTCAATTTCTCTATCGTCAACTTCCCTTATCTAAGTGGCAATATTGCATTATCACCTGCATATGGTGTTTCGATACACAAGAGCTTGTTCTTCATATGATAAGTTTTTAAATCGAGACAGGCTTCTGACAAACAAGTTGATGTTATAGGGTTTTTACAGTCTCGTCTAAAGTCAGCATTTCGCAAATTTTATGGTCGTTATGACGATCTAGTTTGCCAGTACAACCTTCTATTGGGTCGAATGCTGTGTGACGTGTTTCATGCCAATTATTAGGCCGTTCTTGGCACACTGATTCTGACTACGGATTAATCCGTTCACCTGTTCAAGATTAAGAACTCATGGCGGGTGTGACCGGTCGACAGGGGATGCTTACTCTTCTTAGGCACCTGATCCCACCTCTGGTATGTCCAGGGGTCCATGTTTGCCCATCTCTCTTAGAATTCCGAGATTGAGTACTGCTCGCTATTTTAGCCTTTTCATTTAATAGTAGAATGTTAGTTTTGTTGATAATATACTGTCCCACTGCAAAGAGTACCAACTTTCGGCTTGGGTATGTCTAATAAAGGTGTGTTTCATTAAATACCATGTACAACAATCAACATCACATCTGTATGCACTATTACGGAGAGTGCTACATTATTGCAACTACACCTTGCTAGATTATACAACTTTTTTTAAAATCACTTGCATTACTTTTAAAGGACAATGAGTTTTATCTGTAATAGACTAAGATTCCGGAATACACAAAATACGGATTAAACAGGTATATCTGCATCTGCAATGACAAAAATGAAAAGCAAAGTGATCTATTTTACGGTCATCATAAATTTACCGTCATAAGGCATCCTAAGAAAATGTTACGGTCATCATTCTTAAAAATGTTGAAGTCTTTTAATAGTTTGATTTGCTGGAATTCCAGTAAACAACAACCCATGAAATCGAAATTACACCACTGTGCATTTAAACATATTCGTAAGTAACACAGATGAACAGACAATTGTTTGAAATAGTGAATATAGAATTTTTACAGACAGTTGTTTGAAATAGTGAATGTAAAAATTTTTATCGATCAGATCAGCTGCCATATTTGGATGACGTTAATAATAATATATACCATGATCATCGGCTTGTACACAGTGAACATTAGTGGAAACAAGAAAACAGCTTGACGAAAACGTCAACGATAGATGAAAGAAATCATTCTATTTATATATTTTTTTACCGATCAGACCACACTGGCGATATGCATTCTCTATATCCTTCAGAACGAAGAGTGAATTGTCAAGTAATATTTTGATTAAGATATCTTAATTGCTTAATTAGTTAGTATAGGATATAACAAAAGTTAACACGGAGTTTTAGTATCGATGACCTTGCTGAAAGTTGGAAAATTGAAGCCGCATGGTATTTCAGTGTATCTGTTTTGCCAAGGTAAATGTAAACAAAAAATTAAATTCGATATCACGGATGACCTGGAAAAAGAAATCCAAAAATTAGCAAGTGATTGTTCTTACCGGATCAGTGTGTTCCGTCTTGTAAATTAGCACTTTAATTTATACATTCGCACCATACTCTTCCTATTTGAGTCTCGTCAGTACACGATCCATGGCAGTTAACTCTTAAGTGCCATATCAAAGTCAAACAAGAAATCAATTTGACGCAAGCGTCAAAGATATCAGGCCGCAGAAGATACAAAAGAAATTATATTGAATTAGTATTATTATTAGATGGGACCACACTGACGATATGCATTATGTACGAACATCTCTTCAGGAAGAAGAGTTAATTGTGAAGTCATCTTTAATTAAGATATCTTAATTTCTACAGTAAGCAAAATTCATTAGAGACATCTTGAAGGGTGATGACTTTAAAAGGAGTTTTCATGCATTTTTCCGGACTCAGTTCTGCTTATTACCTTATGAGCATTTGACTATATCACTAGTTGTGTGTATCTGCAAAAGTCTTGAACCCACAAAACACTGCACATCCTTTTTGTATTTCATATAAATGCAATGAATTGAACTCGAAACAAACGCAGTACAAATTGACAGCTATAAAGTTAATTTTAAATACGCATGATTTATATCTAGAGACTATACAACTCAAACACTAATATCAACAATAACTTCAATTCCTGAATAAGTAATTATATCACATTAATTTTGGGGAAAATCGTAAAAAAAATATATTAAACATTAATTCCGCAGAAACGCATGTACATTTGGAAAACCCGTATCAGAACAAACCGCGCTCTTCCACAGACTGTAATTACATATTTTATATATGTTTTTCTTTGATTTTGTTTTGTGGGTACATGTATGTTTGTATGGCTGACCAATATGAACGTTTATTTAGATATACATTTACAATGCTATGAGTGAGACTATAAAGGTAGCAACAGTTAATTGTCAATGACTGAATACACCATCAAAAAGGCAAGATGTTTTATTTTTTTACAAAACGAAAGATTTTTCTATTATTTGTTTTCAAGATACACATTGCACAACCGACTTGGAACCAATTGTAGAAACTCAATGGGTTGACTGGTTGATTGATTATTTGATTGTTTTACGTCCTGTCGAGCATTTTTCACTCATATTGAGACATCACCAGCTGTAGGTGAAGTACCACAAATTGAGACCTATGTTAAGCTCTCAGGTCTGTGCAGTGAGGTTCTTTAACCTGCCAACTCCTGTCGCAACAATGTCATTCTTACTTCTAAATGCCGAGCGTTTGTCGAAGGAGCAATCGCTACCCATGTTTACTTCTTAGGTTTGACGCGGCCATGGCACGAGCGGGGCTCGAACTCAAGATTTTCCGGTTAGGAAGCGAACGCTCTAACCACTGAGCTACAGCGACCGGTCCAAGCTCGATGGGAATACGAGGGTTGTCGATATGTAATGTGTATTGTACGATATCTCAAAAGCATTCGACTCAGATAGTAAAAAACATTACATTCCTTCAAGTATTCTCCGCGGTTTGAGGTACATAATTTCAATATCTGAATCCATTTCTGAAATGCGTCACGGTACGCCGATTTGGGTAGACCTCTGAGGCACTGACTGATGGCTAAGCCAAGAACTTGTTGGGATTTGTAACGACAACCAGATAAGAACTTTTAAGTTTTCGAATAAGGAAAAAGTCGCATGGGGCTAGATCTGGAGAGTATGGTGGGTGTGGCAAGACGGTAACCTTCTCCTACTTCAAAAATTGCTTCACAAGCTCTGATGTATGTGATGGAGCATTATCATGAATTAGACGAACATGCCTAAATCCTGATACAGGGCGTCGTTTATGATAATATTTATTGAGCTTATTTTTAGTATAACATCTCAGTAATACCTACCTGTAATACTTCGCCCTTCGGCACCTGGATTTGTACGGTTATACCATCGCATGAGAAGAATATGCAATAAAGAATCTTCTTTGTGCTTATGGTTCTCTTGGCAACTACAGGCCTTCTACCGTGTTTAGTTAGCCATATTTTGTTTCCAATTTTTCTTACTGGTTCGAAATAGTGAACCCATGTTTCGTCACCAGTAATAATATTAATGTTTGCAAATTGTCTTGGATTGAATATGGGAAAATTTTGAGCAATTCCTTAGCAATTTGTACTCATACCCGTTTTTGGTCATCTATCAATATATGCGGTAATCATCTGGCAGAAATCTTTCGTACTTTCAAAATATGCTTCAAATGAAATGCATCCGCGATAGCGATATGCCAACAGCTTGGCAATATGACGTATCGTGTACCTGCCATCACTTTCAATTATTTCCCTGACTTTTGAGACATTTGCCTTGCCTGTTACAGCCACAGGTCGGTCAGATTTTGCTGCATGTTTGACAGACTCTGTGTAAGTCAGAAATTTCTTTCTCCACCTACGAATGTCTCATAAGATACCTTATCAGACCCATAAACTTGATTGATTGATTATGTATTGTTTAACGTCTCGCTCGAGAATTTTTCACTCACATGGAAACGTCACCATTGCCGGTGAAAGGCTGTAAAATTTAGGCCTATGCTCAGCGCTTACGGCCTTTGAGCAGGGAGGGATCTTTATCGTGCCATACCTGCTGTGACATGGGGCCACGGTTTTTGCGATCTCATCCGAAGGACCTCCCCATTTAGTCGCCTCTTACCACAAGCAAAGGGTACTGAGGATCTATTCTGACCCGGACCCCCACGGGGCCTGAATTACCGAATGACCGAATTTCCCAGCATTAATCGTCATAAAAAGTAATTCTAAGTCATTGACGATAAGTCTGTACATTGTTTAAATATTCCAATAATCGGGTACCATCAGAAAATGCATAAGAAATGATTTTAAAAAAGAAGGAATTCTCCTCTTGGTGTATTATTTCAAACGTCCTCGCTTCGACTGGTAGCAATATCCGGTGTCAGTGATACACATGATAGAGAATTTATTTCACTGTTTTCCCGGTATGAATTGTCATATTATTGAATAATGTATATATTGAAATCAGTGGTAGTAAATAAATATCGGTTTTATGAAAGTAATTATTATATTGATTCAGGTTCGGTGTACGGCGCATTGTTACTAATTGTACGGCGTATTGTGAAAAACAACTCTTCACTGTACAGCAATTTGCTAATATTGCAGAAATTTACAATGGTATTTAGTTCGACTATACATTTTGTTCTTTTCAGAATGAATTTCACCTCTGCGAATTGATGCTGTATGAAATAATATCTGAACAACAAGAATACCTAAAAAGTCTCAAAATCCTGGATCCTCCAGGCCTCTAGCCTATTGAAATTTCCCCCTTTTTAAAACAAATCCCGGATCCGCCACTGGTCATTGAAAATAAAATTGATCATCATCATAACAATGAAATTAAACTAAAGGTACTAGAAGGCCGTAATTTACAGAAGTTTCAGCAGCACTTGAATCTGCCTATCAATAATTGAGTACTTCAACTCTTCCATATGTCTTTGTCAAAGTGGGGAGCATAGATTTTCGGGTTGTATGATGGCCCGTTCGTATTTTGGTTTGTTCGTCTGTTATACCTCAGGTTTACCTTTGCGTTTAGGCTAATTTTCTATTAAGATGTCACATATTCATGACACTTGGTACACATAAAACACATCATATTGTATTCTATTCACAGTGGTTGTTGTGACCTCAGCGTATCTCAATTGATTAGATACACAAGAGCATGTTCTGCGTATGATCAGTTTTTAAAATGGAAACAGGCTATTGAAGAAAAGTTGATGTTACTGGGATTTCAAAAGTCTCGTTTAAAGTCAGCATTTCACAAATTTTATGGTCTTTATACCAATCCAATTTACAAATACATTCTGTCGTTGGGTCAAATGCTGTCCAATCTAATTAAAATCAGACTTCTTATATCCGCACCGTATAATTCTTCCGCACAGTATATGGTATGGATATAAGAAGTCCTAATTTAATTAGACTGAATGCTGTCTGACCGTGCCATATCAATTGTTAGAGCGATCTTTACATACTACTTTTGACTACGGATTGTTCCGTTTACCTGATCAAGATAAAGGGCTCACGGAAGGTGTGATCGGTCAACAGCATCTTGAATTTCATAAGTATATCAATTTGCTGTACATGAACACAGCAAGTTGCTGTACTGCATGGTACTGTCAAACAATTCGCCGTACACCGGACTTGAATTGATTTTGTTTCATAAAATCGACGTTTATGGACGAACACTGATTTCAATATAAACATTATTCAATATATGGCGATTAATACCGGGAAACAGTGAAATAAATTCACTATCATTGTATTTGAGTCAAAAACAGAGGGCAACCCTTCACTTTTATAGGTACCAGGGACTTAATTTTAATTCATAAAACGAAATCCATCTCATTTCGTGTAATTCTAAGTCACTGAAGATAGGTCTATACATTGTTAAACATTCCAACAAGCGGATAGCATCAGCAGATGTATAAAAAATTCTTAAAAGAAGGAATGTTCCTATTTCAAACGTCTCAACTTCGACTGGTAGCATTACCCCGTGTTGGTGATACACAGTGCATATATGGTATTTGTGGGAATAACTTCTTTTAATTAAAGTGCAAGTCTCATAATCTGTCATTGCTATACCACTCTCTTGTAAAATTTAAACTAGATAAAGCATCGACACAATCGTACTTACCAGCTATCAAACCGTCGTTCTGCATAACTGCATACGCGTTACAGATTGCGTCCAGATTAACGATCTCGCGTTTGTAACAGGGGTGAGCTTTAGATTGGACTTTTTCGCGCGAATAAAATAGTCATTAGAGCTTTCTCTATTCGTCACTCCATTATCCAGAGGTGCATAAAATATTACAGAAATTCATTACAAACAATTAAATCATCAGAGCTGAAAAACATAACCCCCGTGCAGAAACTATGTTCAGGTTTTTGTATCAGTGTGAAGAAAAATAAAAAGATATTTCAGTCCCATTCTTTTATTTGAACATCTCCGAAATGAATTCGATCTCTCCTGAAACCGTGTTTCACGACAGACAAATAACATTTATGTAGCAGTATTCGGTGTGATTTGCCAGTATTTTCAAGGTAGCAATTATTGAACATGAAAGAAAAAAAATATAGGGTAATAGCTGTCGCCTTACTTAAATTCATTATACGTTGATTGAATGACATGGAAAGTTTACAATCGAAAGCGGAAACAGTCTACTTCCGTATGTAACGAATAAAGATAACTCTTGCGTGGGTTCAATTGTACAAAGCCATGCACAGTTTACGATCAAAAATGAAAATAATTGTTGATCAATTCTCATTTCACTTTGTCCGAAACCTTTGCTATAATTCGTATACACATAATGTTTCTTATTTTAATCCTGGTCGCGGTAACTCAGTGGTAGAGCGTTCGCTTCGTAACAGTGAAGGCATGAGTTCGAGGCCCGCTCGTGCCATGACAACTTAAACATAGGTAATGATTATCCATTTGCTAAACGTGCTCGGCATTTACAAGTGCTTTCGGATATGACCTTAAAACCGGAGATCCCATGTCGTTGGCACGTTAACGAACCTCCACTGCTACAGCCCTGAGCGTTAAACATAGTAAAAATCTATAGTACCTCATCTACAGCTAGTGACTTTTCAATATGGGTGCAAATTCTCGTCCCATGCAACAAACAACCATCCAATTTATTTCAGTCCTATCTACAATGTTAGTTTAGCTTTAGTTGCTTTGTTTGTAGCCTATTCGGGGCAAGGCCTGGGATGGAGCGAGAGTAGGCTTCCCGGCGACAAGGTCTCAATGGTTTTGGGTGACACTGACGATATTATATTAATTTTAAATAACTAGAATATAAAAATATGTGAATAATAAGATGTGGTTGTGAAACACTGATGCCCCCGGATTACAACAAAGTGGAACTGTAAGACATTGTAGTTGAAAAAATTTTCATTTTGTTCACCTTTCAAAGGCAATGCCTTACGGTTTAAAAGATATGTCTTCTGTTAGAATTATCTAAAAGTAGGCCAAAGGTCAATGTATAGGTGACAAGGTCAACAAATCTGGTATCGTTGGAATGGTCTTCTCACAAGAAATACACATGCTTAATATAGAAACAGTACCTCTTGCGAATTGAAAGATGTGGCTTATATTAAATATTTTTAAAGTAGGTCAAAGGCCAATGTAAATGTTACCAGGTCAAAGATTTTTATACCAATAGAAAGGTCTTGTCACAAGTAATACTCATGGCAAATATGAAAGCTCTACCTCTTAAAAGAAAGATATATTACTCAAATGTATTTTATGAAGAAATTGAAATGAACTGATCAAAATTCAGGAATATTGCGATTTTTCAAATTTGAGCCAAACCAGATCTTAATTACAGAAAAGTGGTCATCGCAATTTTTTTAATATCATTATGTCGTTTCTTCCCTTCAATTTCTTTTCAAAATACATTTATACCATATATCTATCGATATATCATTTATACGATATCTTTTTTGTTAATTGACATGTTTCTTGCAGATTTTATCCTTAGATTTCAAAACAAATTAACAAATAACGTTTTCAATTCTCATAAATATTTTTTATTTAAATGATTAGAACGAATGTCTGAGTCTTTTGGCATGTTTTTATGGTATTTATATCATGCATCAAAGCAAAGTTTGGATTCTAAAATATCTTATTTGCAAACAAAATACTGTACCTATTTTATCACTCCGAAAAAAATTACAAATTTGTTCACTCTTTCGATGGTGAACTCATGCTTCATACGAGGTGCTTAAAACGAGCCATTAAATAAAATTCTAATTCATGTTATGGTTCAGAATCTTGGGTATTCTTTCACTTTAAGTAAGAGTTTTCTTATACAGAATTTACACAACGCATACGACTTTGTGCAAAAATCATAAAGGTAGAAAGGAAATACGGATGGTCTGATAGACAACAAAAAGAGGGGAAAATCGCGGGGTGGGTGGAGCTCCCTCCTTCCCTTCTTCCGTGTTCTATGTAGGCTTTCTCTCCTCATCTGTATTCTACGGGCCTCAGTGTGATACTGGGTCACAGATTACTTAGCTGAAAGCGTTATATATACGTAGTAAGAATGTCTAAACGTAAACTCCAATCTCATTTGTTAGTAGATAAGATTCTGTCAAATATTTTGAACAAAGAAATACATTATTGGGAAATCTATTTTTTTTTTTTTAAAAGTGTTCTTTCATTCATTAGGTCCTAAATCAAATATATTCCTTAACTTGATCACTATGAAACCTTACCGAAAGTTCGCGGGATATTTGTGGAAAAAATATGGACTGACAAATACATTTAAGGAGATACTAGTGTGCAAACACATTCTCAAGTCGTTTACATGTGAAAGCAAACCCAAAATCAAATTACTAACGAGGAGAAAATTACGATGTCAAAGACTGCTTGTTTTCAAACGATTAAAAAGTGGCAATCAAATAATTATATAGGTTAGTACTATGACGATTTTATTTGTATATTGTCAGTTTTAGAGAAAACAAAAATATACACATTAAAGATTCGAACCCATGATCCGAGGTTCAAATTTAGACAGATAATATTCCCACGAGACCATTATATCACGTGATGGTACATGTAGAATGGATTTGAAACTCCTAATTCGATATACAAATTATGAATTTCCTGCAGTTATGTATACATGTAGGAAAAATATGGATCTTAAAAAGCAACAATTATCTTTCAGAGCATAAAGAACAGTACAACAGATAACGTCTTGAACTTCGGTATATGACCACTCCCCTCAGAACCTGCATCAGCAACTCTACTCCGTGTGCATTTAGCAATCGCTATTCCATAGGCGAAGTAGACCGTTAATACTTGTAGTAATGATACTTTTTACAAAGAAAAGCTATTTTTTTCTTTATGCAAATTGAATATTTAATTTCAAAAAGCTCATTTTTGCATATAATATTGCGTATTGAATTAATTTGTTTCAAATGATTATCTTTATTATTTTTTTATACATTAATTTTACGTTTTAAGAAATAGTAAATAGGGTCGAAATTGTGAAGTTGGAATGAATTTCTCACAGGAATAAAAATGCGGGCAATTTGCGAATAAAAATAACAATAGGTGACCTTACCTGTTCTATTACAGCTACATGGAGATATTCAATGTTAAGGAACATGCCTTCTCATATACATTTATATCCAATATCAAGCACGTGGTCATTGCTAGCTACCGATCTCCTGGTATCTACGTCATCGATGTTATTGCAATTAAGCACCATGAGTGTTCTTTCTTGATACGGTAATATGCTTTAGAATTAATCAGGAGAAAAGATGATCCTTTCGTAATGAAGTTAAAAATACGGATGATTAATGATTCCCGCTCCAGAAGAATCATATTTCATAAGAACTGGTGAAGTCCACCTGGCCAGTTAGAAAAACCTTAGTAATCAATGTTAAATTCCCTCCACAGGACACCTGCCCAACTCAGGTATCAAATTCAAATATAGATAATTGCATGGTGCTCATATATTTAAAATGATAACAGAATTTAACTAACCAGTTCACGGTAACGCATCCATTAAGATGACGCTATTATACCTTAAGAAAAAAATTGATATCTTGTATTCGAAGACTTTAGGTATCACTCCGAATATCTTGAGAAATGAGCGCCATTAACTTCCGAGGGTTATCCCTTTGCTGTAATAGAAAACGAGCTACCAAACCCGACTGGTAACAAGGACGGTTCTATTTCGTAATTATAAAATAATTACGTCTTATGAGCAAACACATTGTTAGTACGGATGCTGAGAAAGAACAAGATAATTGGGTTAGTACTGTAGTGATAAACTTTCTGCCTTGGTTTTGGGCATCAGTGAGAACAACATGTTTTAAATGTGAGATAATTTCTTTACATTGAAAAAATATTTTACCGAATATTTCATTGACCGGTTTTGACAAATTTGTACAAGGATACAATTCCTCAATTTAATCTAAAATTCGCTATCTGTCTAGACGCACAATTACGTTGATTCAAAATCAAGTTTAAATATTGAAAAAATGGTGAAAAGTAGTTTTGTTTTAAAACTGAAATGTCGCTTAAATGAAGTTTTCCATTTCAATATTTGTTTGTTTGCATACTGTTTTACGTCCCGTTCGAAAATTTTCCACTTATGTAGAGACATCATCAGCTCGCAGTGAAGTGCCACAAATTTAGAATTAAGCATGGCGCTTGCGGTTATAGCAGTGAGTATTTATTTTTTATCATGCAGCGCCTACTGTGACATGGGACCTCCGTTTGTAAGGGCATATCCAAAAGAACCATGAGTTAAACCTCTAACTCCGGGTCCATGTCGAAGGAAAAGTTTGTTCCTATGTTAAGTGTCTCTAGTCTGACGCAAAGTCAGGATCGAGATACAAATCATATCCTCCCGGCCGATCTTATTTCGGCGTTAATTTAACGTCGATTCAACGTTGATAGTATGTCGAATTTATTTGGACAGTGTTTTTATATTGAATTACATTGGTATATGCAGCCCCAATGGTGTGTGTCGGCTTGTCGTGATGACCTGAATAATAATAATAATGAACTTTTCACATAGTTCTGTACTTTCAACGACCTGGACCGGGTTGTATCAATACTTAATGTAACACTAAGGCGACATTAAATTTAAAATATCTAATGTGACATTAAATTTTGTTGCATCGAATATTTAATGATATTAATTCATTAAAATCGCAGGATTTAATGTACGTTCTAGGGCATCATGAATTGTTCATTAAATACGGCGAAACAACTTGGGAGAAGGAGAAATCGGACTTCTCGCGATCGGTTCGATACGTGATGAATTAATTCGGGCTCGATATTGGTTTTCGAAAGAATCCATACAATTTATTTGTGACCTCTTGCATTCCAAGATTAGCAACAAGACGAGGAGATCGCGGGCTCAAAGTACAAAGATACAGGTAAAGGGTTGGATACCGTTAAAGAAGAAACGGTACGATACCATATCGATACTTTTGATACGATACTTTTTAACGATGCTGTGATCTACAATCATACGTATGATTAGATGATTGTACAATTCTGTGGTTTTTAATCCTTTTTTTTCAAGATAAGAAACAAAGAGTTAGAAACAAATAACAGCTTGAATTAATCAAATTTCATTTGTTGTACATGTAGCGTACATGTATATGGGATAAAATCACATGTCAAATTTACATTTGGAAACCATATGATAAGGTGAAAATCATATTCAATTCTTTACCTTCCAAAAAACATTTTTAGAAACATTATTCGCTACCTCCCAAAAATTTAAAGTCAATAATCAATCTTCTTAGTATCAAGTGACAAACATTAATATTCTCAAAGCTTTTTCCCCAATCAAGATTCCTCAATCTTAGATTAGAAGATATTTAATAATTCATAAATTGTCTAAGAGTTTTCATGTTTCAAGAATACTTTTCATTTGTAAAGTTCGTTTATAGTGAAATTGCGGTGACTCTAATAGATGAAGATACTGGTAATTAACCTGATGAGTCATCGCTTCTGTTTTAGCATTTCAGTATTAAAATAAATGCTGTAAATTAATTTTTTTAACAGAAGTAATGCTAAATTGACATACACTTTATTGAAAATCACACTTTCCAAGTATTTTACTGAATAATTGAAATGTCAAGCAAAGACATTTCGTGTCGTCGATAAAAATAACCTTAAAAATCAACTTTCGTTGAGTCAATGGAACTGCAAGGAATGGATTGAAACTTCAAAGAATGATTATAGATTTATTGATGTATAAATACTGATATCGATACCGGTATGAAATGAAAAGGTATTTTACCGGTAATTCTGAAACAAGTCTTTGGTATGGTATTAATACCGAGTTCCGGTGTCCAACCCTATACAGGTACAATAGTTCGCTTGTAAGTATAGACGATTCACATCCTCATTCACGGGAACCCCTTGTAAGCGGGCATATCAGGTGAAATTCCCCATTCAGTTTACAACAGTCTCTTACTTAGTTACTGCATCGTGGATACGAGTTACTCAGCAAATATCAAAGAAATATGATTCTAAAATTATGTGAAACACTCTATAAAATCTAAACATCTTATTTTAGCAGAACTCAGTAGCTTCTATACTGTAATAAATGTTTCAGATTTCATAGTAAGTTCAGGAATATTTTTTTAAACATGAAACATTTTAAAACATATTTTTCAATGAAATAGATCTGTATAAAAACGCGAAATTTGATTTATTTATGGCGCTATGTTGTATATCATTAATACACAATAATAAGATTTACCGTAGTCTTGGATTACATACAGGTGCCCAAGCAACGGATTATCAACATCACCCCTTTTCGATGCAAATGCAAAACTCCGAGAAATGACGAGCGGGTCAAATCATGAATAATCTGTTTATATGCATTAATGAATATTGTCAGTATAAAGCAAACGATCCTTGATGTGCACCTGTTTTATCTATATTTCATTTCATTTTATTCAGGTAAAAATATCACAGAATGTCATGATTATCAAACAATACAATTTTGAAAACAGACATTATCTCAGCATTATGCAATATTGAAATGTGTACATGCAAATATATATTTTAACATAAAGCATGACATACAGTTGATAATTAATACCTAAGGATAGCCCTTAAAAGCTACAAAAAAGCTTATTTCCAATGGGGTCCTTAATTATTATTAGTTTAGTTTTAACACCAAAATTATTTCAACAAGGAATTTAGGCAGGGTATATTGATGAAAATGGCTTAATGCTTGAAGTGACATAATTTAACTGTTTACATTTTATAACTAAAATCACTACAATTTGATAAAAATAATAATAAATTGTACGGTGCCGGTCTTTCGGATGAGACCGTATAAACCGAGGTCCCGTGTCGCAGTAGGTGTGGCACGATAAAGATCCCTCCCTGCTCAAAGGCCCTGAGTGCCGAGCATAGGCCTAAATTTGCAGCCCTGTCACCGGTAATGGTGACAGCCGCCGGATAGCTGAAAAATTGCTCAGGCGGCTATAAACAAACAAACAAACAAACAAATACAAGCATTTACAAAGTGTTTCTTGTATTGGTAGCTAAAAATGATTGAACAGCTTTTTAAACCTAGATTCTAAATTTTAAACTTAGATTCTTATTGCGTTAATTTTATGCTAGTGGGAGTTTCCTACAAGTGCTAGGGGACACCACTGGTGTGGAAAGGTCCACAGTTTCAAGAGTATAAGGCGAGTTTAGGTTGCTTTGGCACCACTGACAGAGAACTGCCACTAACGAAAAATGAGCTTTACAAGCTGGTTGGATTCCTAGGCGTCATAGAATGCAATGAGAGAAACTAGCATACGAATCCAGGCTCCCACGAATTACGAAGAAACTTTCGTCAACACATTTAAGAACTATCATTCCATCCATGTCTAAGAGTGGTAAAAAGTTGCTTACATATTGATTGATTATTTATTGCTTTCCGCCACACTCAACAATTTTTCAGTTATCTGGTGGCGTCCAGTTTTTGTTGGTGGAGGAGAGAACCCAGATACAATGTACCTGGGAAGAGACCACCGACTTTCCTTCAACTTTCAACTTTCTTTATTTCTCTTTACCAATAGTACAATAGTATTGAGAAAATACACATTTACATAAGAATTTTCACAAATATATAACATATGCATAATTATGAATAAAAACTACAACAGTACATTTACAAACAAAGCCATTATAGAGAGGACAGAGAATGATGGATAGCTTTTACGAATTTACTTAATTTTCTTAGCGTGACAATGTTACCAGAATTAAAGATAGATTTTGTATATAATACATTTGGTGGTGATCGTTTTCTCCAATTAATACATTGATATCTAATTACAGAAAAACTACTACATTTAAACAAATAATGGTATTCATCACCAATTTCATCATCATTACACAACGTACATTTTCTTTGGGACCTTTCTATACCGTACCACCTACCAACTTCAATAGGTAATCGATTATTACATGTACGAAATCTACACAAAGCTATTCTGTCAGAAGGGTCAAGTATATCAAGGTATTTTTCAAAACAAAAATTGTCTTTTATGATACGATAGAAAACTCCCTTTGATGAATTAAATACATCACTATACCATTTTTGTTCAAACTGGTCACATATTCGTTGCTTAATAGTATGCTTGAACCATTCAAAAGTAAAACCTCCTCTTAAATCCCACAAATTACTGAAACCAAGATTACTTAAATTATTTTTTACATAATGCATCCACTTAGAAAAGCAGAAATCTTGTGTTAATTTGCATTTACAAAATGCGTACATAATATTTGAAAATTTATTATCACCTGCAAAAGCAACCTTGCACCAATAATTAAGGATTCTTGATTGTACATCAACATAAAGTGGATACGCTCCCAATTCACCATATATCATATAATTTGGTGTTGAGCGTTTTAAATTCAAAAGCAATTTACAAAACTTTAAATGCACTCTTTCTAAACATTCATAATTACAAGTACCCCAAACTTCACAACCATACAGTAAAATCGGCTTTACAATACTACAAAAAAGATCATACTGACAGCTTATCGATAGTTTGTGTAATCTTCCCTTCTTTAAGATCTCATAAACAGCCTTTAATCCTTTCTGGGCATTTCTCTTAATAGTGCTTGCAAAACCACCGTTTCTATTGAAAATTACGCCAAGATACAAATATTCATTAACTACCTCCACATCATGTGAATCATATTTGAAATTATAATTTTGTAATCGTTCTTTTGAAAATACAACTACTCTTGTCTTTTCTGTGTTTACTTTAAGTTTCCATATTTTGCAGTACTCACTGAAAATATCTAAAACTGTTTGTAAACCATCTTGAGTCTCCGAAATCAACACTTTATCATCTGCATATAACAGGATAAAAAGTGCATTTGGGAGGTTCAACAGTGGTGTAGCTGCCATTGACGCCAAAACGCCCGGGTGTACACATCAATTTGACAACAACAAAAATGATTTTTATTATGCATGACTTTATAGCTAGAACAACTCATAAATGTAACCTAATAAGCCTCAAATCCCATGAGCTTCCAGATCCCCAGCCTATCCTGGATTTGTCACTGTGCGAACACTTCTCTTCATGGTTAGCTGCGCCACTGTTCAAAACTCGGAGGCGATTTCATATTTTCATAGCGAAATCAGAGTGCACTCCTAGCATGTTTGTACCGTAACTGGTATAGAAACTTTTGTATTACGATTATTGCAGTCCGGAAAATTCGGACCCGGCTGCTCTCTCTCTCTCTCTCTCTCTCTCTCACACACACACACACACACACAACACACACACACACACACACACACACACACACACACACACACACACACATACATATATATACGTATATAATTTTGGGAGATTGTGATGGAGAATTCGACGGGAGAAGTTATCATGAGTGTGAATATTCAAGCTATTTTTAATGTTGGTGCATTGTGATATAAAAAAATGTTTGATTAACGTCGCCGAGAATTTCTCACTCATACTGACAGTCACCAGCTGTAGGTTAAGTACCACAAATTTAGACCTATGTATAGCGCTCAGGTCCGTAGCATTGAGGTTTCTTTAACGTGCCAAATCCTACCGCGACACGGGATATCCGTTTTTAAGGTCATATCCAAAAGACCCGTGATTCTCGCTTCTAAATGCCGAGTGTTTGGCGAAGGAGCAATCACTATCTATTTTTCGTCTTAGGTTTGACGCGGCCATGGCACGAGCTAGGCTCGAACTCACGACCTCCCGGTTACGAAGTGAACGCTATAGCCACTGAGCTGCTACCGCGACCGAATGTATTCTACATATGTATATCATCGTAAGTCAAGGGTAATAATATGACGTATTTGGTGAACTCACAAGAAAGTGAATAATAGATTCCACTTTTTAAGATTTTTGTTTCAATTTTCATCGAAATACGAAAGAGAACATATGTTGCAATAATTTGTAGCTCTATCATACAATTTGTTGCGATTGAATTAATAAGTTATTTATATATATGATATTTCATTTGAAGAATCAATCCATTAAATATCACGGGGACCTCCATGGCCGAGTGGGTAGAGCATCGCGCTCAAAATCACAAGGCCTCTCACCTCTAGTCGGCTCGGGTTCGATTCCCGCTCGCGCCGATATAAGTGAGAAAGTTTGCTAATTTACTTTCGGAAAGTCGGCGGTCTTTTCCCGGGTACATTGTATCTGGTGTTCTCTCTTCCACCAATAAAAAAAAACTGGACGCCACCAGATTACTGAAAAATTGTTGAGTGTAGCGGAAAACAACAATTAATCAATCATTCAATCATTAAATATCACACTTTCGAAATGGAGTATTATCGCTATTTGTCGTATTTTGATTTTCGTTTTTCTTTTAAGGATATCGTCTATGAACATAGTTTTACTCGCAATTCATTTGCACGTACTATTGCCAAAGGTATTTGGCAGCAAACAAGAAAATTAAATTCGACCGCAACCACCTAGACTATTTTGCAATCATATGAGGATTCCATGAAATAAATGTAATAAATAACCATTCAGAAATATTCACGTTTTTATATCGAAGTTTATTTTATCCCCGAAGACGTCTGTCCTTCACTGTAGTTCATTCTGGTATATTAAGGCTATTGTTCACAGGTATTCCATTGTCATAAAGTAGCTTTCATCGCCAAAGCAAAAGAAAAGCTCATCCTTGAAATATATTAAATCACATATATAAATTAGCTAATTAGACGTTTGCTATTTGCATTTTTAATAAAATATATTAAAAATCTTCTTTTTTTTTTAAATTTTGCTTTGCATTGGCCACCTGTAAGTCATGTCAAAGGCAGAATAATATCAATATTGATGTACTTCCATTGCCAATGTTTTCGCTTTTGATATTTTTACATTTTGTAATAATGGTCATTTCTTCATGAATGCTTTACAGTCGCAAACAGTCACGGTCAGAATCAAAGTCGAAACTGGTGGCCCCAAAAATCAGAACGAAAAAATATGGAGAACGCCAACTCAACTGGGCTGCTGCACGTCTCTGGAACGACCTTCCAGAGGATATCAAGCAATCACAATCTCTCTAAATTTTTGAAAAACGTCTTAATGCTCATTTTTACAAATTAACTTTTTAGATTCTAGCCAGAATATAAACTGTGACGGTTTCATATTACCCCCCCCCCCCTCCTCGAAAAAAATGTATTTACAGAGTTTTTTTTATATTGATTATTTTTATAGTGATTATTTTACAAATGTAAGATCTTAAGTCGGATTGTCAGTTAAGTTCAAGTAATCGCATCTTATTTCTTTGTTACCGCATCTTACTCTTGTAAAGCGCCTTAGAGTAATTTATTTTATATAAGGCGCTATATAAATCTATTATTATTATTATTATAAACAATATGAATCTTGATTATTAATACGTCGATAAAATAGCTATATATGTATAATGCGGAACACTGTCTTTTCAAATGTACAAGACTTGCTTGCAAGTTTAACTTTTAAGACATTCGCAAAACATTCAGAACTGAAGTAAAGTTCCAAATGTTGGGGATATTGAGTAAAGTATATTTTTAAACTTGTACAACTGAACAAATTAAAGGCAAAAGAAGAAAAATAGAAGACAGAATTGAATGTTTTGTCCTGCCTTAGAGAAATGGTCGTGTTACACACAAAAAAAATCAATTTTGGTTACAGAACACGGAATGCTTGTGGACGCAGGACTTCAACCCCTCCCCTTTTTTTAACGGTCGAGGTGGCTCATTGGTTAAGCGTTCGCTTCGTAACTGGCAGATCGTAAATTTTACATTTCCTTTTCATTACTAAAAATTTCGTTTTCGGGATTTTTTCTTTATATGAAATGGAGAAATATATTAAAAATGGTTTTATATCGTGTTTATATTTTCTCCATTTCTGTATACTAGTTCTGTGTGCTTTTTATACTTTGTATAATGTTTTAATTTGCTTTTCATTTTTACTATCGATATTTAATTTCTCTTGTAATTTTCGTATATATCATATCTGATTGCTTTAAAATCAGACACAACGGATTTCTGAAATTTAACGTAACATACTAAATTCACTTTTACTGTGAAGTTGAGAAGTTCAGCACTTTGATGTTAGAAAATGTTGTTGTTGTTGTTGTTGTTGTTGTAATTACAACATGTTTATGTCTTCGATATTTTCTATGTCTACTCACCACCACAGTACAATATCTGAATTTTTTGTATGCAATCATAATTTATTGTGAATAATATCTGATGAGCTGTACAGCTTAAGGAAATAAAAAAAATCTGAATCTGAATTTTGGAGATTAGCGTTTTATTACGGAAAACAAAATCAATTCTACTTCTGGGTGTGTCGGAAGCACCACATCACGTAAAATCATCAGGCTCATTAAGTTTGCTTGTCTTCATATAATTGAGGTATTATCAATTCTTATACGTTGTAATTTTCCACGTCCATCATTATGTTGTACTTCAAAGGAGAAGGCTTGTATAAGATCAGCCTGCTGTCTAATCCTCATTGTCTTATTCATAAAATACTGTTTTAACTTATGTTTGCTTGTCCATAAATCAACAAGATTTAACTAAGTAATAATGTCTTTAAGTTTATCTGTTTCGCTGTTACAGTTGAAGTCTCCACATAAAATAATATTAGATGAATTATATAAAAGATTTCATTCTTTTAAAAAATTGTATTCTATGTTTCGTTATTTGATGCATATTTATAATTGATATATTAATGATTATTATTTGCCTTTAAGAGCATGGATAGTCCAACTTTTGTTTCCGTTAATGCAGATATTATTTTTCTATTCTTAATGTTTACAATGCTTAACTAAAATATTTTTAATAGTTAGCAAAATTATAATGTCGATTTTCAATTTACAAGAGAAGTACAGAGTTCACAATTCCTTGTTATGTAATCAAGGCTCAAATTAATTAATAATTTAATCACTTGATCTCTGCCTTCTAGAATATCAATGTCCTAACCCTATTTAACTCTCTGCTGAAGGAGAGGGTTCATAGATTTACCACACCACGAATGGTTATACAGCGATTCATATTATTTTTCAATCAATGTGTTTCTTGTATAAGGGCAATATAAATTTTGGAATTTTTAAACTAACTATGAAATTTTAATCTCTCTCTCTCTCTCTCTCTCTCTCTCTGTGTGTGTGTGTGTGTGTGTGTGTGTGTGTGTGTGTGTGTGTGTGTGTTTAAACCTCTTGCATTAGCAGAGACAAGTTTTGGACTATCCATGTTCATAAAGACATGTAATCATTTTTAAAAAATCCATACATATTTACCTTTGTCATTAACAAAATCATTCCATATGCATTAGAGGTCTAGTTAGGGTTGACCGGTCGCGGTAGCAGCTCAGTGGTTAGAGCGTTCGCCTCGTAACCGGGAGGTCGTGAGTTCGAGCCCCGCTCGTGCCATAACCGCGTCAAACCTAAGACGAAAAATAGGTAGTGATTGCGCCTTCGCCAAACGCTCGGCATTTAGAAGTGAGAATCACGGGTCTTTCGAATATGACCTTAAAAACGGATGTCCCATGTCACGGTAGGCGTTGGCACGTTAATGAACCCTCACTGCTACGGCCCTGTGAGCTAAACATAGGTCTAAATTTGTGGTACTTCACCTACAGCTGGTGACGTCTCAATATGAGTGAAAAATTATCGACGGGACGTAAAACAAACGAATAATCAATCAATATTGATAGGGTTGTTAGGGTATTACTGCAATTAAGGGTAAAACTATCCCTCGCCGTTTCTATTTAAGAGACAAACGTTTCTATTTTTAGAGACAAACAACTGACTTTTTGGGAGAGCCTTCCTGTTCACCGAACCTGTCACGGTAGCTCAGTGGTTAGAGCGTTCATTTCGTAACCGGGAGTTTGTGAGTTCAAACCCCGCTCGTGCCATGAGTCAAACTTAAGACGTAAACATAGGTAGTAATTGCTCCTTTGCCAAACGCTCTGCATTTAGATTGATTGATTATATATTGCGGGACGCTCGGGAATTTTTCACTCATATTGAGACGTCACCATTGCCGGTGAAAGGCTGTAAATTTTAGATCTATGCTCGGCGCTCAAGGCCTTTGAGCAGGGAGAAATCTTTATCGTGCCACACCTGCTGTGATACGGGACCTCGGCTTTTGCGGTCTCATCTGAAGGACCTCATTTAATCGCCTCTTACGACAAGCAAGGGTACTGAAGACCTATTCTAATCCGGATCCCCACGGGATACTCGGCATTTAGAAGTGAAAATCACGGGTCTTTCAGATATGACCTTAAAAAACGGAGATTCCGTTTAAAAAAACCCTCACTGCTACGGCCCTGAGCGTTAAGCATAGTACTTTACCTACAGCTGGTGACGTCTCAATACGTCTCAAAATTCTCGACGGGACGCAAAACAAACAAACAAACAATCAATCCTGTTCCCCGAATATTGCTCATCTTATGCATTTGGGTTATTTGCTGAGAGTTTGTCTTGTCTTTTAGTAAGGCTCTTGGAGTAGATTGAGAATGGCTTGAAATGCGATGTACATGTAGGCGCCAGGCAATTAGGAAACAATGCACCCTAACTTGTTGGTTCCTGACCAAGCGTTTGCGCATGTGCGAATGGTGGCATCCTTGTCTGAACCGAACGCCTAAAAATCGCTTTAACGAATTGAAAGGCGTACGTTTTGCGTTAAGTACTTACAAATCACACAGTCAGGAAACGGAATTAAATATGGATGTTTCATCTCAAATCAAAGTCGGAAATGCGAGTTGATTCAAACTGGATTTCCCTATCCTATAAAAGAAAGGTTTTAATATATCCATTGTTGTTCAGCTTATCAGGATTCGGTGGGGGTGTCTTCTGGCAGGCAAGAATTGAAACATGCACACTGAAGTGTCGAAGTTGTATCGCGTAAATCCAGATGTGACTAGAGTTCACACACACACACACACACACACACACACGGCTATGTCCAAAAGTTATTGGCAAATACAGAAACACACACACACACACACACACACACAGAGGAAAGAGCGAAAAAGTCTCAAATGGGACCTAAAACGATATATAAACAAAAGTAATTTTATTGTAAAGTTTCAAGATCATAAGTAAATATTTACATATCCAATGTATTTGTCTTTAAAAGATACCTCTACAAATTGACAGCAGTTTCCTCATGGATGTAAGCAATACGCGTAAGAAGCTTTATAAATATAGTGCGTCTATTTTAACTGTTGGGAATTCCGACAGAAATTAAAGTAGAATGTAAATATAAGAAATGAATTTCAGTTTTGAAATATATGAGCATATGAATTGCTACGCTTCACGTCGGAATTTCTTGGAACTGATCGGCAAAAAATTAAAGATTTTTAATAAAGTAGTGACATTATGATGGATATTCCAATTTCTCTCGTTGAAAATAACATTTTACTGTGGATTATTTCTTTTCCTCCGCGCCCGTGGCGTGTTTTTTTTTTGTTTGTTTGTTTGTTTTTTGGTGTTTTTTTTCTTGTTACGATTTCATTCAGAGTGTATTTCGTAAGTAGTACGGATGGTGGAAATGCGTATATAAAAGAATCTAAAACGGGTTCAACAGTCGTCTCATTTAAACAATCAAATATGTCTTATTATCATTATTGGGTGAGATGATGGTCGCCAGCTTGGGTGGGGGGGGAAAGAGGGTTTTGCACAGAAGCAATAATTTTCCCTAATCGGGGCTCCGTGTCTGGTAATTAAACTCTTGTGACGTAGAATGTACCTTCATTCATATTTAAACTCTTAATACGTATTAGCCATTTAAATACCAGAAGGATACCCCAGTATTAAGGACAAGTCTAAAACATTTTATTTGTCAATACATTATATCTAAACATAATTATTGAAATCGTGAAATTTAAATTGTTTTATTTTTTCTGAGTATCAGACACAATGTATTCGGATACGAGTGTATCAAATATTTAATATTCTATACTTCTACAGTCTAAAATGCTCTTATACTCCTATGTATTATTCTCTACAACCACCTATGCATGACCCTGGCCACAAATCAAAATATAAAAAGCTTAATACGCATTAATAAAGTTGAACAAAATTGGAAGCACATGCACAGACATTGAATTACCATAGTAATTTGTTACTTTAATACATATTACACGTATCTTATCCACTCAGACTGTTTAACGGTTTATTTTCCTTGTTTGGCCTTTTTCTTTTAAATATTTGCAAAGTTTACAACGGTTTTTCGTAAAGGACATTATACCTTTTTCAATACCTTTCACTCAGAAAAAAAAACATGCAAGTTTTCATTAGCAGCCTTCACTAATAAAACACGGGTATCACATGCTGTATTCTTGCGTGTTTGTTCTGAGTCCCATTCACGTCGTTTATCACATAAACAAACTATACAGTGTCCAGACTGGAAGTTTATTTTAAACTCGGGCAAAAATTTGACGTAAACTTGTACAGAAATTTAACATGAAACATTTATAAAGACCAGGAGTACGTTTCAAATAAAAAAAAAATAGTTGAAAAATGTAATATATATATATGGATTCGAACCCGGTTGTTTTAAATAATAAAACATTTTTTATTTAAAAGTCGACGACCATCCACTGAGCCATGCACTAGAACTAAAACATAAATGCCTATTGAAATTAAACGTACAGGTGAAATTGATATCAGTGAAATCGTTTCGATTATTTTGAAATTCACAACAACAACAAATAAATAAATGAAATAAAATTCTAAAAAAAGGAATTGTACTTGTGAACAAAATTTCAAAGCAACATTTTAGTGGAAAACTCGAAGAACATGTTCATGCTAAATTTATTTTGTTTCACGGAGGCATTTTCCTGAAATTCGGGGAAACCCCTCTATTTTAACGCTAAAAATCATATGTCACTTACTGCTTGATTTAAACTCAAATTAGTTTTGGCTAATTCTTATCAATACACGTCTTCTAATCTTATTTTCATAAATGTTTGAATAAAGAGAGAAGTTCCATTGGTTTTACTATATATTTGAATAAATTTAATTTATGGATCTTTCGCGCAACACCTTTAGGGAAATGAAATTCTTCTTTCCTACTAAATATTTGAGGTGGCTATTTAAAGGACCAAATCGTACGTAGAAAAAATTGCGTTGTAAATCGAGGATTTTTGTTATTACAGGGATGGAACTGTAGCTCTCTGGTGTATCTAAATTTTCTCTCTGGAAGCTACAGTTCTTATGTGGAACTAGGCACTTTATATAACATATTCTGATGATGATGATTTCCAAATTACGTTCCAAGAATAGCAACATTAATAAACTCTCCCTTCTTATTATTAAAAAAACCCCAGATGTTTGCCGGGAGTGTAATGCTATTTAGGGAGGGGGTTGGGGGGTTGGGTAATTAATCTAACTGGGACACTTTATCCGGGAGAATATAACAAGGTTAATATTCCCGGGGGGGAATTATAGGGGAAACATCTATACTCCAATATTGAAGAGAAGCGTTACTGGGGCGGAGATGTTATATGATATATAGGGCCTAGATCTACTGGAAAGTAGAAACATATCAATTATTCTTGCCTTTGAACTTCCCCATAACAGTTTATCGAAGTAAGCATATTACATGTACATTAAATTCCCATGCATTTCAGGAGTTAAGAGAAGATAAGTCTTGTCTTATGAATGTTTAAAGGCAAATTCTACACATTAAGTCGTTAATAAAGCTTCCATAAATGTAAAGCTATTGAATTATGAAATAGTGCATATCCCTTGGATATTATCGTCTTGTGCCTATAGACAACAATATTTATCAGTAAATAACTACCAAATAACACTGTGCCCGAACAGAGGAAAGCTTTCACGGGCCCAATATTTTAGAAGAACACATATTGGGCATAAAGTGAAATAATGACTGCGTTGGTGGACTTTTGAAATCAGTTAATGAATCAGTTCATCCAATTGTAAAGGCGAATGCTCTTATATATATATATATATATATATATATATATATATATATATATATATACACGGATAAAATTTGCTGTTATAAAATTAAGAAATTCATTTCAAAATTAAGCACTATCTCCCTCATGCCATGCATATCTCTGATCCTTAGCCGGATTTGGTTCCAGTTTTTGGTTCTTTTTGTATTTTTTGGTTCTTTCAGCTCTTCCAATTTCGGATTTCCAACATTTTTTACTTGAGCATCACTGAAGAGACATTATTTGTTGAATTGCGCATCTGGTGCACCAAAATTGGTACCGTTTTTGTTATGTATATATATGTGTGTGTGTGTGTGTGTGTGTGTGTGTGTGTGTGTGTGAAACACAGACATTGTAATTAATTTTCAAATAAACATCCATGCCCAAACTGAAGAAATATTAAATAACAAGCACAGATGCATTCCCATTCACGAGCCCCAGTTCTGTTATGGGTCAAAGTAAACCCAGAAGAGTTCAATCATAAAGAATCCAACGATTTTAAAACAATTTATTTGTAATGTTTTACAGGCAAATATATCAATATAAAAATGTTAAGTTACAGTAGATCTAATCAAGGTTAACAAAACAGTGTCCGATGTTGGTTTAACGCCGAGCTGAATTCACCCTTGAGAATATAAACTGTCACAAATCGGCTGTTAAGTACAATCAACCCCCAGTCCAAATGTAATTCTGTAGAGTACTCATAAAATGTTAGCGAGTGCTTAATACCACAAAATATACAGCCTATTTACAATACAATTTAAGATTCTAGACCTTTGTTTCTTGAACGTAGTGTTATGACAAAACAAATATTACGTTGTCTTTCTAATAAACTCTGACAAACATCGTTCTAAATATAGGATGTCTAGAATCTTATTTAGGTAACAGGTGTCAGTCAAGTAAAATGTTTGAATGAAATCTTAATTCTTCACAACTGAAAACCTGAACGCATATGCACATCTTTATCGTGCCACATTTGCTGTGACACGAGGCCTCGGTTTTTGCGGACCACCCAATTTTGTTGCCTCATACAACAAGCAAGGAATATTGAGGATCCCCACGGGTTCTTTGCCTTTGATATGTATAATACTCATTTAACAATAAACTTCATTTTGTGAGTCTTTGATTCTTGTTTGACATTTTATGCAAAACGTCAGGAGATTATGTTCCGTGAAAAATCGAATGGCGAAGTAAACAATGTGTAAATCGTAATCATAAATCCCCAAGACATATACAAGTTCGAGTGTAGGGCAACACGGACCTCCGACAAAACGAAGGTAGGATCAGAATTGGGTGCACAGCAACATTCAAATAATCATCAAAATGTTGTGAAGCTAAGAACAAAACAAGAAACTCTTTTTCAATGGTAAAATAATCTTTTTGACATTCGGTAAGTTTCTTTGAAATAAAGAAACAATTCTATCTAAATTGTTAGAATGTTATTGAAACAAAGCAACACTAGTGCCTACATCACTACAGTAGGCTTAAACTGCTCGGAAATTTTTTTGAGCCAGAAGAACTGGATTACTCATAAGGGCAAAATTAAACTTACCGAATGATTCATCACAGACTTTTGTGTATTAGAATTTAGCCCTATTTTCATAATAGGTTGGTAAGTGGACCTACTATTGATAAAAAAAGTGGACAGAATTTTCTGTAAAAACCAATCGTCTCCAAAATAAACACACACACACACACACACACACACACACACAAAGAAACAACAACTCTGTCTTGTTTGTAGGAATCGGTGAACTTTGTGATAGCTTTAACTCTAGCCATACTAGGTGTAACATAACCTTGACCTACTTTGTGACCTAAATATTCCGCAGTAGCATGACAAAAGTTACTTTTGTAAGGTTCACTGTGTCAAAGAATACACGCATGATTTGGAGATGCTCGTTCCATTTGTCACTGTATATGATAGCATCATCAATGTAGGCTTGGCATCCATGAAGGTCACGAAGAAGGGAGTGATCATCCTCTGAAAGGTCGCTGGAGCATTTTTCATGCCAAAAGGCACCACTTTGTACTGAAAAAGCTCATCAGGAGTTCAAAAAGCAGAAATTTCTTTGACTCTTTCAGTTAATCGTACTTGCCAGTAACTTTTCAGCAGGACAAATTAACTGACAAAGTTTGCTTTTCCAATTTTGTCAATACAGTCATCGATTCTCGAAATCGGATACGAGTCAATTTTCATGACAGAATTCTCTTTTGTGAAGTCAGCACACAATCGGTATGTACCAGCAGATTTCCATACTAGAATGCAAGGTGAGCTCCAGTCACTTTTACTGGGCTCAATAATGTCATTGTCCAACGTGTACTGCACTTTTCTTTAAAAATACTGCAATTTTAATGGATTCAAACGATAAGGGTGCTACGTGGTTGGTAAAGCGTCACCCCTATTCCATCATGACAAGCAGCATTGGTCATTTTTGGAACATCGAGAAAAATTGAAGGATAATTAACCGCGAGACGTTGTTTCTGGTGAATATTTCTGATTGGCGAATTTCGAAGTTCTTTAAACGAACACACAAACTGAAGTCTTTTTCACTAGTTTCTACACTAATGTCATTTTTAGTAGAATGTCTTAATATTGGCTAAAGTGGAAACTGATGTTACATGATTTCGGTCACATCTCTCAAAATACCCTTTCAACATGTTAATGTGACAAACTGGTTTTTCTTTACGTTGGCCTGGCGTCTTAACTACATAGTTCATATCATTAAGATTGCTTTCAGTTTCATAATGACCATGATATCTGGCTTCTAATAGATCCTTAAAACTATGATAAGACATATTGTTATCAGTATGAGAAAGACTGGGATGAAGGAGTTTACCTTGTTTTATTGTCTGCACCAGAAGCAGATCAAGAGTCTCTTGGATTCAGTCCCTTTGAATTAGTGTTTGGCCATGCAATTAGAGGTCCTTTGACATTACTGAAAGAAAAGTGTCTGGCTGAAAATAGAGCTCTGTTCCCTCTAGATTATGTAGTCCATTCAAAGAGAAACTTTGCAATGCTTGTAAATTGGTACAAGAAAATCCCAAGATTTCGCAAGCTAAAATGAATGTTTGGCATGATAAAGATGCCAGGAACAGGGTTTTTAAACAAAGTTATATCATTTTTGCCTGTCCTGTTCTTGATCATTCTTTACAGGTTGGTGTATGTTGTTTAAAATTCTCTCTCTCTCTCTCTCTCTCTCTCTCTCTCTCTCTCTCTCTCTCTCTCTCTCTCTCTCTCTCTCTTTTTCTCGCTCAGGTCTTTCTCTTACTGCTTTCATTTTCTAATTTCGTTTTTTCTTGTTTGAATTCATATTTTTCTGTCTCTCGTTGTCCTTCTCTTTCACCTTCCTTTTTTCTCTCTACCCTTTTTAATTTCCTAACTTCATTTTTTCGAATTGCATTTTGTCTTTCAAATTGTAATTTTTCCAATTCCAACTGAAATCCAAATTCCGTAATTTTCGCTGGTTCATTTATTTGTTTTGGAAAATCATGTTTCAAAACTTTCTTCCTGTATAAGTTTTTCGGCTACCTTAATTCCAATCCTTGGGTTTTTTCCCTCTAATTAATTAATCTAACCTCTAACTCAATGTGAACATTCCGCGAGGCAAGAAAATATGTGATCGAAAACCTGTTGATTTCTGCTATCTATGAAATTTAATAAATGAAATAAACTAGATACCATTCTTGAAAATGCAACATATTTCTATCCCGGACGAACCCCAATTCTGTTATGGGTCAAAATAAACCCCTTAAACCCAGCAGAAATCAATTACAAAGAAATAAAAGATTTAACAATTTATTTACAATATTTACAGACAAATATTGTGGAATCCTTATTGTTTGTGGGGGCTAAATGTTCGTGGATTTCATGGATACCTTTTACCAACGAATTTACGTCCCCATGAACCAGATATTCTTTGCAATAACGTCTATAGTATAATGTTGTATATTTTCAAAATAACGTTAATCCTCAAAATTCCATCCTCACGAACAAATAAATATTTGGCTACCCACGAACATTAGTCCCACGAACTTTAATGATTAACAGTATGTCAATAGACAAAATATAAACTTACTGTATGTCTAACCAAAGTTCGCAAAAAGTGCCCGATGCTAATTTGCTGACGAGCTTAACTCACACATTAGAATATAAATTGTCACAATCGGCTGTTAAGTCCAATTAATTCCCAGTCCAAATGTATTTCCGTAGAGTGCTCATAAAATGCTTAACAAGTGCTTGATACTACATAATATACAGTCTACTTATACTAAATATTAAGATTCCAAACCTTTGTTTTTAGAATGTACAGTTTTATGGCAAAACAAGTGTTCTATTCAACTTTGACAAACATCGTTCTAAAAATAGGACGTCCAGAATCTTGTCTAGGTCACAGGTGCCAAGCAAGTACAATGTATTACACAACAATATGAATACCCAATCCTTTCCCTACCCGGGGTTTAACTTAAGACCTGCGGAACCAAATCTTTTAGCAGCATGTGACCAACGCTTTAGACCATCTAAGCAAGTTTAAAAACTTGACGATGATGAAATTCTCGCTACGCTGTCACAGACTGCATATAGAATGGAAATGGGATACAGTCAATTGACGTAACTTCAAGAAGATCATAGAAGATACAAGCTGCATTTGAAATATTTTATAAAGCACAAATATTGCAATTAACTCGTAAATAAACAAAGCTGTCCTAAGTGAAGAAATATTGATAGAAAACACAGAGAAATTCACTATATAATGATATTCACTTCCACCAATACCAGGGTTGAACTCAAGACCTACGGGAGTAAATCTCCTAGCAGCATGTGACCATGTAGATGTGGCTGCTTAATCATCAATTTCACATACTTATTAAGTATTGTACCCCTGCGAATTTTGAGTAGATTTTTCAAAGAATTTTCCAATATATTCCTATTTAAAAATTGCTAATCCCTTCTTGTAGCTCTGTCCTGAATTCAGAGGACATCATGTGAAATGACCTTGAATCTACAATATACAATAGATCATATTTACATAGTAATTTGACAAATCGTAACCCTGCGGTCTCTAAAAAGACATTTTACTAACGATTCCCTAGTGACACTTTTAACCTGTGTGGTGGACTCACACTGACCCTGGGTCATGATGTGAACAAGCGTCATGAGGATGCCTGCTTATTGATTTAACACATTTAAACTTTTAAAAGACAGTTCTTATACATTCTCATGTAAAACTTCGAATCCCTTTTGGTCCCGCCTTGTTCCTGGGGTTCATGCTTTGAAACTGAATCTTCATGATGTGGTATCATACAAGTTTCAGGTTAACCTGTTCAAAGGTTCTTCATCAGAATTTTGTTATACACCCACCCTATTTTCACTACTTCCTGATTATACTCCTTGAAATGTTCCACCTGGTCTTCATTTAAAACATTTGAACCCCCTAGCTGTTCTATATGAAAATTTGAAAAGTATACACTTGATAGACAGTCGAACAGACTAGTCATTAGACAAACTACAGACAGAAAGACACTCACACAGAAACCGATTACGATGGCTTAGTGGTTAGAGCGTTCGATTTGTGACCAAGATGTTGTGGGTTTGAGCCCCGTTAACACTTAGCTTACCTAAAACGTAAAAGTAAGTAGTGAATGCTCATTTGCCAAACGCTAGGTATCTAGAAATAACAGTCAAGGGTATATCATATTAGATCTCAAGCCGCGGCAGGCGTTTGTATGATAAAGAACCCTCACTGTTACGGTCCTGAGTGATCGCCATGCATGAATATAATTTTTTAATTTAAGTTTTAAGAACTTGTGCTTGATTCCTTTGAAAATTTGGTTAAAATAAACTATGTTCAAACCAGATTTCCTCTAATTCTTATCGCCATCAAAGAAGGTTATTTTTCTGTTCTTCGGTCATCCTAAGTGGGATAACTAGATCATTAAAAAGGATAATCATTTTTATTTAATACGAGTCGGTTTAATGAAAACCAATCAATTGCATGTTACAACTTAAGTTGAATTATTTTTAATTAAATTTGAAAAAAAGTTAGGTAGTTTTAAATACGGTACTAGCGAATTTGTAGATAAAGAGGGGGGTTGTGGTAAGTTATCAATATGTTCACATACACTCAATCAGCATAGGTAGTTTATATCCAGATATACCGTATTAAGTTCAGCGATTGTACTAATTATTAGGAAAGAGCATTTATTTTTGATTAAAGAAAATTTAAACCCTTCGTTGTTAATGAAAAAGATAACAAATATGAACAATCTCATAATCCTGTAAATAATCTGCTTAGCGATCCCCTAGCAACAGCGATACATGTTTAATACAGTGCACTGTAGGTAAACTGATGCATCGACTATCAATAGTCGTTCTCTTCTCCATTCCTCCATCTTCTGAAGTCTGTTCTTCATCCCGCCATCTTCTGAAGTCTGTTGGCCACACTTTACTCCCGAATACATCGAGTAAGATTTTGAATCTACCTTATATCTGAATAAAATTTGCTGCAATTTGTGTGAATGTAACTACAACAAAGTTATGGGGATATATACTGGAATCAGGTCGTCCGTCCGTCTGTAGACGCAATGGTTTCCGGGCTCTGAAGTGTTATCCTTTTCACCTAGAGTCAACATACCATACGTACAGACTCCCGATGGGACGAAAATGCTCCCTATTGATTTTGGAGTCTAACGGTCAAGTGTACTGGGTGTTGAAATAGCAAAATGTTTTCCGAGTGCTTACGTACTATCCCTTTCATCTAGAATCACTGTATCATATATATGGACTGCCCACGGGACAAAGATGATTCCTGTTGATTTTGGGGTTAAAGGGTGAAAGGTCAAGTGGACATTGAAATAGCAAAATGGTTTCCGGGCTCTCATGTGTTATCCTTTTCATCTAGAGTCACCGTATCATACATATGGACTACCCATGAGGCAAAAATGATCCCTGACGATTTTGAGGTCAAAAGGTCGACGGAACACCATTTGGATTTGGTAAATTGGGATGAGCAGGGGGTATTCTTAGTGAGCAGTGCTCACAGTATCCCTTGCATATTCTGACTAAAATCGGACGCTAACAAGTCCAAATTATTTGTTTACATACTTGGATTGTAGTATTACCATCACGTATGTCATAGCCACATGCATGAATGCACTTGGTTAAACTGCCTTTGTGCTGTCACTGTAATTGTTCACTGTGTTTCATTATCGTTATATCACGTGATAGTGAAGATGTATTCTTAAGAAAATCATAATCATGGTGAATATTTTCATTTCATAAAGCTTTCTCTGCTTCTCATTTGGTTTAATATTTATAAACATAGGTTATTAACTGAATATAGGAAATATGCCCGCCTTTGGCCATTGTGTGATAAAACGACCGAGTTTGTGAGATCTGCTTACGGGTTAATAGGTTTTTTTATTACATTTAAAAAATAGTTTTGCACTTCTAATCCTAGAAACGCACATAATATCCCTCATAATGTATGTTTAAAACTATTCACGTTGCAGATAGTAAGGTTGTTTTAATTTTTGTAAGGAAAACAGCTTCCATGCATTTTGGCAATCGTAGTGAACAAAACCAAAACCAATTTTGTCTTATGGTATAGACTTTGGCGAGTTCATTTTGGTAAGTTTCATATATACAGTAAATAATAAAAGTATAGTTTGATCACAGTCTTATCAAAGAACTATTTGTTGACTACTGTAGATACATGTAACTAGTCAGTACTTACATACTATATGTATAATGATTGTGATCTTAACTAGGGGCAAACACTTTATATGTAGGATGTGTGACAATGACATGACGTAATGAAAGTATTATCGAAAATTTAGTACTGTAACTTCTTTAGATTAGGACTCCATATGATTGTGGAATATTCCATGATGGTGGCAGGACACAACAAAGTTTGATCCGAATTGACATTTTGGATCCTGGAGAGTGAAATGGCATTCCTCCACTGCTGAAACAATGTATCATTCATCTTCATCCCCGCGAAGCCATAACATTCTTCAGCTTGTGTCAAATCTACAAAAACACGTAGGATTGGAGGTCATACTTACAACATTATTTCAGACCGATGAACAACATTAGAGGCCATCCTCACTTCCATGTGAATACTGAGACTCCTGAATGTAAGGAGGTCTGCGATTCCGTCCCTGTATGTGTGAATCTTTTGAAAAATTGGAACATCTTTTCTTCCATAGAGGATATTCTGCCCCAAGAGATTCCAGCACATTTTGAACCTAGGAGACAATATTACCTATATGAGGAAATGGGGCATACTATACGATATAACGTAGTTTTGGTCCATTTACACCTTTTCATCATCCGTTTCGTGGATTATCAAGCGTAAACTGACCAAGACCAGGTTATATCCCGAAATTAAATTCATTCCTTATATATACTGGTCGTGGTAGCTCAGTGGTAGAGCGTTCGCTTTCCAACCGGAAGGTCGTGATTCTTGCCCCACTCATGTCATGGTTGTGTCACACATGAGACATTGGTAGCGATTGTTCCTTCGCCAAACGCTCGGTTGGTTGGTTGTATATTGTTAATGTTCCGATCGAAAATTCTTCACTCATATGGAGACGTGTCACCATTCCCTGTGAAGGGCTACAAAATTTAGGCCTACGCTCGGTACTTTGAAAAGAGAGCGCTCTATATCGTGTTAAATCTGCATTGACACGGAGCCTCAGTTTTTTTTTCAGTTTCATACGAAGGACAGATCCATTTAATCACATCAAGCAAGGGGTACTGAGGACCTATTCTAATCTGGATCTTTGGAAAATACAAGGTGTAGACTTGAACTTGAAATATGAAATACAGGGTTTATACTTGACCTTGAAGTATGCTGGAATACAAGACTTCTTTATGACGAAGAATGTTGTTTACGATGACGGCATCTAGTTCTTTTTTTAGTGAATTTATGTTTAAGGAACTGACGGCATGATTCTCAAGGATTATCATCCGATGGTTTAAGGAACCTGTGATGGGCAACATCCGTAATCATAGAATTCCGTCTATATTCTGGTGTTGAAAAACCAAAAATGGACCAACTTTAACTTCTTCAAATAACATATTCAAAATTCTCAATAAACGTTTTGTGCGAATATGATGTGGACGAAATTGTCAATTGACGTAAGGTAAAAGTGTGACATCATGTATATTTGATCTTTTATACGAATGATGTCCATGACTGCGTTTATTTGGAAAAAGTCCCATCACATTCACTTTATTTCCTAGTGGACTAGCGAAATTCCCTACATTGTATACTTTGTCGTTGCATCCGTATAGAAATACAGTTCCCAGAGTCTTGATCCATTGATATTGTCGTCTAGATACTTAAAGTTGGGTTGTTGGTATGATTTTTTTTCTAGAATTTTGAACCTTGTGGACAAGATGGAATGATCCGAGAAATGGAAATGTTTACAAAGCTGTTGAATATCACAATTATTGAAACGTGTATCCCGATATTCTTTTATTTAATGATCCCTTAGTTTCCCCGACGTAAATTAGTCCTCTAAGGTTATACTCAACTGCGTCGACAACGTTAGAAGATTTACTGGTTTCAAAAATATTGGTACAGAAACTATGTCAGGTGAGATAAAGGAATTCGTAGTGATTAATATATCACAGGTACTACAGTTTTACAGAACATTTTGAGATGAAGCACATTAGATCCGAAAATGAATTATCAAAAAAGGAAGAACATATATCGACCGATAAATATCCTCGGGAGCAGAGTGTCTACCAGCAGAGATACATGCTCGATGGTTAAATGAAAAGGTGAAGACAACGAACAATGATCAATCTCATAATTCTTTTAAGGAAAACAAAAATAAGAGTATGGCAAACACGGACCCATGGACATACTAAAGGTAGATTCAGGTGTCTAAGAGGAGTAACTATCCCCTGTCGACCAGTCAATCCTTATGAGCTCTATATCTTGATCAGGTAAAAGGCGTAGTGATTGATTGATTGATTGTATATTGTTTAACGTCCTGATCGAGAATCTTTCACTCATATGAAGGCGTCACGATTGCACAGAGAGGAGTCTTAATCGTGCCACGCATGCTGTGACACGGGTCTCAGTTTTTGCGGTCTCATCCGAAATACCTCCCCATTTATTCGCGTTTTACGACAAACAAGGGGTGCTGAGGACCTATTTTAATCCCGATCCCCACGGAAAAATCATTGTGTACTAAAAAATGGCCTAACATATTCTTGGTGGAGGAGAGAACCCAGATACAATGTACCCAGGAAGAGACCACCGACCTTCCGAAAGTAAACTGGCAAATTTTCTCACATATATCGGCACGAGCGGAATTCAAACCCGTGCCGACTAGAGGTGAGAGGCCTTGTGATTTTCTGCGAAATGCTTTAACCACTCGGCCACAGAGGTCCTTGTAGCATATGAAGGGGCATCGTTGCATAGCGTTTCTACTATATCAGTATGGATATCCTTAGGTTCTGAACCTTTCTTATGCAAATATTGGATCACTGCTCTTTCACCGATTTGTCCATTTTGCAAGTCACTTGCCTTGTTTACTTAAGAGTGCTACCTCGTCGGTATAAACTGACAAATGACACCAGTCTTCGGGTACACGGCTTTACTCAGGAAATAGTAGGGCTGGAAAAGCTATGCTAACCTCCTTCAATACAAGGCTCACAACATATTAATCAGCCTTCGTATGTTAGGATTTCTGTGATTTTATTCTATTCAAACCGTGCAACATTGTAATGAAATGCCAGGACGGGGTTATTACTTCAAAAATACGCATCGGACGTTCAAAATCGACATATTCTTATTTAGTAAATAGAGAATTTCATCCTGAATGTATGTCTTGTGACTGTCCATTACCAATACATCATTCGTTTAGAAATTAGGGATTTTACGCCCATACGAAATATACTTTTTTATAATGTGCAGTCAACAAGAACTTTTTACAAGTATTGAAAATCTTATTAGTATACAATAAGTACAAGAATGCGATTTTTACAGAAAAAATTGAATACTTATATAACTGTTTATAAACATAAAATGATGTGTACTTTTCACCTGTTTACGTATTTTAACTTTTATGTCCGTCATTAAAGGATGTCTCGTGTCAAGGATCACAATCTCCTTGGCACGCAAAAGATTGTTTCCCTGATTTTCGGGGGGGGGGGGGGGGGGGGGGGACTAAGCTCATTGGGGGCCGTCAGTGAAACTTCAGCTTTCACAACCAAACATATTTCAATTAACCGCCGTAAAATGGCCGAAATACTACCAACACGGCGAACAATCAATCTAAATTGGGCAGTCATTCGGATGAGACCCCATGATAAAGATCATTCCTTGCTTAAAGGTCGTAAGCGCCGAGTATATGCTTAAATTTTGCAGCCCTTTACCAGCAATGGTGACCTCTCCATATGAATGAAAGATTTTCGAGCGGGACATTAAACAATATATACAACCAACCAACCTTTAGGTTGTTGCTTGTCCTCGGTGCTTCATCTGTCCGGACCCAAATTGTAAATTATTGGTACCGTCGATCTTCTAATCGATTCCTCCTGCCAAAGACGCATCATGAATGACATCTATATCACTACCAAACTTCTCCAATACCACATTATTGCTACTAGGTGACCAATTGATCTTAGCATTCCTCTCTAGTTGCAACCCGACCTCTGATGTTCGCTGCTTTTCTGATTCTGCTCTCTATGGCTGCCCCCATCGTTCACTGGTATATGGATACTGTAAGAAGAGTCCTGGACCATCTCCTCCGTCTCACCAGGTTATCCTGTGCGTTCTGTCAGTTGCTGAAAAGGTGCTCATCTTTCACGTGTATCTTCAGTCCCTGCTCATTCTGTAAGATTTTTCCACTACATTATAAGGCTAACAAACAGGTAATAAACAGTACTCAATCTCGTAATTTTTATAGAAAATACAAATCAGAGAAATGGGCAAAATGGACCCCTGGACAGAGGCGAGATCAGGAGCCTTGAAGGAGTTAGCATCTCGTCGCCGTAAGACCCTATATCTACTTCAAATGTTCAAACTGTCAATCCTTGGTCGGTCCACTTGATCACTCAGAACAGGCCGTTCGTCCTCCTCCACGACTTCAGGTGTCTCGATGTATTGGTCTATAGCAGATTTAAAGGTTCCTCTTCATGGAAGATATGCTTTGGCTTGCAAACCCTAGGTTGCCCGATTTTCAAGCATCTCCTGTTGACGGGTCACACCAACGTGAGCCCTCTGTTTTGATCAGGTAAAAGGAGTATTCCGTAGTCAAAATCAGTATGAAAAAGAGCAGCCTTACAATTTGTATAAATCAAATTAGAAAATATCGACCCAACGATTGACTGTATTTGCAAAGAAAATCATTACAATCACTACATAATTTGTGAACGGCTTTCTTTAAAAGAATTTTAAAACCTTTGTAATGTCAACTTATTTGTCAGTAGCCTGCACTCAGTTTAGAAATTGATCGTACCCAAAACATCCTCTTGCGTATAGAATCAGTTGGAAGAAAAACCACGTAAATAAAGGAAGTTGACGATGGAGCATCTGAAGGCATACCGTTTGTCATAAAGTTGAGTTGTTACTTTGCCATTAAATTCCATGTTCAGTAAAAGTTCCAATATGAAATGGGTTGGAAGAATCTGTGGTGTCTTTTATTTCAAGTTCACCACACACACACATATATATATATATATATATATATATATGAATGAAAATGAATACTGTTAATAATTAATATATCATCAATATTTTAGGGCCATAGCTTCTCATGTACAAGTTCTGCTTCATTAGAACATAAAAAAGGTTGGTTAACAAAGGAACACAATTTGCACCCATTGGAATTTCAACTCTAATGGAAGACCTGGTCTCCAAAGACTACATAGATATTATCAATGAGGTATTCATGTTATTTTCCCACCTGTTTCATTCTAGCTAAGCTGAGGGTTCTTTTAGTTACCATCAGAAGAGTTGAAGAGGTCTTTGAAATGAGAATAAGTGTTATTCATTGATGTACATACATGTATATGTAAATAAATTTGATTGTACATTAATCTTGTAGAAATGTTTTGTAAAGGCAAAATTTGAGTATCAGAGTTGATACCTATAAGCTGATAAGGCAAATCTCACATACTGCAAATATCCCGTGGAAATCTGGTTCAGAATAAGTCCTCAGTACCCTTGCTTGTCATAAGCGGCGACTAATTGAGGCCGTCTTACAGATGAGACCGCAAAAACCAAGGTCCCATGTCACAGCAGGTGTGGAACAATAAAGATCCCTCCCTACTCAAAGGCTGTAAGTGGTGAGATTAGGCCTAAATTTTGCAGCCCTTCACCAGCAAAGGTGACATCTCCAGAGGAGTGAAAGATTCTCAAGTGGGACATTAAACAATATACACCCAACCAACTATATAACAAATTATCTTGATATTGTGGTACAAGTTAGTTTAATTGCACTTGACAATCAAATTGAGCATATGGAACAGAAACATGAAAAACATTGAATCAAGTATAAAAAAGTTAATCTGACACAAATCATCAAACAGGCAATAGAAAATAACTTTTTAAGTTACAATACAGTAAAACAAATTAAAAGTTTGAAAATTGCCTCAGGGTTTTAAATCTTATTTTCCAAAATGCTTTCTACATGTTTATAATGCACTAAATACCAAATATTACAATTTATCACATACTTAATAGTAATACAAGCGTAATACAATATATGCATCATCACATGTACTAGCATGCCATACAAAACTGCATATCAAACTGAAAACAAAATATCCAGAAGAACTCTTGACTTACTCCCGTCTCGTAAGCATCAAGTTGTGAACTGAACCATCATGGAATACCTGCATACTTGATGTGAACTGATTTGCAGAGTTAATTATTCATGGAAATGTTAATACATCACAAGGTTCCAAGTATACATCTGCATTGAAATGTTCAAGATAAAAAGCCAAGTATTATCTACAGTGACTCAAATTCTGATGCATAAGCATTTCAATGCAGAAATCAAGATCAACAAATTGCTAAATTGTATACAAAAAAGTAACTGTTAAATTCTTAATCATAAAATGAAAGGGGATAAGTATGTGATAAATAGAAGAATACATGGTAAAATAAATATCCTATTACCCCAAGCAATCCAATATAAGACTGCTGGTTTTCTTTATATATATATAATACAATATTAGAAAACCTTGTATACGTGTATATAAGCTACAACTAATTAGACTGATATACCTCATCAAACACACTGAACTATACAGGGCAGAGACCAAGGCTGTGGATGGTGGAAGATGTGTTACACTTCTTTGACAGTTATAGATGGTGAAAATGGAAAGCAGGAGATCACTAGCTACCCATCTCTGGGACCTCTGAACTTTTGACCCTGAAAGCAACAGGTCTTCCTCAACATATGTTGATTCTGTGAGTAAAGTTATGCGATTTCAAGCAAAAACAGAATTCATTCAAGACCCCAAAACTGTTTTGTAATATCACTGTCCAGTGTGCTTGACCTTTGACCCCAAAATCAATATGGGTCACCAATGAAAAGAGAAATCAATTAAAAGTATATGTGCTGTATTGAACAGTATTTTTTATGTTGGAAACCAAACCAAAAATATATCAGTATGATAAACTTTATAAAATAATAATACACCATGATTTCGACAAATTACTGTCATTATTGTTCGTGGATACCTTTTACCAACAAATTTATGTCCCCATGAACCAGTCATTCTTTGCAATAGCTTCTATAGTGTAATGTTGTATATTTCAGAAATGAAGATAACCCTTGAAATTCCATCCCCACTGACTAGTAAATATTTAACCACCCACAAACATCGGCCCCCATGAACATTAATGATTCCATAGTAATTGGTATTGATGAAGTTTTGTTCGATTAAATACGAGGTCGAAATGGTGATTTTCTAAGGCATATCTATGAAGAATTGATGGCAGGAGAAAAGCTATTATTAGAAACATCACATAGGAAGATTTCATTGACCATATTTAGTCATATTAAAAGTGATTTTATGTTAAACATGATTATATATCTTCACACATCATTTGGTCAATGTGGTTCTCCTTACCCTGTTCTTCATTGTCTTCTTGCTGAAGGTGTTCTGCTAACAGCCTACAGGCCATTCATGCTTTCATGTAGCCATATAATTCTTTGTTTTCTAGAGTTAGCTTTCAATGTCATGTGATCATGAATATTTCAAAATGAAATTTATTACCTGTCAGGGTAATAAATATATAGGAAGTTAGCTTTGATTGTTTTTTAATGTGATAAGTTAAATGGTATAATTTGCATAAAGTGTATAACATATTGCTTGATAAAATACATAATATGTATTCTTTTGATAACATTCAATTAATACAGCACATATACCCTTAAAGCCTGAAAACTAATCTATCCATGGATGGACAGATGGTAAGATGGACAGAGAACCTGATTCCAGTATTGTATTCTACAAATCTCTCAAATTTCTTGTGGAGATGTAAAATGGTCGATTTACTCATAAAGTTTTAAATGTAAACATGTTGTTTGGAAAATATTCTAAGACTTGATCTTATTGATTTATTTTCAATTTGCTTTTATGATTTTGCATGTTCATAAAAAAAAGGAAAAGAAAGATCAAAGAGAGAAAAGAAAGATCAAAATCTCATAATGAAAGTGGATAAATAAAACCTATTCACAAAACTTTGACTCATACAAACAACAATTACCATTATTTATACAATTACCATATCCACTACTGTATTCTTATCTGTATGTACATTGATATGGATCTGCTTAATAAACAACAAACAACAATCAATCTCTGAATGAAATTATCAGTAACTTCAATGCAATCACATCAATTTAAAAAAAATCTCAAAGATTCCACTTAATCATTCAATTTCCAAAAATCTCAAAAAATTCACTTAAATCATTCATTCACAAACATTTGTTCATAACCTTTACATGTATTCTATTTTAAACCAAATCAAATGTACACAGTATATGACTTGAAAGCTTCTTGAAATGGCACTGATAAAAAAAATCCTCATGGACCACAAGGCTCATCCAAGTCATTGCTCTTTTTGACACTGAAACATATTTCACACTCCCCTTAATCCTAAGGTCTTTGTTTACTGTCAGGCTTTGCTTATCCAGATATCAACAATCTGAATGCTTCAGATTCAGGTTGATATTTCTTGAGAACATTTATGGCAAGTTATTCTCCTCCCCCCCCCCCCCCCCCCCTCAAATAAAAAGAAGAAGATCTAATTCATTTACATGGAGGCTTTGATTATCCACATGATTTTACCAAACCAAAGTATTCTGATTAATGGGGTTTGACTGTATATGCTTTTATGTACTTCAAAAAAAGCGAAATCAAAATTCTCAAATACAGGTTGAAATTTTAAAGATTACGTTTTTGTTGATGCCTACATTTTGACACCATGTGCAGTGTCCACAGCTTAGCATTTTAATCAGTAATGATGCAAAGGTTTGTCTGTCCCTCTGGTGACTTAAGATAAAATGTAATGTATTATGTAACTTTTACTATCAAAAAATATTAAAATGCAAATTTTGATGATTTAGATTTAATCAAAGGCATAATCAAGGTCATCCTCAACTGCTTTCTCTAAATTTACTACAACTGTCATAATATTAGACTGTTCATCTTATATATCATCAGGTACAAGATATAGGCCTCTTAATTCATATATAAAACAATTTTCTAATGAAATTGGATGTCATTTTTATTGATCTATTTCAATTTTTACCTTTTTAACCTGGTCGATTATTGATGAAGGTCTTGTTATTTCATAAATTTAGCATGATTTTTTTTTTTACCAGCATAATGGACAGACAGTTTAAATTTATTGTCCATCTTAATTACTTCTTGGCCTCTGGCCAATGGATAGGCATTAAGGTTGAATAAGTGCATGAGCAGCAACTGTGACGTAATGATTCATAATCTGAAAAATTGTAATTCCACTGACTTAACAACATACATTTTAATTTCAAAACTTAATTTTGGACTAACCCTGGTTTCTAGAAGCCATGACAATAATTTAAAAGATACCATAATTGTATTTTAAAATGATAATCTGCAACCCTTCTGTTACTTTTAAAGATTTTTCCTAGTGCGTGAAGAATTTTAAACTCTAAACTTTTCCTCACACAGCATGCTATTTACCTTACATAAGAATGATTGAATGTTACCCGGACAGTTTGTAATCCTCATGTTTTTGTGAAGGTATTTTCCCCCATGAATGTATATAAATCCCAAACATGGCCCCCAGGAATCCATGACTGAACTCAAAACAAAATAATGATGCTTGTACATACAATGCTCTGATATTGTCATTCTGAAGCCAAATTTAAAAAAGACCACTCTTTATTTTCACTCTTTTAATTACTGGGGTATTTCTAATTAAGTGAAGGCCTGACATCGGGCAGCGAAATTGTGAAAAATTAATCAACATACCTACGTCAAAGCATGCAACCATATACCGAATAAAGTGTTCAAGTTGCCAAGGGCAGTATTTTCTTCCCATTATCCTAGTACAAGATTGAGTCACATACAGATAAAATGACAGACTAAGTGGTCCCAGTGTATTGCCCTGCATTTTCGGAAATGCAATCTCAAACTAACTAATTAGCATAGAATCTCTACAAAAAGCTATTCTGAATAGTTAAACTAATACCTAGGGGAAGATAATTTCTCTTTTAATTAAAGGCTGTACTAAATAAATTCCACATTACACACCAAGTCAATGTTCATAAATGTATGAAGGGGAAAGGAAAAACGAACTAAAGATGAATTAAATATAAATAATTTTATAAAGCCTACCAATTCTATGAACATTGTAATAGACATGGAAATTATAATACATGTTAAACAGTGGAATAAAAAAAAATTAATACTGCCATACCAAACAATATATAGGTTGAACTGAAGTCTTTCCTCTTCATTTTTTGAAAGATGTTTTTTTTTAAAAAAAAGTATTCTTAATATAAAATGCATGTCCAATTTTCCTTCACAAAAGTTTCAAAAGGATCTAAACTATGCTTTATAAAATTTCTTCTGAATTAAATAATATGTTATTTTTAATACAACATATGGTTATTTTTTTCTCAAAATCTATGCCTTTGGGTGACATAAAGCAAAGAATTTATTTAAAACAGCCGGATATATCAACAAATTTGGGATATCAAAAACATCAAATGGAAATGCTGTGTGGTGGTCTGTATGAGGCATTCACTTGTTGATCAATCTTCTTCCTCATAAGTTTATCACAGAGAATCTGATGCTGCCAAAAATACTGTGATTGGTCAAATTATGCCTTAATCTGAAAAAAACAAACATTAATAGAATATCTATAAAACATTCCTAAGTATTTATAACATATATGAGTATATATTCTGTTCAATACACAGCTGATAAACTTGTTTAGATGGTGTTGAAAATAAAGCACTTTCATGTATATATATATATATATATATATATATATATATATATATATATATATATATAAAATAAACTTTCAAATTAAAATTTCTATGGTTTTATATCAAACACAATATTTGATTTTGTAATAAAATTGATTTTCTTTTTGGCAAATAAAGGTTCAGAAAATGATAAAAATTGATGCACATACACTTACAGTAAATTGCAATCAAATATTGCTTAGCACCCCTTAACAAAAGGTCAAGATGTTTGTTTCAAAATTAATACATTTGTTACTTGTTGTTGGCTTTTAAATAACCTTCAAAAAATATTTCTGCATGATTGCAATCAACAACTTAGAAGACATATTTGAAAAAACAAGCATTCTGAGTGTATTGCAGGCAATACAAAATCCCCTACCAGTGAGATAATTCAGTCAAAAGTAGGTCAAGCACAATAAAACTCAAACTTGATCTGTAACTATCAAAGACAAAGCCACATATAAAATTTCAATTGAGTATCTTTATCCAATGCAGAGAAAAGTCTGGAAAACTAATTCTTGAATTCATCAAGGGGCATAATTCAGTCAGAAGTAGATCAAGGGTAATGAAACTCAAACCTGATCTGTAACTATCCAAGACAAAGCCACATATAAAATTTCAACTGAATACCTTCATCCAATGCAGAAAAAAGTCTGGAAAACTGATTCTTGCAATTCATCAAGGGGCATAATTCAGTCAAAAGTAGGTCAAGTGTAATGAAACTCAAACTCGATTTGTAACTATCCAAGACAAAGCCACATATGAAATTTCAATTGAATATCTTCATGCAATGCAGAGAAAAGTCCAGAAAACTGATTCTTGCAATTCATCAAGGGACATAGTTCAGTGCAAAATAGATCAAGCATAACAAAACTCAAAATGGATCTTTAACTATCCAAGACAAAGCAATATATAAAATTTCTGTTGAATATTTTTAATCAATGTGGACAAAAGTCCAGAAAACCTCCAGCATTCATCAAGGGGCATATCTCTGTCAAAAGTAGGTCAAACATAATGAGACTTAAACTTGACCTGAAATTATTCAAGACAAAGTCATATATAAAATTTCAATTAAATATCTTCATCCTGTGAGAATAAAAGTCCAGAAAACTGATTCGAAATGACAGATGGACGATGAACAGAAACAAAGATGGACAGCAGACCAAGGCAAACTAATAGTCCACATCGGCAAAGACGGTAGGGGTCAAAAAAATTGATCAAGTATTTGAAAAATACAATCCCAGATAAATACATTAGATAGGCATTTTTTTAATAAAAATAGCACCCTAGAATTTTGTTATGTGAATTTCCAAAAATGTTACTGTCTATACTAGAGCAGATAATTTCCCTTACTATAAAGGACTAGAAGATTATATCACTGTGTAGTTGCTCTCTGACCCTGCGTTTTTATGGGTTTTGGAATTATACACACCTTCTTTGATTCCTTGGTGACTGTGTTGTCCACCGAGATCTGCTCCTTTGCTGCAGCGACTGACAGTGTAGGATCCATAAACATGTCCGGGATGTTGTTGCCAAAGTAAATCTTGGTGTTTTGAGCAATTGCCTCATACTTCATTAACTCCAAATACTCTTTAGACAATTTTCTCTGTGTATGTAGAATGAAGAGTTCAAAGGTTAGATATATTTCAGATATAAAAACCATTAAAGAATCTGGGTTTTTTTCATAGAGAGGATTGTCATTTAGACCAGCATCTTTTAAAATTCTTTTTTAAGGTTATGAATAAACAAAATGAGGTTGCAAAATTCAACATTTTGGTAAATCCTTTTCTGCATTTCCTATATATGCACTTAGTTTCTATAATATATAAGCAAATTTAAAGAGATTTTTTTTTCAAATAATAAAGACAATAATTACTATGATAATTTTGGCTTCACCTTTGAACCAAAACCCTCACCCCACAGGATCATGGAATTTACAATTTTGGTAAGGACAACCTACTCCTTCTAAATATCTATTTAGTTTCAATTTTGTATCAATAGCATTAAAGAAGATATTATCTAAATGTTTACACATATACTCTATATATACCAAGCCCTGCCCTCTACTTCAGGGATCATGAAATTTACAATTTTGGTAGAGGCTTCCCTGCTCTACATGTCTATGTATTTAGGTTTTCTTAAAGAATGCAGCTGTAGACAAGAAGAGTTTTGAATATTGGTCAAACTGTTGACCTTGTGACCTTGACTACTGACCTATTTTTTGGAAATTTTCAAAAATCTTTTACCTTGGTCATATCTTTTACAAGAGGTAGAGCTGCTTTCATATTTAGCATGTGTATTTCTTGTGGCAAGACCTTTCCATTGGTACCAAAATCTTTCACCTGGTGACCTATACACTGACCTTTGACCTACTTTTAGACAATATGAATATAAGCCATATCTTTCAAATCGTAAGAAGTACTGCATTTATATTTAAAGGTTAATGTAAAGGTCAAAGATTTTGGTGTCCATGGAAATGTCTTGCCACAAGGAATATAACAAATATGAAAGGTCTATATCTCATGGTGTAAAAGATATGACCAAAGTTGAAGTGTTTTGCCATACTCAGACAGAAAGAACAACAAACAGATGGACAGGCTAAAAACTACATGTATATGCCCCTGAAGTCTTCGATTCCAGAGGCATAAAAATGGAATTGAAGTTATCAAGAAGTTAAAATGTTCAATTATTAAAACATCTAATCACTGGCCATTTTGGCCCCACCCTTATACCAAAACCCCTACCCCCAAGGATTATCAACTTTACTATTTTGCTAAAGGGTTACCTGCTCATTCAAAATATCATTTACTTTCACTTTAGTATCAATAACACTGTAGATCTTTTTTAAATGTTTACACACAAACACTTCATACCAAGTTTGGCCCCACCCTGGAGTTGAAACCTCTACCCTGGGAATCATGAAATTTACAATTTTGGTAGAGGCCTTCCTGCTCTACATCTCTATGCATTTATTTTATTATTATTATTATTTTTTTTTTTTTTTTTTTACAGATATGCAGTTGTAGAGAAGATTTTTGAAAATTGGTCACATTTTGACAGATTTGCCCCACCCCTAAGGCTCCAGGGGTGCAGGAGTCCTGAAATTTACAATATACATTCCTCTCATTACAGAGGTGTTTCATACCAAATTTGAAAATAATTGAAATTGTAAATATCAAGAAGTTAAAAATGTTCCGTTGTTAACACACACAATGGTTGATGGGCAACGACAGACACTGACCAATTGTAAAAGCTGGTATTAAAGTGAAAATAAATTACAAATAAGAAGTGGATTTTTTTTACATACAGTATTAGCTTCAATTTCCTTCTGGGCTTTATAAAATTGTGCATCTGCTTTTGCTCTCTCCTTTGCAACATGGGTATCATCTAAATGCAAAATGATATACACAAGTATAATCAAGCCTTTACTAAATTTTAATAAAACAAGGTGCTCATCACAGTGTAAAAACACACTTTTCTGTAAGATCCAATTCAAATACTATACCCTCAATTTGAGAAATTCTCTTTTGTGATTCCTTTTCAGTAATTTTCTGTTCCCATTCTATTTTGGATACTTGAGCCTTCTTCTCTGCCTCTGTAAACAGTTCACACAACAATTCTGTGTTCTTTCTTCAAATTTTTTAGGCTATTTCATATCATATGATATGTCTTAGAAAATTTTACAGTTGCAACATTTAAAATTATTATTAACAAGAAGTATCTCTTTGAAGAAGACCAGAGCGGCCTACATCATGTACTTATCATTTCATGTCTGACCTATAACTGCTTTCTTCCTCTCTGTTTCAGCCTCTTTCTCAATAACCTTTTGTTTCTGTATAGAAATTAGAAGCTTCGTTTTCTCAGCTTCCCTATTTGACAAAAATAAATGAATACACACAAAATTTTAAGACTAGTCACTGAATAGAACTACAGACTAACAAGATCCAAAAAAACATGAGTAAATATTTTTCATCAATTTATAATTAATTAATGTGGTGGTCATTATGAACATATATACAATTTTTGTAAACTGATGGATTATAGGTTGGAAACAATCAAATTGAAATCACACATCAAAAAGTAAATCAACACATAAATGCATGTATGATCATGATAACTAGACTTCCATAAGCAGCTTATAAATTTCATAATTAAGACCCCTCCCATATCCATAATAAGTCACTCATGGCACCATGGAATATTAATCAGTACAGTAATATTTCTAGAAGCTTACATGGCTTCATAATTCTTCCTGATTACTTCAGGTATCTTTGGTTTTGTTACTCTCACTGCTTGCACATGGAGGCCAGGGGCCATTTCTGTTAGATCTTTCTGTAGGGCTGTCCTGAGGTTCTCGTCTATCTGATCTGTTCCAAAAGAGATTACAAAAAATATAGTACATAATACAATTTCATACAATTTTATCTAACAAGCTCAAAGGTGAAAATTTTCAAGCAAAATTCATTGAATTAGATAAAAAAAAAATCTTAAAATATGACACAATAAGAAATGTTCTATCTACCTCATATTGTATATCACAATTCTAACTTATCAACTCTTACTCATTTGACATTATTCACTGCAGGATTATGATTGATGCATGTAGTAGATGATAGATGCATCCTACATTTTTTTCAAATTCACAAAAATACTATTTATAAAGATAAATATGATTTCATTAAAGATAATACATGTAGATTAAAATTCCAGACAGATATAAAATATTGGTTTAATATTTATCTGCTCCACACCAAGTAACACCTCTCCTAAATTCATTTACAACTTTTATTTCTCCTTATGTGGAGGGGATATCCCCTCTCTAACCATAACTCTATAAATCTTCTGATGACCCCGACATACTTCCATTAAACTTGATGTAAGAGCATCAGTGTGCTATGACACCACAATCAGAGATCATGTTTCATCAATGGTGCTGTTCCCAGACAAGCTGTTTGATATTGCCAAAGTGAAAATGATCCAAGTTTTTAATATTGATGGCAAATCAAATCCGGAAATTAAAGGTCCAACCATTATGGTTCAGATTTTATAGTAACCAAATTGCAAATTTACAACATCCTAGGATGGTTCTGGCACATTTTCCTTCATATTTTTAGGTAACTGACTTGATGTCAAAAATACAGAGCTTTATCTTTCATAAATAAATTTATTTTAAAGTTTATGTACTTATTTATTCTTTTTTGTGCTAAAATAGGAGAAAACTGCTATAATAATGGAATAAAAAATTGATAGACTACCAAGCTCTGATAAAACTGCAATACAGAAATTCTCTTTTCTGTTCCAATGATAATATTTTCAGTCTCCCAGTTTTTAAAGCGGTAATACAGCTCTTATCAGTACATTTTTTTGTGTCCACCAAAATCACGTTGATTATGCAGAGTTTTAACAGGTCATATTTTATCAATGATAAAAAGAAGGATTAGTGTTTTTTACATTTTGTGCAAAACACATTTTAAAATATCCATTCATCAAATTGTTGGGTTGGGAAAGGGGATTTTAAAGTAGTATGTATTTGATGTTTATTTCTGTTCCAGTTATAATACAATTAATACCGAAAATTTTAGAAGCAATCTTTAAAAAAAGAAAAACATCCCTGTAAATAAAAGCATGATGAAAGCATGCCATAACATAATCAAGCATACAGCATAACTTTTCAAAGTTGTTGTAGTGGTGGGGGTGACTTCTCAATTGTCCGAAAATTCTTGTCAAGCAAATTTTTAAAAAATCAAAGTTCGAAATCATGGGGGAAAGGGAACTAGGGAGATCCTTCAGTTCATCCATCAAATTTGTTCCACTACAATTCACTACTACTATTTAAAAGAGAGGGCACCAGCCTATAGATTGAACTTTACATATAAAATAACCAACTTTGCATACAATGATAATGGGAAAAAAGTAAGCTGTTGAAAATGGGGGTAGGCCCCCCTGTCGCTATGTGCCTGATAATTATTCTTGTGTACATTTGATTAATTGCAATATATGTTGAACCAGTGTGCAATGTAAGTTGATTTACACAATAATCAATTTTCAGAAGATTAAATCACATAAGAAAAACCAGATTTCAACAGAAAAATTAATTAGAGACATGGATTTGATATAATTAATTTGTTCCATTCACTGGCACATGATGCAAATAATTTTGTCCACAGTGTGAAATGATGACTCATTCATAATGTATATGTGTTGACTTGTACATGTAATTTCTGGCATACATGTATCTAATTACGTTTTGTATTTTCGTCATCAAGAATATTGATTAAAATTAATAATGAAGAATTGCTGATATGCTAAATCCTTATCAAAAGAAACAGACTCTAATATTTACATACTATGATACATCATAACCCTACATTGCCTGTGAAAAATCACACATGGGACACATTATATATTCAGTGACTAAGATAGTTGTAAAGTCATATTAAATTTTCAGTAATTACACTTAATTATTAGAAAATTCCTTAACTGGCACTTATAGTATATTTTCTATCTATTCCTTATATTATGCTATGAATTGAAGATCACAATGTGCTATGCACCCCCTGTATTCTGGGGGAAGTAACTCACATGGCATTGTGCTATGCACCCCCGGTATTCTGGGGGAAATAACTCACATGGTATCGTGCTATGCACCCCTGTATTCTGGGGAAAGTAACTCACATGGAATTGTGAAAAGTGTATCCCATTGTATTGTTTATATATTACTATTCATTCATGAATCACACATTTTTTTCATTATCATTGCTTAAGTGTATTATATATTATGTCTTGACACCACCATACCTATCCCCACTCTAAGATTTGACACCAGGAACTCCCCAATTATGCGGTATTTCTCTGTAGTTATACCAAGCTAGGATAGGTAACTTTTATTGCTTTAAAGTTTAACTAATGTGATCCAGTTACAGTTGTTAATATTCCCCTTAAATCTTTATATGTTCTTCACTTCTTATTTTTTTTTTTTTCTTGTCAAAATGTGATCGCCAATTGTTGATTTATTATAATGAGAGAGGAAATGATGTGAGTGCATATGCACTTTTTTCCACATATGACATATATACAAATACATATATATTTCTTGAAATATATAGTTTTAACTATACTAAATCTAAGAGTCCCCAATAATAAATTAGTTTTGAGATAACAGCTCTTCTGTGTAGGAGGTGCATTCAGTGGAACTTTAAATGCCAAAGTGGGACAGAGTGGACCCACAGTCAGCGAGAAAGACGATCAATGTATCAATTTAAGTGGCTTCTAGCTAAATATGTAAATGTAGGAAATACAAATAATATCAAAAGAAATGTTTTATTAAAATGGAAACATTAAAACAATGTCATATTTCCATTTAATATCCTAGATATGATAGATACCACCAACGAAATAATGTGAAATAATAAAAATTCCATGTATTTAATTACTCCCTGAATACTTATCACTTACTTAGTTTGTGTACGAGTCAAATTCAGGCGATGAAACTGTGTATGAGAAACTTACTGAGCACATTCACTTGTGCAGTGTTGAATATTTGTAACACTCCCACATTTAAACACATTGTTTTTCGCTTTCCTATGTACAAGAATTCTCCAAAGGGAAATAACCTGGACGTATCTTGAAACCGGTGTATTTGTTGTAACTGTGTTTTACCGTAGTTTTCATATTATGACCTATATCATGGCTGGTAAGCAATAAACCGTCATTTAAAAAATGAATTGCAACACAATGTTTCCTTTTATACTACACTGCAACACACAGATACATGAAAACTATTTTCAAGGCCTAAAGATTGAAAATTCTTGGATATGAACAAAAATCAGTTGATTTCATCATCCAAATGGGTTACATGGAGATGGATTTAGAAAGTAAAATCAGTGAGTTGATGACTTTTAAAAAGGTATCTGTATAGTTTTTAAACATGAACTTACCAAACAGGTCTATGTACACTTCCTGTAGATTGTGAACACTACAGAACTGATTCAGTTCATGGTGTATCTTGTTGTAAATCAGCGTCTTATCATAATCCGCTGTGTAATTACGCACAATGTCGTAAACAACATATGTATCAAGTTTATTCACTACTTCCACTCGATCGAAATAGATCATTACACCACCGCTGTAGAAGAAATGTAGCTGGAGTTAGTTAATGTATATATATCATTTTTCATTGTACACATTTCATCTCCAGATAATGTACTATAAAATATCACCTGTAATTATCATATTTCCTTTGATATTTATTTTTTAATCATGATGTTAAATTGAACTTTTAATTGGAAACAATCTGACGTAACATCATTGTATAATGTGTATAATTCTCACTGAATCATATCATCATATACATGTACATGTATTACCTTGTTCCGCATGGTACATTTTTTACTTCGTCAGTCTGTAGAGTTGTCTAATTAAAAAAAAAAGAATGAAAGTTTAAATCATCTATTTGGAGCTATTATATACAGGAAAAATTTTACCCTTGTTTTATTTTCGCCTAATTCACCCTACTTATTAATCAAAACATCTAAAGTCAATAACTACTATAAAGTAGCCAAAATGTCTTAGGGACAAATTTACAACAAAATAAAATTAGTTTTCAGCGTGTCTGAGCAAAAAATAACAAGTGACAAAAATTTCCTGAATACAGTATATATGCTGAAAAATGCACACCGCTTCTAAGAAAATTTGAAGAACTTTTCGCAAAATTGCAAGAGAATCCTTCCCCTGACCACAGATATAAACTCACTCACCTGCACTGATCTGAAACTTGTTATAAATGGAATCATAAAGTGGTACCCAGGACTGCTAGTGGTAGATAGTAAAGCTCCACCCTAAAATAACACAATATAGTATCAATTCATGTCAGAGATAAAACATTACTTTTGGTGGATCCCTTTATCCAATTTCTTTTCCCCCCAAACTTTGTACATCTTTAATGAAATGATAAATTCAGTAAACTTTAAAACATAATAACTTACTCTGTAATACACACCAACATGACCTGCAAAACATCAAATATTTCTATTTTAAAGATCTGTTTTCCAAAAAAAAAAAAGGGAATCAAAACCAAGTTATATAGGCTTATAACCACAATGTTCATCTGAGTCATATTGTTCATACAAAGATAAGCATCGTTTAGCAAGAGGCCCATGGGCCTAAATATTCACCTGGGTATCAAATACAAAAACCTTGCAAGGATATAGGTAGTGTTGTGAGTTACTTGTGCAATGAGTGCAACCTCAAAGAATGGAATGACCCGAATGAGCTTCAAATTTTGTGACTACACATCATCTGGTCATCATCAAACTTGAGTGCCAAGTATGACCTTCTGATGTTCTTTGATTACAATGATGTTGCTTTGGATGCAAAGTGGGAGTGACAGACAGAAGATGGACATGTAGACAGACATGGTGATTCCTCTATAACATCTATACCTTGTGTGGGGCCTGAATTGAGCATCTCAGTAATGACTTATTTTCTTATCACTACTATGTATTTGGTTTCATTGTTTGTACAGGAGATAAGAGAAAAATATTATAGAATAACATTTTCACTAAATGAGCCAACTAAATCCCTGCCCTAACTTCAAAATCCTGACCTAACAACAGAATCCCTGACCTAACATCAGAATCTCTGCCCTAACTTCAGAATCCCTGCCCTAACAACAGAATCCCTGCCTAACATCAGAATCCCTGGTCTAACACCTGAATCCCTGACCCAGGGGCCATTAGATATACAAGGTCTCTTCTTTATTACTGTATTCATTTTGGCTATTCCACGTCCAGGAGTTAATAAATTTCTTTAAAAGAATAACACTTTTTCACTGTATTAGCCAAGCCCAAGCCAATCACCAGATCCCCTGATATCCATAATACTGGTAGAGGCTTCTCTCTCCATCATTACTATATGCTCAGTTTCAATGTTTGATATCAAGGAGACAGCAAGAAGATTTATAAAGAACTATTACACTTTCATAGCATGAGCAATAAAGTCCCACCCAAATAAAAGATCCCCTTACCCAACTATTGATATCATAAATGTGAAAATTTCCCATCCTCGCTTATGTCGAAGTGTATTCAGGGTCTCAAGCCATAGTCTTACATGACGTATCTCAATGTGCAGTCAGTTTTCCTATCTGCTAAACATACCTGATCTCTTTACTTCCTACATTCTCACCTAGTGCTATTCACACTGGATAAAACTGGTAGTTGCTAATTAACCCCTAATTTATGTGAGGTATCTATGTTGAAGTAGTTGATAAGGTAGCTTGGGTGTTTAGTACCGTCTTTGACCACAGAGGATTAAATTCATAGCTAACTATGATTTCACATATCCAAAATTACGAATAGTGTGTTTAATAATACATGCTCTGCCATTAATGTATTCTAAGATTTTCAATGTGTTCTTGCATTCAACAAACATAAAAGTGATACTACATTAAATAATACATATATAATATTAACATGGAGAATAGAAAAAACTCAAGGATTTTCAGAATTAACTTGAATTAAACAACTAGGAGGTCAGTTGCCAATAAAAAGAGGTACAAAACAATTATCATCATACAACATGTCTCCAGATAGCTGCCATGGTAGCTGTAGACCGGCAGCTCTTTGAATCAATATTGGGAATGGATCAGTTTGAATTTTTCTTCTACATAGAAAATTATTTTTAATCTACCAACCCAACTCATACTTTAAGGTCAAAAAAGGGTCTTTTTAAAGGTCTGAAATCTTATAGCCTGAGACTAAATGGAGTAATGATAAAGGTGCAGATTTGGGATGTAGACATACTCACAAAGTAATATCACAGAGAAATTTAATCATCAAGACTAATAACTTTTTCCAGTCTGAAATCCAGCTTCAGGATCATGCAACATTTTAAACATTAGTCAATAGATATGTGCACCATCTGTATCTCAAAGTTTAGGGACATATCCAAACTTGTCTTCCAATTTTATTTTGGTGGCTTTCCCTGTGTTTGTATACACTCATTTGATGCACAACACCTGCACTTCTGAAACACCTAGGATACTTACTTTCTACAAAAATAACACATAATCACAAAACACTATATCTACAATACTTTACAGATATCAAAAGTTTTTTTTTCTTTAACGTGTAAGATTTGATGAACAAAAGGCATTTCTGGTGTGACATCACTGCATTCATTCTTTTAATATTTGACATCATAGTCAAGACTGAGGTGAGCTAAAACTCTGACCTGGTTCTGGTACACTTGTCCCCATAGTAACACTGTCAACATATTTTAAACTAAAAAAATTTACAAAATACTATTTTCCATACATTGCAAACATGCAACTAAAGTATCCAACTTTAAAAGTGAAATGCAAATACAAGCCGTGGAAAATTATTTGCAGACATGAAAGTCTATTTTTGCAAACATTGTTGACATGGATTCTCAACTGAAACACTATTGCCATTTTTTTTTCAAGAATAGACTTGGAAGCCCTCTGATGCAGTGATATATGCCTATTTGTGACAGAAACACTGAGTAGTTATGATTGATCGATTTTGAAAAAAAGATGTGGTCTCCCATTCCATGGAAAATTTTGTACTCAATTTGATATATTTTTAAATATACATTAGGATTCTTCTACATCATTTTCACAAACTATAGCATCCTTGTTGATCTCAAAATTTTTTATCAATAATGCTGTTTTCTTTACATTCCAATATAAAACTCTGCAAATATTTGACTTCATTGATCTACATCACATGAGGATATTTGCATATATTATTTTACAATGCCTGGAAACTCTAGTTTTGATAAATATGAAATATGGCTTTAATAAATATGAAATGCCTGCATATCACATGTACACCATATAGCCTTTGTTATTCTTGAAGAGATTTATAAAACATTATTTAATATGAATTTTAAAGTGAAGCTTGCAATCCTTTTGTGCCATATCGTGGCCCTGGTGTCACAGTTTGGACTCAATTAAAGCTATGTAGTGGTCAGACACATTCAATCACAGGTTCAATAAACCAATTAAATAATAACATACAAATAAATCAAGTAATTTATTCTTCTCTAATGAAATTATACACCTTACACCCCCTCCCTCCATTTAATTCTTCAGAAACATACACAATGGGGTCAAAGTAAAAGCCTATAAACAAAATCACAAATTTTACTGTTCAGAGTTGTTATAATCTTGTCTTTCTACTCTTTTCATAATCAGTTACTGCAGACAAATACCTATTCTTACAATCTAATCAAAATCAGATATTTTTGATCCACTCCATGGACTGTGCTGGAAAAAGGATTTGACAAAGCCATTGACAAGGTTGTCTATGATCCAAAGCTTATGAATATATAGTAGGAAAACTGACCTATTGGTATGCATCTTTCAAATCCATGTTTGGATGCATAAGCAAAATGTGATGCTAAATAACCCATCAGGATTTATGCAGTGACAATTTGATTGGCTAAGCTTAGGGTTTATATAGATGACCTCATTAACATGGCTTGTCAGATCCTTTTTCCAGCATAGTCTACAGAGCGGATCAAAAAAGTCTTTTAATTAGATTGTTATTCTTACACCCATTTATGAACATAATTGTGTGTTTCTGCCATGTGAAGATTTTTTGAACTCCACACAGATCATAAATTTCATTCTTGGATCTTGCTCACCAATGCATAGAAATAATCATGAATACCATTTTTTCCATCTCTCATTGAACAGTCTGTGTCTGCAATATTGGTCATTGGCTTTTATTTTGTTTCATCCGTTTCTTTTGTTTATGGTTTTAGCCAGTCTTGCACCTCCATAATATTTTAAAAGCAGCATTGAAGACATGTGCAAACTTTGGTTGACAACTCATAACCATATCAGTTAAATACATTGAACAGTTCTTATTGGTATGAGGTAAAGCATCTAGAGGACAGAATTAAGAATATAATACCATACCCTAATTGGACATCCAGGCTGAATAGAGTAATTTGAACATCAGACTAAATCAATTTTCATCAGATTTAAATGATAGTGCAGTGCTTTTAGGATAGGATAGGCTGCTGGTGTCTTAAAGATTTAATGATAATGTGGTGGTTAGATGGGTCCCATTGCCATTGCCAAATAGCTCAATTGTAGAGTGCCTAAGTAGAGATTCTGGGGCTAGGGTTGAATCCACGTTTGGTCCATTGCATTTTCTCCCTTCCTACAGTACTCTATTTTCATCAATGAGAGTGATTAATCATCAAAAGAATGATTTGAGCTCAGAGGGTCCATTAACTGACAGACAGAAACTGTGATTAGATTTAAACCTCACTTGAGTCTGTAAAAATATATTGTACTAACCTTCTTCTATTTTGTGAATGGAGAAATTTACAAAAAGTGCTGTGAACCCAACGGCTAAGCCCATTGCAATTACACCTGGCTGAGACATGTTTCAAATTCTGAAAAAAGGAGAAAGTAAATTAATATGTATTTGTACACCAAAAACTTTAAATTTCAGTAAAAGAGATAATTCTAAATATTGTCCATTCTTATCTGAAACATAAGTTCTATAACAGTGGAAAGCATCTGAAATATTCATCGAGATGGAGTTCCATCATCATAAGCAATTCAATTTATAAACATTTTGTTTAAATATTGCGAATTACATGATATTTGAAAAATAAATGAACCCTTTTAAGAAAACCAAATGATAATGATAAAATAAATGCAAACATTAATATATTCGGCCACAACTACACACACGAGCACGTATAGGCCTAGCTACTTCTCAGCTAAGGATCCCGTATACTGCCAGTTCTACATAAATTATTAAGCATACTGTTTCGAATCAAACAAAATCTACAAAAGCCACGTATATATTTCAACAAAACACAGTATCTGATGCAATTTAATTAGGTCAACCGACTGGCACACCACCACCTGACTACCTTGATGACGTGAAAATGCGTCACGTTTGATTCAATAAAATCTAACTGATCAGCTTTTCCTAATACTGTATTCTGTAATACTAATTTAGGACGTATCTTAGTTTAAAACGAGATTTGAGATTGCACATGGCTCGATCTATAAACCACATCCAACTTTCACTTACTAAAGAAATAGAACGAACATACACGGCACACAGGTTCAGGAGGCTTACTCAACTTTCAGTTTTAGCGGAGTGGATTTCGAACCCGATTTCATTACATTTGATACCGTAATTTACTGAGGCCTTGTAATAATTAGTTAGTTATAATGGGATAGGGTTGTACTGCCTTGGGATTAATTTGTAGATTACTGGTTCAAACACAAGTTGGATTACATTTACGTGAAAACTTTCTCTCTCTCTCTCTCTCTCTCTCTCTCTCTCTCTCTCTCTCTCTCTCTCTCTCTCTCTCTCTCTCTCTCTCTCTCTCTCTCTCTCTGAGGGGGTTGCATATGATATTAAGTAAATTGTGAACTGGTATCCATATATTCACTGTATTTTTTTTTCCTCATCAGACAAATGTTAGACAAAGTAATCCACTGATAAATTTTTGGAATGTGAATTAATTCTTCATAGTATATGCAAACATAAAAGAAGGTATTTTTATTGCATGTTTAAATTATATTTGTGGATGTAAATGAATAAGAGATCCTGACAGAGAATCACACTCACATGGAGTACCATTGGGAACATTGATAGACACCTAGACAACAAGTCGAGGTAAAACTGCTGCCAAGGAGGAGTAAGCATCCCTTGTCTGGCTAGTCGCACCAGTTGTCAATGCCCATGCTATATAATTTGAATTCAAAACTAGAGATATGTTGCAATATAACAAAATGGTATTCTTTACTTTGTTGTTGTTATCAATCATAATTATTAAAATGTTTTATTGTTGAATGTTCAAAGTTTATTTAATAAATCTAAAAAAAAAAATATAAAAAAAAAACAAAAACAAAAAAACAAAAACAAAAAACAAAAAAAACAAAAAAAACAACAACAACAACAAAAAAAAGCAACAAAAAAACCCCCCAAAACAAAAAACAACAACAAAAAAACCCCAAAAAACAAACAAACAAAATAAACAAAAACAAAAAATAAACAAAAAAAAAAACCCAACACTTTTATGTAAATATATTGTTGACCTATCGGGCTGGTCTTGGTTTCGGTCTTTACAAAAAGCTTACTGATTTCCGTTCCGGTCGATGACTTTAGGCCACATGCGTGTAGTTATTTGTTTCATATGCATCGCTTTATTTCTTGTCAATAAACTTGTAGAGATAGAAGAAACCATTTATTTGGCAGTCGTTATCTGAGGAGCATGAATTATGGACGCATTTTTAGTTCCTTATCTTGAAATTTCATATCGTATTTCTCAGTTTACTTTTAACAATCCATTTACTTCATATGCGTTTACTTACAACCCATTTCTTTGGAAATAATATTTTAAAAAATCATTGGTGTAAGGAATATAAATTATGAGAATGAAATTCAAGAAATTAACTGTCGTTACCGAATTGTAGCCCTACACCTTAAAAACTTGATCAGGGTATAGAGTATTGTCTACCCCAACCGTTCTATTTCCCAGTGATGTTCTTGAAAGGCAAACGCAGCAATTTTTGCTCGGCGTGCTTTTTATCATGACACTTGTATCAAGTAACACAGAGTGAATGATTCTTGTCTTCGAACAAAGTGAGATTACACTGAGGTATTGTTCCGGTTGATTGCTTTTAGTTACAGAGAATTTATGATCTGCATTCTCATAAATGTCTTTTATATCAACAGCAAACATGCATTTAAGGAAGAAAATTGAAGTAAAATACACAAGACTGTATACAAAAAATTAAAATGGTGTTGATACAGGAGATAGTTTTAAAATAGTAAAAGTGTGTCAACGGGTGGATTCGAATCAGGATACTAAAAACGTTGATTGAAAGCGTCTGCGGTCAAACCATCTGAGCTATACTAACTATGAATATAAGCGGCATAAACATGAACTTCGATGATAGAAATAGGTTGTTGTTGTTGTTGTTGTTGTTGTTGTTGTTGTCAATTTCGACCCCAGGGCAGGGGTGCCTCTAAAAAAAAATCCTAGTTTAGATCATTCCTTAGATCAAAACCCATCAAAATACCATATTTTTGATTTGGGACGGGTCTGCCTGAAGAACTTCTATTCCAAAATTCATGCAAAAATAGGCGTTTTTACTGAGAAAATGCTGTTTTAGCTAACTTTGAAAGTTAATTTAAAAATTGCTATTACGAAATTTTAGGTTCAAAACGCAAATTTGAAAAATTTAGAAATATATACGGTAAAAAATAACAAATGAACATTGATTTTCTAAAGTGAATTTTTTCCGGGAAATCGTTCTCTCCTATAGGTCAATTCTTTTGATATTCCGAATACATCCTTTTAGTAAACAAAAAAATAAATGTCTCATCCAAATTATCCACACAAAAAATCATTGTCCCATGCCGTGTTGTCATAACAAAAGTGTCTATCCCATCACATTTTGCACCGGTTCCACCCCGGTGATAAATATTGCACGGTCCTTATGGTGTCGCAACACCGACGACTGGGCTACCAAAATTTCAAAAAAGCGTGATAGCACGACTCGGCCAACTGTCTATGTTATGATACCATAACAGGAAAAATTGCACTATTCAATACCTAATTGAGTTTTTAAAAAATCATTATTTCAATAATATTTCACAAAACTATGGAGTTTATTTCATTAATAACTTTGAATTTTACGAAAAATGTTGAAAAAAAAAGATTTTTGACTGTAATACACGGAAGCATAATTGAACTATTCACA